>OX333075.1:32638767-32878767 GCA_946863875.1 Alloplasta piceator
TGACAACGAAAACCGCGCGGAAACTGATAATATTTTACCCGATGGTATCACGTTCCGCGCGGTAGGTAACCGCGAGCATTATTCGCGACGATTTAAAATCGCTGGAAAACAGACGGATATCGCGCTCGTTCCACCATCGTCAAACGTCAACTTATTGATATGGATACGCGACGCAATACGTGATATTCATGCGTATTTTATCAATGGCCGTCCCGAAACCGATATGATTGGTATATTTTTTGACGCCGAGAGCATGACCCACGGTAGTGCGTGGTTATCGTCCCGACCGATAGCGCGATTTAATCACGATGATTCATGGGCTCTTTTCCTGGATGTAAACCAGAGCGCGCGGATCGTGTCAGTTAGCGATACGTTACTTTTTACTGTCTCGTACGTTGAAATACCTGTAGGATCGGGAAATCCGCGTGGTATCAAACCACCTGTGATACAGAACCGCTCCGTAATTTCAATCGCGAACGACGATAATTTGTGCCTGGCGCGATCGATTGTTGTCGCGCTAGCGGACAATCTCAATAAACGCACAAGCGCGTCTAAGCTCATGTGGGACCGCATACGACACAAACGGTCGAAAACGCAGCGCGTGGAGGCGTCGAAGCTCGTGGAGTCATGCGGTATTACGATCCCCACAGCGGGGTGCGGTATCCTCGATCTCCGGGCTTTCCAGACGTATTTACTACCGTCAAAAGTGGCGATTGTTGTGTATGAATGGGAAACCCTCGGTGGTGGTGACTCGCCACTTTTCGACGGTCGTAAATATTTTTCGACTGTCTGTGAAAACGAAACGGTTAATATTGTATATTTTGCGGGTGAAGAACATTATTCGCTGGTGACTAATTTGATGGCTGCTGCTGGTAGTAGGAATTATTGCATACCGTGCAATAAATCCTACCGCTTTATCAGTCAACACGTATGCACCAGCACGTGTCCGCGATGTCACACTTCACCGCCTTGCGAGATTTTTGAGGAAAGCGATGATTTTCTCAAAAGTCAGTGGGACTGTGAAGATTGCGGACGCCGCTTCTATGGCGCCTCATGTTTTGCTAATCACCTGCAAGACCGTGCAATAAAAAAAGTCACATCTATCAAGCGCGCGAAAACAATTTGCGAGACGATTCGGCTGTGTACAATTTGCTGCAAAATCGTCGACTCGACCAAAAAAACACACGTATCCGGCGTGGGTTATTGTCAACTGTGCCGTTCCGCACATGATTATAATAACCCTTGTTATGTACAAACGATAGCGCCGCGAAAATCCTATACGCCGGGTAAACATCCGTCAACGCTTTTTATTTTTTACGATTTTGAGACTCGTCAAGACACGCCATTTCCCAATGTCAAGGGTGATGAAGTTCACGAGCACATTGTCACGCTATGCGTCGCGCAGCAATTATGCGAAGAATGCTTGCAAAGTGTGGACGATGTATCCGCAGGCATGTGTAACTGGTGCGGGATACGCAAGCACGTATTTCGGCAATCACCTGTTTCGCAGCTCGTTGACTTGGCTGTGCGGACGACGACTCAATTTCGTCAAATTGTCTGCATTGCTCACAATGCAAAAGCGTCCGACGCACAGTTTATCCTCCGTGATATGGTAGAGCGTGGTGTAGATCGGGGCGTACCTAAGCTCATCCTTAAAGGGAATTCAATAATATCGATGCGCATAGGTTCCACTGTGTTTATCGATAGTATGAATTATTTCGCTATGCGTCTTAGCGCGCTCCCGAAAGCATTTGGGTTTGACGGACAGATGGGTAAAGGCTACTTCCCCCACTTCTTCAACACGCTCGATAACCGGGATTATCGCGGTGCTGTCCCTGCAGCACACTTTTATTCCCCTGATACAATGAGTGTTAAAGAGCGCGCGAATTTCTACGCGTGGTATGAGGAAAGGGTACAGTCGGGTGAAGTTTTCGATTTTCAACAGGAAATTGAAAAATATTGCTCATTAGACGTTGACATTCTGAGACGAGCGTGCAGAGAATTTCGTGAAATTTTCCTTACAACGGGAAATGTTTGTCCTTTCACGGAGGCGTGCACGATCGCTTCAGCATGCTCGAAGGTTTACCGTCGTAATTTTCTACAGCCGAATACGATCGGTCTCATACCACCCGGAGGGTACCAGCGTTTGAATCGTCACTCACAGCAAGCGGTCGAGTAGTTATTATGGTCAGAGCGCGAGTTTGATCATGAAATCGTTCACGCTGGGGTAATCGGGAATATAGGTTACTAGAGTCAGGTGCACGTGTCGACGGTTTTGTACAGATTGCACAAAGAAGGGTCGTCTTTCAATACCACGGCTGTTATTGGCACGGATGCGCAAAATGTTTCCCCGACAACCGCGGAAAAACACCGGTCGGGGAAACATTTGAAGCGCGATACGAGCGGACAATAACCGCCGATGAAAAAATTCGCGCGTATGGTTACGAACTCCGCGTAATGTGGGAGTGTGATTTCATGCAAATGCGCAAAGACAACCCCGAGATTGACCGCTTTGTGCGCAACCATCCGAGGCACGTGAGTGCAAATTTAAATCTTCGTGACGGTTGTTACGGCGGTCGTACCGGAAATATCGTCACGGCCTACGATGTTGCGCCTGGTGAAAAAATATCGTATATCGATATATGCTCGCTGTATCCGTACATTTGTAAGACGGGACGATATCCCATTGGTCACCCGCGTATATACGTTGGTAAAGAGTGCTCCGATTTATTGAATGGATCATATGACTCATCAGGGGTAACGATTAATGGTATGATTCGATGTAGCATTTTGCCACCTCGGGATCTTTTTCACCCTGTGCTACCCGTGCGAATGCACAATAAACTTCTCTTTCCTCTGTGTCGTACGTGTACAGAGAAAATGGCTCAGCGTGCGTGTACGCATGAAGAGGTAGAAGATCGCGTTTTCATGGGTACGTGGGTAACAGATGAGGTCCGCAAAGCACTCGATATCGGTTATACCATAATCGCTGTCGATGAGATTTGGGCATATGAGGTCATTCAATATGATCCCCAAACCCGAAAAAATGGGCTGTTTGCCGAGTATGTTGACACGTTTTTGAAAAAAAAACAAGAGTCAAGCGGGTGGCCATCGGAGTGTACCAGCGACGAGACACGTGAAAAGTATATCGCTGATTATTTAAAAACCGAGGGCATCAAACTTGACCCCGACGTTATCGTAACAAATCTTGGTTTGCGTTCCGTAATGAAATTAGTTTTAAATTCATTATGGGGAAAATTCGGTCAGCGCGATAACCAACCACATACGGAAATAGTCGTGGACCGGGAAAAAATGCTGTCGCTGTTATGTGACAATGAAAAAGAGGTGACGCGACTATTGCCAGTGAGCGAAAACGTCATGTATGCGAGTTGGGTATCAACCGAGGATGCTGTTGTGCCCAACAGCCAAACGAGTGTAGTTGTTGCGGCTTTCACAACGGCGAAAGCCAGATTGAAGCTGTATAGCTACCTCGAACGGTTAGATCGCCGAGTCTTGTACTACGATACAGATTCGGTGATTTATGTGAGTACAGGTGAGCCCACTGAGTGGATCCCACCGCAAGGTAGCTTCCTCGGTGATATGACGAACGAATTGGCAGAGCACGGGGCAAATGCATATATAAATTCATTCGTTTCCGGAGGGCCAAAGTTTTATGGATATACGGTGGTAACGAGCGATGCGCCAGACGTCGTTATAATAGAATGTTGCAAGGTCAAAGGGCTGAGCTTGAATTACGAAAATTCAACAAAAATTAATTTTACATCCATACGGGATTTGATCACTCAGGATTTACCCGGTGTGAATGTAGGATCGATTGAGCTGAATTTCTCGGCAATTCAACGCACGGCATTACATAATATTATCACGAGACCTGTGACAAAGACATGTAACGTCGTATGTCGCAAGCGCTGGCACACCTCGCACAAGATGTCCCTCCTCTACGGTTTTAAAGAATAGCGATATTTTGTAGTTACCGTTGTCATCAGCGTCTTTCCTTATAAATTTGTATTGTAAAAAATGTCAAAATAACTAAATCTATGTGTTTATGTATATATGTATATATTTTCGACTGACTCAGCATCTCGCAAAAAAAAGAGAGAGCAATGTATTTTTGTATATTTTCTAGTATGTTATGTGCGTGTATATGTGTGTGTGTGTGTGTGTGTGTGTGTGTGCGATAGTGATTAATATAGTGTTATTAAAAATAATACAAGCCACAACCAAAATTTAAAAATGATTCAAGACACCTATGATAAATTTGTACGCCGATTGGTAATATTAAAAAAATGTAATAAATTTTTGTTTTTGTGTGAATACGTATACGGTGTAATGTACAGTATGCATATGTGAGTGTGTGTGTGCGTGTGTGTCCGTGTGCAGAATTTCAATGATAATGGATTTTTATATCAAATAAAAAACAGCTCACTGTATTTAAAATATTTTTATCGACAACCTGTGCGTTTCCCAGCCTCTTACACCTCTAAGTATAAATGCCGAAAAACTGTTTCAATAGCATAAGGACGAAGAAGAAGAAGAAGAAGAAGAAGAAGAAGGAGAAGACGCAGCAACAATGGGCATCGGCAGGTAGGTATTTCTTGCCGTGAAAATACACTGACTGTGGCGTTTGAGCGGACAAAGTGAGCGTGCGAGAGAGAGAATGAACGGGTAAGCTTGGCTCTATCGAGGGCCACTCCTTCTGAGATTCCGGTTTTTACATGGCCATTTAGGCGTGTACCGTATATGTATATTTATAACCACACACGCGTATATTTCCGACGTAACGTATCCTTGCGCGCATGGGCAATCTCCCGCGTACAACAAACGTATCGAGTATAAGAGCTGATCGCGGGACTCGCGCTCGAGCATAAGCTGATAGTGCGAGCGCGGATCTGTATAAGCTCGTTTCCGCGTCCGTCCACGTACACGTCGCGCATAAGCTGATTGCGACGTGAAGCCGCCGCGTCCCCCGCCGCCGCCGCCGCATGAAAAGCTGATCGTGAGGGGGGAAGAAAAATCTTTGAATCGCCACGCTAGACAGTGCGGGAAAAGAAACATGGATGTACGCTGGCAACACCCGTGGACGTCGATAATTTGCGGTCCTACTGGGTGTGGTAAAACAGTTTTCGTGCAGCGTTTTTTGCGTAATTTACCGGCCATGGCTAACGTCGCGTTCGACCGTATTGTATTTTACTACGGCGACTCTCTCGATCCAGCCACAGCGTCACTACAGGTAGATCCTCGACAGACGGCAGCTGCAGCGTCACCTCGATCAATACCCACGATCGAGCGAGAACTGTACAGACTCCTGGTGATCCTGCATCACGCCTCGATACCGAGCTTGCCAGCATTTTGCGCTCAAATAAATACGCTAACGATGGCGAGAAATGGAAAGAGTATCTACGGGTACTGCAGCGATATTTGTTTCTTGTCGGACCAAAAAATACCCCTCTCGAAGCCTCAACTGCCGCAGTGTTGGAACAAACACAGCAGTTAAGTAACGACATTATTGTGAGAAGCGTCCCATCGAAATTTGCGCGGATAGCAACGTCGCTCGTGAATTACATACAGCAATCTGAGGAGACTCCGTTGCGTATTAAGTGGGATAAACAAGGGCGCGTGACGATTGACGGTGTTTGTATACCAGGCGCAAATATTATTGATCTTGTTAATGACGCTGTACGCTCGAGAAAGACATTTAAAGCAAAAAGACGAGGACAATTTATCGAGATCCTACGTGGCGTGGGTATACCGTTTGAATTAATCGGTAATAAAAATTTGTGGAGTTTGCCACAACCTGCCGAGAGCCATAAACGCACAAGGACAGCGGATGATGAAAGCCCCGTGGAAAACAACGAGGAGACTACCGTGAATGACGACGAGGTGCACGCACAAAGGCCGAAACAGTGCACATCCTTACATCAACTGGTTAAGCATTTAGATACGTGAAGGAGTGGAAGGGAGAAAAATGACAGAAATACCGCATGAAAAGATTTATTACGATGCGTCGCATCCTGCGGGGTATGCTGGAGCCCGGCGTCTCATTGCTGGGCGAAAAATATTACCCGTCTACGAGTGGCTTACACAGCAGGATGCTTACACCATACACAAGCCTGTGCGACGGTTGTTCCCGCGTTTGCACTACAATGTGTCCAACATAGACGACGTTTGGGAGGCCGACCTGGTGGATTTGCGCTCACTGAAGGAATACAACGATGGCGTTTGCTACCTACTAATGGTCATTGACGTTCTAAGCAAGTACGCGTGGGTGGAGCCTTTACGCGACAAAACCGTGCACGAGGTTAAGATTGGTTTCAAACGAATCTTGGGGCGTAGTGCCCATCGCATACCGGTATGCTTGCAGACCGACCGTGGAAAAGAATTTCTCGGGGGCGAACTCCAAAAATATTTAAAAGAAAATGATATAATTTTCCGGGTTGCGCGCAATCCCGATATACAGGCGGCCATTGTTGAACGCTTCAACAGGACACTGAAAGAGCGCATGTGGCGATACTTTACGCATCGTAATACACGCCGTTATATCGATATATTGCAAGACCTCGTTTATGCATATAATCATGCTCAACACACGTCGATAAAAATGGAGCCTTCAGCGGTGACGTTATACAATGCTGATATCGCCGTGAAAAATATGCAGGCCGCTTCGTTGAAACAGCGTGAAAAAAGACGGCTCAAAGCGTATAAATATAATCGCGATGATTATGTACGAATTAGTAGAACGAAAGGCACGTTCGAGAAAGGATATGACAAAAATTGGAGTGAAGAAATATTTCGTGTGAATAAAGTTCTCAAGCGTCAAGGATTATACGTTTATGAGCTTTGCAATCTCGAAGGCGAATTAATCGAAGGGTTTTTTTATCCCGAGGGAATCACCTTTGTGAATAAAAACCGTCTAAACGAACAAGAGGAGTATAAAATTGACACTGTGCTACGGACTAAAGGACGCGGCTCAAAAAAACAACTGTTTGTGAGTTGGGTGGGATATCCGACGAAATTTAATTGTTGGATACCAGCGTCTAACGCACGAAATTTGACCTGATAGTGCTACGCCGTGCGAAAGTACGTGTGCGATGAGAGATAATCAAAAATGCAGCATGACAGTGATTTTTCGCTCGTATTGCCGAGTAACAGTAGCATGTCATATTTTCCAGATAACACGACGACGTGTTTTACGACGACATTACCCCGCGAAATATCTTTACATGGCCAATGGGTCGTAGCCATATCGGAAATTCACATACCATCCACGATTGTTCATCTGCAAAAAAATGAAACAGAAATGACATGGGGCACATACGATGGTTTCGAATATATTACCGATAATATCCCATTTGGTTTATATAAAACGCATGAGGAACTCATGACGGCCACAAACAATGTAAGAAATTTAAAAGAAGAAGGACTGCAGCTTGTTAATTCTAAAAAGGGTAACGGGTACGTAGCGATTGACGCTGAAGATCGACGAGATGAAGTTACCGGAGCGCCTAGAAGTGTTTTGAAGCTCCCGCACAAAATATACCGGATATTTGGATTCAGCAGCGGACCTCATGACTGGACCTCGCCCAGCGGTATTTATCTACATATAGAGCGAGGCGAAACTCGTGATGCCGTAATGCCAGCGTGTGTAAATCGTGCATTGCCCGATCAACTCTATGTATATACCGATATTTGTGTACCTTATACGGTGGGTGACACACAAGCAGCCCTTTTGCGTATAATGACAATGGATACTTCGCAATATTCGTATGGCACGACGAAAGTGAAACATTTTCCACAGCCAAATTATCTGCCATTGTTGAATAATACATTTCGCACAATAGAGATTGATATAAGAGATCATCTGGGAGAACCAATCGCATTCGAGTACGGGACTTTGACACTGACACTTCATTTCAAACGGTTGTGTTAGTCAAAAATGACGGTCCATTATACAGCATATTACGAGAATCAGATCGGCGGAGGTGGCAGAATAAATAACGTATATGTCGGATCACCATACCAGCGGGGGCACGGAATCGGCAGTTTCCTTGGTGGACTTTTCAGAAGCGTATTACCATTGCTGACGCGCAGTGCTAAAGCTATCGGAAGAGAGGCGCTGCGTACGGGCATGCATGTTATCGAGGATGTAAGTGGTAATCACATGCCGTTCAAGGAATCGCTTCGACGCCGCGTCGTTGAATCAGGTGGAAATTTACAACGAAAGCCAATGAGAAAATTGAGCTCCTTATGAACGGCTCGGGGTATAATAGTGCCGTCGCTACGAGAATGCTCCATTCGTTGACGGGACGAGCTCCGGCACGCATCAGAAGACGTCGAGGTGTGGGTGCACGCTCGTCGACAGTGACGAAAAAAAAGCGAACTAGTGCGAAAAAGAAGACACCGAAGAAGAAGAAGAAAGCTGTGCGAAGAGGAAAAGTTTCGAAAAAGAAGAAAAGCACGACGTCAAGGCGGAAAAGAGCAAATCTTGCTGATATTTTTGGTCCTGCTTAATTATGTCTTTCTTACATTCACACTCGTGCGAGTGTATGAAGTCTGAATTGGACTTGTTCACCATCCCACCAACCCAGACAGCAATAGAATCATCGCAATGGATACACTACAACCCTGTTTCATCGTTGTCCGACGACGGTCCTCTCGAATTCGTCATACCAGGTCACGGCGAGGAATACCTGGATCTCGCACACACCATGATCAACTTGAGTGTAAAAATCATAGCGACTGGAGAGACCACTTACAAAGTAGCACCGATTAATAATTTTTTACATAGCCTCTTCAATCAGGTGGACGTGTTTTTTAATCAAAAACTCGTTGCGCCACCGAATAACGCCTATCCATATAGAGCATACATTGAATCCTTGTTAAATTATGGACCAGCAGCGAAGACGTCTCATCTAACAACATCATTATGGTATGCCGATGAACCTGGTGGTTTCAACGTACTCCCTCCTACACCAGCTCTGGAGAATAACGGCGGCTTCGCGAGTCGTGCAAAATTTATCGAAGGAGGCAAGACTGTGGATATGCTTGGACACTTACACTGTGATGTTTTCAATCAGGATAAGTTTTTGCTCAACGGCATCGAAGTGCGTCTTCGTACGGTGCGCTCGAAGGATGCTTTTTTCTCATGGAAACGCCGGTCGCAAACGTCTCGCACAAAGTGCAAATTACAGAGGCGACGCTAATGGTTCGTCGAGCCAAAATAAATCCGGGGGTACTTATCGCGCACGCGAAAACACTAGCGAAGACGACAGCAAAATATCCCATCACCCGTGTTGAAGTTGAAGCTTTCACTATGCATAGTGGTATCATGGGTGATACGTTGGACAACGTTGTACTTGGTCAGCTGCCGAAACGAATCATCGTGGGATTTGTGAACAACAGAGCGTTCAACGAGGCCACCAAATACCGAGTGAGCCGCTACAACCGGAGTTTGAAGGAAATGAAAAATGGGTTCAGAGCTACCATACACTCTTTTCCGGTACGGGTATTCACTTTCAAAACGAGGAAATGGATATTTCGCGCAATTCTTACGCAAAAGGCTACTGTCTTTTCGCCTTTGACTTAACGCCCGATTTATCGGCCAACTGCTTCACACACTGGAATCTGGTGAAACACGGCAGTGTGAGAATCGAAGTGCGCTTCGCAAAAGCGTTGGATACGACAATTAATTGTGTTGTTTATGCTGAATATGACAATATAATTGAAATCGACTCATCACGTCAAGTTATAACGGACTTTAGCGCATGAACATCGTTCATTTCCTCCCCCTCCTTCGCTCCTTTCCCACTACCGACCATCCCGCGGGATGTATAAAAATGAGCGCTCTTACTCTCATAGACTGCAGTATTTTTTTGAGCCTCTTTCGTCATGGACGTGATCGTCGATATTCAAGCACTGTACGGAAAACGGAGCGAATTTTTACCGAAAGAAATAGCGGTAACCACTCTTCAAGAGGATTGTTTTGGCCATTGGATCGTCGAACCACCGTATGAATTTAGCGAATTGCCAAAACAAGTGCGTTCTAGTAACAATCATTTAACATGTTTTAATCACGGTCTCGAATGGGTCGACGGAGACACAACGCTGGAAAAAGTGTACAAAATTTTGCGTGGCATGTGCCGTTTCGCTTTACGTGTATATACACGTGGTCAACAAAAAGCACAACTACTACGTGATATTCTTGGTCGAGAAATTTTCAATCTCGAATATTACGAAGGGCCCTGCTTCAAGAAGATGCCTAGAAGCGAAATATTTTGTATTCAGCATGGCATTTGTAAGGATAATGAAACGACGAGGTGTGCATTAAATAATGTATGTCGCATAAAAAACTAGCTTCGGTTTGAAGTATTGGATTCGCGGAGCCCTGTCTATACGGATCCAGTTACACCGACGGTGACGCAAAAGAATGAATCAACCAAGGCAGAACCACCGGCAAAGGCGGCCCTCGATAATGAAGACAACAAAAAAGGTATAACCACAGAGCATATATATGACGATGTCGCGAGTGAATCGCTTAGTGGCGAATTGGACTTCTCAGACGCTTCGGCGAGCGTAGAGGACGAGTTGGTCGGTCTTTTCCGCTCTAAACTTGAAATATCAGCTATACCACCACAGGTGCAGCCTCCAACACCCCCACCACGAAAAAATCGTCAGCGTGAACGTCCCCTCACTGAGTACGCCACCAGCTACGGGCATCACTTTTACCCTCGACAAACCGGGGATGAACAGCCTGCAGGTGTGGGACGCACTGCGGCACGTACCAGCGCAGACGAAAGGCGTATTTGCCGCAGATCGCATACCGAGTCGCTGGTCTAGACCTGCAGCTAGTGTAGCCAACACGGACGATTATACAAAAGCCGGGACGCATTGGGTTGCACTATACGTCGACAGCAATGGCCACGGCGTCTTTTTCGACAGTTATGGAAACCCGCCGCTTATCTCCCAACACCATAACAGGCTGCGTAAAAATTCCAATACCTCCGAGTGGAATACTAGAGGAATGCAGTCACTCAAGTCTCGAGTTTGCGGCGAATATTGTATTATGTTTCTTGATCATATGTCTCGTGGCCGTACTCTGGCTTCTTTTGTCGGAAATTCTCAGAGAATAGTGTTCGAAACGATAAAATGGTAGCCAACTATTATAAGAGGTTAAAAAATTCTAGACGCAAGAATAAGAATGTAAAACGCCGTCCGTATAATAACAAAAATTATCATATAAAAGGAGGCGGATTCGATATTTCCTCGCAATGTATACAATCATGTACACCACGCATTGACTGTTACTTGTAATAAATAAAAAATGTAATGTCATTCATTTTATTTTTTTCCCCTCCTCCTCCCAACACTCCTTTTCTCACAGACATATACCCGTGAAACGTTCGGCGCGAGTTAGTCTGTAACAGAATTTTGAAGCGAACGCATCGCGTTTCTCTCTCGCTTAAAATGAGCCTACTTGACACGCTTTTTTACATGGGCGCCGTAAAATCCGCTTTCGACCTCACTAGCGGCGAGTTGGAAAATATTCCAAAGAACCCATTGCTAAAACACTGGGGAAACGACATCGAAAAACTATGGCACAAACTACCGGAACATATAAAGGCTGACGAGGAGGTCGATTCGCACTTGCCGTGTTATCAGCATTATAATCTGCCGACAATGAGACATCATATCGATGGACCAGCGCCTCAAATAAGAACCTGCCGTACGTGTTAAGTTGGGGAAAATATCGAGAAAGAGACTTAATTTCATTGTATCAATCAATTGTATTAGCAACGTGACATGGTTATGAGATTGCCATTATTTCATAACTATGAATAAACAAATTTAATCATCTACATCGAAACGTGTTGTTTATTTAAAAGCCTTTATCCCAATCAAACATGCGATTTAGAAGATAAGTTACCGACGCACGGTATTTACCGACCGACGCTGAGAAGAAGCACTGCTTTACCGACTGTAAGATATGCCGTAAACTAATCAACCGGCTGCTAACGTTGCTTTGTGGGTGGGGGCTGCAGTACGGTGGGCCCACGCTCGGAAAATTTTGAGGGTGCCCAGTATGGGGACCAGTGCTCGGGAAATTCTGCAGGGGGGGGGCCAGGGACCAATCAGCGCTCGGGGAATTTTAGGGGTGCCACCCCCAAATCGTCTACTGCACTATGGTAGGGGTGGGTGACTATTATAGGGACCAATCAGCCCTCGGGGAATTTCCACATGGTGGTAGGAGAGGCGTGGCTAAGGGGGGTGGGGGACCAATCACAGATGTCCATACGGCCCATAGTGGTAGGGGTGGGGACAACCATTGAGTGGTGACGAGGCCAGAAAGGGGAGGGATGGGGGAAGGACGGTGGAGTGGGGGAAGAACACGGTCTCCCTATCCCTGTACCTTACTACTAACGTCCCCCTCTGAACCCTAAAAGTTTTATCCGACTCAATTTTTGATCAGAGCAATATTTTTCAAAATAAATCAACTGTAAGATTAAAATGGGACAGCCGGTTATATCCTATCTATATGTATAATATATCTATGAATATATAGCGGTATAGATAGCTAATAAGTCAAAATAAAACTTTAATTTTACGCTAACCCAAAACCTAACTAACATTTCAAGCTAGATCAAAATCTAACTTAAATTTTAGGGTAAACCAAAATCTTACTTAAATTTTAAGCTAAACTAAAGTCCAATTTAAATTTTAGGGCAAATCAAAAACGGAGTCAATCTTTAAGCTGAACCAAAATCTAACTTAAATTTTAAGCTTAATCAAAATCGAACTCAAATTTTAAGCTAAACCAAGATCTAACTTCATTTATAGGTTAAACCGAAATCCAACTTTAATTTGACGCTTAACCAGAATCTAAGTTCAATTTTAGGTTGAACCGAGATCCAACTTTAATTTGACGCTTTACCAAATTCTAACGTAAATTTTAGGCAAAACCAAAATCTAGCTTAAATTTTGAGCTAAGCTAAAATCTAACTTCAATTTTAAGCTGAACCAAATTCTAACTTTAATTTTAGGTTAAACCGAAATCCAACTTCAATTTGACGCGAAACCAAAATCTAACTTAAATTTTAGGCCAAACCAAAATCTAACTTAAATTTTAAGCTAAACCAAAATCTAACTTAAATTTCAGGCTAAATCAAAATCACACTCAAATTTCAAGCTAAACCAAAATCTAACTTGAAATTTGAGGTTTAACCGAAATCCAACTTTAATTTGAGGCTCAATCGAAATCTGACTTTAAATTTAGGCCAAACCAAAACCTAACTCAAATTTTATGCTTCGAATCCATAGATGAGTATTTTACTGATTCGAATGAAATTCGGACACGTTGCAAAAGTATAAAGAAGCTATTCACAGAAAAAATAACAGCTTATAATCCTCATAATAACTAATGGAAACTGTTAATTTTTTCAGTAATTATTTCTTTTCTCCAGGATACCGTTCTGGCACAGGTATGAAAATAATTGTTTGAAGTATGAAAATAATGAGTTTTCTTACATAAAGTTGTGAAATAAATAGTCATGAAACTCACAACACACATTGCCAAGCACATGTAGTTTCCCAATGTAACATTAACTGTGTAATAATGATTTTTAGGGGTGGAGTCAAAATGAAAAAAATTCGAAAAAATCTTGACAGTGAAAATTTAAGAAATAGCGAAATCAAGTGAAAATTGTTTACAAAGGAAAATTATCAATGAAACAAATAATAAAAAAAGTAAAAAGTACTTGGCGAGTTCGTTTTTAACAAATGATCAGTCAAAACGGTTTTTCAGTTAACAGGTCAAAACCAGGTATGCGCAGTGAAAAAACTCGCCAAGGACTTTTTTTTATCATATTTTTTTCATTAACAATTTCCCTGTGTCAACAATTTTCACTTGATTTCGCTATTTCTTAAATTTTTACTGTCAAGATTTTTTCGAATTTTTTTATTTTGACTCCACCCCTAAAAATCATTATTACACAGTTAATTTTACATTGGGGAATTACATGTGCTTGGCAATGTGTGTTGTGAGTTTCATGTCTATTTATTTCAAAACTTTTTGTAAGAAGACTCAATTAGAGATACTTTCGTAAATGTACTTGTTTCCAATTTTTGTACACCATTTTTGGTGTTTTTGGGGGTGATTTGTCGACTATTTGCAAAGTGTTTCCATTCGGTTTTTCAACTATACATAATTCATAATTCTTTTTGATTATATAATTTAATTTTATTTATAATTTCATGCAATTATATTATTTTTATATACTTAGTTTATAATTTCGCTTGTCCGATAGACTGCAAAAATTATATTTTAGGCAAGATATTATTCATCGATGAGAGAACGAATCATAAATCTCAATATAGATTGGATTTTCTTCATTGTGCAGTGAATAAATTGCTATTTATACTAAGGTTCATTATTATTTTTCTTCACCTCACTCCACAAATCATATTTTGGATACAAAAACTTTCATCGTCGAGTTAAAAAATCATAAACCTCATTGTTGTAAAAATTTTTACCAGTGCGCAGTAAACGAAATGCTATGAAATCTGATATTCTCGGTTTTCTCATCAATTACCATAAATGATAATAAATTATATACTGCATAACCGATGGTCCTTACCTGATTCTGACCTTAATTCACGTTATATTATTTATTGGTTTAAAGAAAAAAAAACCATGTATGCAGCTTTGGCGTTTCGCGGCCAGCCTTTTTTCTGGAGCTATCATCATTTGCAATAATCCACAAAGATGTATATAGTATATAATATTATTTACAATTACATTCAAATATATAATTTTCATGTAATTATAATAATTTGTTTGTCCAATAGAATACACAAATTATATTTGAAACAAAAACGTCCATCGATGAGAGAAAATCATAAACCTCAATATGAATAGAATTTCCTTCATTATGTAGTGCACAAAATGCTATTAATACTGAGGTTCATAACCTTTTTTTCTCCAATTAACACAACAAATTAGATCCTGTATACAAAATCTACCAACGATGAATAAAAAAATCATAAGACTCATTATGAATAGAATTTTGTCCATATCGTAGGGATCAAAATAATGTCGTCCTGGTTGTCCATTGTGCAGCGAACAAAATTCTCCATTGTGCTATGGACAAAATAGTATTAACATTGAGGTTCACAACTTTTTTGCAACTAACATCACGAATTGGATTCTGGATACAAAATCTTCTGTCGATGAGTAAACAAATTATAAACCTCATTATGAATAGAATTATGACCGGTGTGCAGCAAACAAAATATTATAAATACTAAGATTGATATGAATAGTATCAAGTATGGTTTAAACTGTGTGATTTAAAATTTTTTCGATAGATCATAATAAATTCTAAATACATTTTTTGACAGATCACAATAAATTCTAAATAAATCTTTCTGAATAAACGACGAACATGTTACATTAATAAGAAATTTAAAGTCTCCGGAAGTCCTTGGCAAACAATTCTTAGACGGCCTTCCATAATTTAGAAGAATTATTTACCAAGAATTGGCAAACCCTTTTAATTTTGCGAAATTCGAATCTTCAAATACATAATTTATTATATTCTGGCAGCACAAATCACTACACCAATTTTTTCTATACAAACTGTAAATATGGTTTTTGAATTTTTATTGGGCACATATCATTTTTATTTTTTTAAAGGTTTTCAAATATTTAAGATGGACTCAAAAAAATGTGATATATACATATTAAAACTCGATGCACGTTTTGTAAACAACTTATTTCTATTTACAATGAGTGTTGTCGAACGACCGTTAAATTTGAAGTATTTTTTAAAATAATGTATGAAAATAGACTAGAACGAATGCGACGATATATATGAACTATAATATATATGTATATATATATATATATATTGTCAGGGATATCTCAAGATAAATAAATAATTATACCCAAAAAAATTAAATTAAATGAATAAAGACAAATTGAATGAATTTTATTCAGTCACGTATTAATCACAAAAAAAACGAAATTATTCAATCGGGCGCCAGCTCGTTTTACGGTCCAGCAACCGGTATAAAAGAAAAAAGAACGCGAAGAAAAACCATGAATTATAATAATAATAATTCCCGAAGGATTGCAAAACAAATTACACAATGATAATAATCCTTAATACTATATTAGCGCGGAGAAAACAAAAGAAATACAAAATGGACGACAATGTTTCATCGCGCGAACAAAGGAATGACGCAATAGGGGCAAGGGAGGGGGGAAGAGGGGCTACGGAACGTCAGGGATGGTACATCTCGATTTTTCTCGCTAAATTCTTACTCAATATCTCAGGGTTATATTATTCGTAGGTCCGCCGTCGCTACGACCTCTTAATTATTATCACGATACACAATTTACCACGTGAAACTACAAAAATCACGGGTACGCGAACAACGCGAAAGAAGGAGAGGGGGAACTCTACGACGCGTACGCTACGACACCGCAGCAAAATCTCGATATAATACTTTCGGGGAAATAATCGTTCCACTCACTCTTTTTCTCTTTTCCTTCTCACAATACTTCTTTCGCTAGTTTCTCCTTCTCTTTCTCGATATTTCCTTTCCAGTTTTCGTCTTTTATTCTCCTTTCTTCACTCTCCAATTTACTACGCAAAAATCTCGAGGAAAAGCACGTGTGGCTTCGCTAACGCGTGGTCTTGGAATGAGGCCAAGATGGCCGCGATTTTACTCGATGATCGAATCGATGGGCGAGGAGGTATAGGAAAGGAGAAAGTCGTCTTCTTCATGTCGCATTTCGTGGTGAGGGGAATGAGGAGGGGAAAGGTTTTGTAGTTCTCCTAGCCGTCGCGGTGCGGAGCTCGATGTACTTGGCGGTCCGGTGCTACCGCCTCGTGCCTTTATGCCGAAGCTGCTCGCTTGCCGGCGATCGTCTGTCTCTCTCGTTTTCGTGATACTTTTCGTCGTCGTCGGGAAAATCTCAGCTGTAACCGGCGCACAGCTCGACGAGATAGTTTTGGATTTATTTCCGAGGATCAGTCGCCGTTTTGATCGGGACGTCATCCCGAAAAAATATAGTGTTGTGCCTCGGTGTTTTCTTGATTTTGTCATGGCAAATGTCAACTGGCTCGAGCGATGGAAAAATCGTCTTCGAGGCCGCGATGTCGTCTAAAAGTTCCCGGCGACCAAAATGCTGCAAATTGCTCGCTAGATGGAGAATCGTTGCTCGTTGGTCGCATCTTCGATATGCTGGACTAGTGCCGTGAGAATAAGAATATTCTTGGGATTTTTCTTGGGAGGTTAAGATATTCATTCTTGGCTAGGAGAAAGGGAAAATTATTTGGGGAATTTTCCAAGGGCGAAAAGGATGTTTTTCGATGAAAATAAACTCTTATTTAAAATACGCAATTAAATTAAACAATATTTCGGTTTTCTTTCAGGTGTCGCACAGTGGTCCCAAATCCCCAAAAGCTGGCCAAAAGTCGAAAAAAAAAAATTTTCTAGGTACTTTCTATGGTTGGAATAGTTGTAGTGGTACCTCTAGTATGTATTATGACCGTTAAGAAAGGGGGAGCGTTCATACCTGGCTCAGGATTCCATTTTATTCGTGAGCGTTGAGCCGACCACATTGTTTGCTCGTTGCGCGGAGAAATAACACGAAAGTTTAGACGCATCTGAAAGAGTGAAAAGTTAACGGATTTTGATTCTACAAAATGGATTCTTCTCCAGAAAGTAAGTACAATTTGAATATGTTGCTCAAAATTATCGTTAACAATGTATGAAATAGTAAGTCATTAATAAAAGAAGTGGTATTTTTCTTAGTTATGTTCTGAAAAGTCGTGTTAGAAAAAGCAATAAGTCAAAACCCCTGTTGACCCCCGCTTTTAAACTAAATGGAAATTGTTACTTAGACATTTCTTCAAAACATATCCAAAAATTAGCTGCTTCTAGCCGCTCCTTCGGTTTTGAGTATAATTTTTATGTGATGATATGTACACTAGGGTGGTTCTTGTTTAGGGTATGTTGTGTTTTCTTTTAAAAATGGAGCTCAATCGATTTCAAATAAATAAGTAAAAATTCATACCAAATTTTTGTTCGATATTTTGATTTTAACCTGCCCCCCCTCCCCCCGGCAGTAAAAGTTTTAAATGTGATATACTTGTATTTTATACGGTCAACAATTTGAACATTTTTTCAATTTATCAATACTCATATAAAAATTTAAAACTTGGCACATATATTCCTCACAGTATAAGATATAATTGTAGTAGTTTCTCATTTTTTTTTCCTTGTTTTTGGAATATACACTCCCACTCAAAAGTGTGCTACATTAGTCGAAATTTCGCCGCACTAAAAATTCGATACTGGAGGCTAAAATGTTTTCTGCAGTTTTTCGTAATTTGCGCGTCTGAAATATTGTTTATAGAAAATTGCTAAAGATAATTCTTCTATTGATATCATTTTGCATTTCCCACAGATCCTCTGGATAATACCGAAGAAATTTCTTTCGCGAGAAAGGAAATTTACATACTTGTGAAATCGGTATTAAACGAAAATATCAACATTGTCACTGACATTGTTGAAATGGAGGTGTCAAAACAATTGAAGCATCCATACATTTTGCAGAAAAATCTGAAAATGTAACCGCATGGAAAACATGGAAGACATTTTTTGCAGATGTTTAGTAACGTCAGATCCAGTAATATCCAGTTTGCGAAAACTTCCTTCGAAGAAACTAAGATCGTTATCCCCATACGCGGTTCAACTATTGATTCCACCTTTAGTTCCAGAATCGAGTCAGATTTTTTCTGATAATACGAGCGATACATCTGGCGATGATGACAGTTCACAGGACAGTGATTAATTGTAAAAAATGCTAAAATTACATCGATTAGAAATAAAAGAATGAAAGAAATATATTATAAATGTTCATTGTCATTGTAATAATGATTAATTACTGTATTCCAATCCTCTTCTTCCCAAGTCTTCAAACGTCAACTTTCATTACATTTTCTATTTAATTTATTTACAATCATAATTTCTAAAATTTGACTTGATATTCATTATCAGCAACGTTGAAGACTCCTAAAAAATGAATTCCGTGCAAATCGAATTGACTTTCTACAAAGTAGCCGTCCACATTGAATCGACGATTTTGTTTTTTGGGAATATTTTTATTTATTCGTAATCAGCGACCTCGAAAATCTCTGCAGGAAATTTGAAAAAATTTTCATGATAATTCGCAAAGGCGACATTTTTAAGCTATACTGGAGCCGTGAATTTTTTTTTCGAAATTTGACGTCGAATTCGTGGTCAGCGACCCCATAAATTTCCAAGTACAGACTTTTATCCGAATTGAATACGTTTTTGACGAAATTTCCCGCCATATTGGATCCGTCATTTTGTTTTTCTACATTTTGACTTCGTATTCGTAATCAGTGACCGCGAAAACCCCCGAGTACAGACTTTCACCCCGATTGAATACGTTTTTGAAGAAATTTCCCGCCACATTGGATCCGCCATTTTGTTTTTCTAAATTTTGACTTCGTATTCGTCGTCAGCGACCCCGAAAACCTTCGAGTACAGACTTGTACCCAAATTGAATACACTTTCGACTTTTGGCCAGCTTTTTGGGATTTGGGACTACTGTGTGTCGTGGCGGATCCCGAAATCGCCGTTGGAAAAATTAGTGACTTTTCGTCACAACTCCCCCCTGCCAAGAGGCAAGTTCATCTTCAAAACTTTGATCTGACTTGAAATAAATCTAAATAATACTCTTTAGCTTATTTTCTTTGTCTTATTCCTTATGATTATTCCCCGTTTACTCCGTTTGGTAGAGATGATTTTTTCATTGTTTTTTTTTAACGCTCAACATTAGTGCTCTTTTGACGCTGCAAATATAATTACTCTACTTGAATATCACAGAGAGTTTGACTTAACGCGTCGTAGTTTATCTTAGGAATATCACAGGAAGTGTCAGGTTTCTGGGGTTACTTTAATCAGTCTTCGAATTTCGTCAGGTACTTAATACGTCTCAAAAGATGGGAATTTCAGATCTTCAGACTAGTGATGTTGGGACTCGGGGATGGAATAGTGTTTTGGGTCTCAGGGAATGGAATGGTTTTTGGGTCCCGGGGGTAAGGGTTGTTTTGGGGTCTCGGGGGATAGGATTTGTTTCAGGTCTCTGGGGATGAATGGATTTTAGGGAGTGAGTGATGCGATCGCGAGGGGGAGGTGTTTTGGAGGGGATTTAGCGGGGATGGGGACGGTTCTCGATGCGATTGGGGCAGTTTCAGGTGAAGTGGAAGAGAGAAGTGCATGACCAGCAGCGGCGACGCAGTGGCCATGGGATGGGAGCAGGAGCGGGTTGAGGAGGTTTTTGGAATTCGGCGGGGGGTGTGATTTTGAGGGACATGAGTGCGGGAATGTTGGAGTGCGGGGATGGGAATGATAGCGGACGGGGTATGCAAGGGAGATCGGGGAGGGAAGGGATTTCCGGGTTAGAGGATCGGCGGGTCTGATTTTGGGTTGGTGGGACTTTGGGAGTCAGGGTTTTGGGTGGTGGAATTGGTGGTTTGGGGGTCGGAGCAGATGGTTTGCGGACTGAGAAGGTGGAGGGAGAGGGTTGTGGAGGGGCTCGATTGCGGAGTTCCTCCAATCGTCGGATGCGGTCAGAGGGGAGCCAACCTGCGCGGTCTCGTGGCTGCGCGGGGATGCGAAGGGTTTTGGGAATTGCTCCCTGGCTGGAGGAGGATTGTGGAAGCTTCGGGAAGTCATTTTGAGGAGCACGGATACGGGGAGAGGGTTAGCACAGCGTATCTCGTTGTACCTGGCCACCAGGTCGTCAATCTCAATAGTACGGGAAGAAAGGGATCGGGGAGGATTAGGGACGAGGGAGTCGAGGGCGAAGGACTCGTCGCTTTTGCTCACTCGGTGCGTCCAAGCTTCGTCGAGCGGCCCTCCTGCCTTTTCTAGGTACCCCATCGCGGCGCGATACGGGCCCCGCCTGGGTGGTCCGGTTCCTCGTGGGCCTCTCCTCATCGTTAATCTGTTGTTCCTTTAAAATATTAGTATCTTGTGATGGTCTCTCCAATCTCGTTGGAGGGGTGTACACTTTTAAATCTCCAATGTGACATTCCGTAATAATTCGGCCATCCAGGCCCTCTAATTCATCAACTACTGGGGATAGGACGGTTTTAATAGTGTGCGGTCCGTTATATCGGGGTGCTAATTTCGCGGCAAAGTTCTGCGTGCCGGACGATAATACTCGATATTTTCTCAATACTTGGTCGCCTCCTTTGAATCGGGTGTCTCTACGGTTCTGATTGTAATAATGGGCTTGCCGCGTTGCGGCTTGTTCCAAATTTTTGTGTACCCAATCATGAATAAGGGGAAGTCTTTTCATTCTATCAGACCAGACGTTAGGATCTCCGGGAGTAATGTAGCGGGAAGGGTTTCTATCTCGAAGACTTTTTATAGGACAAGGGTTACGTCCGAAGTTCAAAACGAAAGGGGTCATTTGGGTGGATGATTGAACAGCAGTGTTCATCGCGAAACATAATTCGGGGAGATGTTCATCCCATTCGCGCTGATCCTCGGCTATGTACGAGGTAATCATCGTTTTAAGGGTCCTATTCACTCTTTCTACGGCATTTGCTTGGGCGTGATAAGGAAGGATAGTGGTCTGTAAAATTCCATACTCATTAAGCTGTCTCGTCATGTGGTTGTTAGCAAGCTCAGTTTCGTTGTCCGTCGGGAGGTACTGGAGGCATCCCCACTTATTAAGGATTAATACCTCGAGAGCTGTCATTATGTTGGGTCCGGTGGCTGTCCGTAGGGGTTTGGATCGATTCTGTTTCTTACTGGAGGGGAACGGTCCCATTATGTTGGCAGCGACTACGCTCCATGGGCCTTTAGTCGTTCGTTCTCTCATAAGTCCTTTTTGGGGGGTCTGGGTTACTTTGTGGAGTTGGCAGGTTTGGCACCGTGCCACGTATCGTGCTACGTCTTGGAATATTCCGGGCCAGAAGAAATCCTGGGTGACACGTTGATACGTCTCGTCTATGCCCAAGTTGCTGGATTGGGGGTTATCATGGGCGTCTTTGAGAGCTCGTTCTCGAGACTCTTGGGGAAGGACCAGTTTCCATGCGTCCAAGTCCTCAAGTGTGGGATCTACACTCAGTCAAAAAATTAAAGGAACAGCAAAATTTTCGAGATTTTTCAGCGATTTTCCAAAGGCTGTAACTTTGTTAATTTTGGTCGTACAAAATTTTCAAAAAAAGCATTTTCAAGCTTGAATCTTCTACTTTTGAAATCTTCAGTCAAAATTTTTTTATGGGCATCACCCTCGACTCAGTCGAAAGAAATATCACGGTAAAAATTTTCTCGAAATTTTTGCTTTTTTCAAAACAGTCGATGGGCTTCAAAAAATTTTTCCGAACTTAACCAATCTATGGATCGTTTAGCTGAATTCTTTGGCTTCAATTTGCTTTTTTTATTTTTGTTCTACGACCATTTTTCGCTGAGATATCGGCGATTGAACAAAAATTCGTCTTTTTTTTTAAATCTTCGATATCTCTGGAACTAATGATCGTACAGTGAGTAAACGGTGGGTTTCGGAAACTTGAATCTACCCTCTATAAGTGCCTGTTATTGTCATAAACGAAAAAAAATTGTTTCCATGCTCAATTTTGACTTGAAAAAGTCCAAAAAATTAGCTTTTTTTCTTGTTTTATAAAATCTACCACAACTTTGCAGATATTGCGAAAAATACCAATGTTTTAAGGTCCTTTTTTAGCTCAATAGATACCTAAAAACCATGCCAATTTTCAAAACCATCGGTCGAACCGTTTTTTGTGACCGAGTCATCAAACTTTTAGAAAAATTGAAGGAACACGTTTATTGATCCTTAATGACCAATTAATTAATGGTGTTAAAAATGAATTAAAAAGTTTTTCTTTCTTTTCTCTCAAATTTGCATTTAATGAGCGTGAAAACTAAGAAAAAAAATTCACATTTCAAAAAGAAAAAAATTTTTTTTTGCAAAATTAAATTTTTTTTTATTTTTTAAATTTGAATAAAAAAATTTATTAGCATTTTTTTCAAAATTTTATTTCGATATTTATTACATATTGAATGCAAAATTGTAAAAAAAATGCCAATACAATTTTTTTTCAAATTAAAAAATAAAACAAAATCGAAATTTCGAAAAAAAAATTTTGTTTTCGAAATTTGGATTTTTTCTAGCTTTCCCCGCTCGTTACATGCAAATTTGAGGGGGAAAAAAAGAAAACTTTTTTCAAAAATTTTTAACAACATTAATTGGTCATTAAGGATCAATAAACGTGTTCCTTCAATTTTTCTAAAAGTTTGATGACTCGGTCACAAAAAACGGTTCGACCGATTGTTTTGAAAATTGGCATGGTTTTTAGGTATGTATTGAGCTAAAAAAGGACCTTAAAACATTGGTATTTTTCGCAATATCTGCAAAGTTGTGGTAGATTTTCTAAAACAAGAAAAAAAGTTAATTTTTTGCACTTTTTCAAGTTAAAATTAAGAATAGAAACAATTTTTTTCGTTTCTGACAATAACAGGCACTTATAGAGGGTAGATTCAAGTTTCCGAAACTCACCGTTTACTCGCTGTACGATCATTAGTTCCAGATATATCGAAGATTTAAAAAAAAAGACGAATTTTTGTTCAATCACCGATATTTCAGCGGACAATGGTCGTAGAACAAAAATAAAAAAAGCAAATTGAAGCCAAAGAATTCAGCTAAACGATCCATAGATTGGTTAAGTTCGGAAAAATTTTTTGAAGCCCATCGACTGTTTTGAAAAAAGCAAAAATTTCGAGAAAATTTTTACCGTGATATTTCTTTCGACTGCGTCGAGGGTGATGCCCATAAAAAATTTTTGACTTAAGATTCCAAAAGTAGAAGATTCAAGCTTCAAAATGCTTTTTTTGAAAAATTTTTACGACCAAAATTAACAAAGTTACAGCCTTTGGAAAATCGCTGAAAAATCTCGAAAATTTTACTGTTCCTTTAATTTTTTGACTGAGTGTATGATTGGGTGGGGACGGTAATAATATAATTGGTCATCTTTGATTTTCCGATTCGGGTATTTGGAGGGGAATTCTTGGACGCTGGTCTTTTTTGCTCAATACCAGGGATCGGTAGTGTCGATGAGGGCGGCCAATACATGGCCACATTCCTCGAACATTCTGGACAGGGCGTCGGGCACAACATTAAGTGTCTCTTTCCTGTGTAGAATCGTCATATCTAAGGCCTGCATCGCCAAAGCCCAACGAGCTAATCGTCCCGTAGGGTCTCGCTATTCACGCAGCTATCTTAAACTACTATGATCTGTAATGACAGTAAACGCTGTCCCCTCAATATATGGTCTCAACTTTTTAGCTGCCCACAACATGGCGAGACACTCCTTCTGGGTGGTAGTGTACTGGCGCTCGGGTCGTGTCAGCGTTCGGCTCGCAAATAGAATAAGGTGCTCTTCCCCATCAAATTCTTGAGTCAGAACTGCACCAACGGCGGTATCACTCGCATCGGTGTGAATCGTAAAAGGTTTCGTAAAATCTGGATGGGCTAGGACAGGGGTGTGGGTAAGGGCTAGTCGAAGGGTATCAAACGCAGCTTGTTGCTGGGGTCCCCAATGCCAAGGAATATCATTTTTTAGTGATTCGGTTAAAGGGGTTTCGTCGTGGGAAAAGTCTCGAATAAAGCGGACTCACGAACCGACTATTCCAAGGCATCGGCGGAGCTGCTTTAGCGTTTTTGGTGCGGGATAATTGAGGATGGAAGCTATTTTATCGGGATCAGCCTTTAGTCCGTCAGGTCCAATAATGTACCCGAGATACGGCACTTCAGGGCAGAAAAACTCACTTTTTTCTCGATTTATCTCCAATTTAGCCTGTCGGAGGGTTGTCAATACTTTAGTCAAAGCATAAAAATGCTCGTTTATTGTCTCTGTTGCAATAATCACGTCATCCAAATACGCAAATACGCGAGGGTCCCATGCATGATCAATTAATCGGTCCATAAGTCGTTGGAAGGTCGCGAAAGCATTCGTCAGTCTGAAGGGCATACGTTAAAACTGGAACAGTCTTCTTCCAGGGACGGCAAAAGCTGTTATAGGGCGACTGGAGGGGGATACAGGAACTTGGAAATAGGCTTCACTCAACTCAAATCACTCAAATAGGCTTCACTAACTTGGAAATGTATCGGGCTCGTCTCAATCCGTCTAGTGTACGGTCCATATTAGGGAGGGGATAGGCGTCTTTACGCGTGACTTGATTCACATCTCGATAATCAATACAAAAACGGTGTTTTCCATTGGGTTTTGGGACTATTACTGGATTACTCAGCCAAGGGCTGGTGGATTTTTCGATTACCTCCTCCGCGATCATTTTATCGACTTCTTCTTGTGCTATTCAGAGGAGGAAGGGGGAAATTATGCGGGGTTTTTGTCGGATTGGGGGATGTCCTTGTACGTCAATATGATGTTCCGTCAAGTGAGCGAGGTGAGGGGTATTTGAGGACTAGGAGGGATGAGGCGATCCAAAAGGCGGTCTAAGCGCTTTTTATCTACGGGGGTCGCTTCTACTGATTCATCGCAATAGGGCAGGACAGAAATACTCCAAATTGGACTGGTTGGGCTCGCAAATTCTCTCCAAGGGCAATTTTTAATTCTCCATAGGTCCTCGTCGTGATCAATCAGCATTCGGAAAGCCTTCAAAAAGTCTCTTCCCAAAATGCAGTCATATCCCAACGGGCTACTTTTAAATCAATGGGGCGGATTATTCCCTCTATCTCAAACTGCAAGGTTATTATTCCCCGAAGGGGTACTACGGAGCCATTGGCTACTCGTACTTATCCTTTGGTCGACCGCAATGGCCTGCCCTCGGCTTCGGCGAGATCCGTCCCAAGACAGGGTCCGGTCGCGCCAGAGTCGATAAAGGCGCGGCGTGGGTAACCTCCGATACTTACCCAAAAGAAATGCCGATTATCTCCGTGGAAATCGCTAATTGAGTCTATTTCCGAAAAGCCTGAAGGGCACTCAAAAGTTCTCGATTTGAGAAGTGGGGGAAAATTCTCAAAAGTCTTCAATAGAGGATTTCCCTGTGGCGGACCTAGGGGCTCGTTTGCTTTCTGTGATTCATCGAGCATCCCTCTAGCAGGCCGGGGAGGCGACGGTTCCACTGTTCTCCCCGCTGGCCGTTTTCCGCCTGGGCACGCGCGCAATTAGTGCGCAATTAATCCGAGGGGCGCCGTGCACTCTCTATAAATGTGCCCGAGTTGTCTACAATTGTAGCATCTTTTAGTCGGGGAGGTGGAGGTGGGAATCTCAGAAGGTCGTTGGACAGGAATGTCCATGAGGCGAGGGATCGGGGCAGTTGATCGCCCGTTGGAGCGGGGTGGTTGATAACGAGGGCCAGCTGAGGCTGAAAAGCGAGGTTGGAATTGTCTGGGAGCGGAGATTTGGGGGTGATGGGGTGTTGTTTGACAAGGGAAGGGAGAGTGAGGAGCTGGAATTGAATCCGCCGTAGCATGGACGGTGGATGGAGGTGGGTCTGGTGACCTCGGGGGAAGTGCTGGTGGAGGAGGGTTCGGAGCGGAAACCGTGTGTTTTTCGGGACGGGTTTGGAGCACATCCGTCTCGGCAGCAGCAGGGGCAAGACCGCGCGCGCTTTTATCCGGGGAATTGTACCCTGTGGGCGGCAACGCCATCTGATCAGCAGGAGAAGGGGGTCGATAATTTTTAGCTCGAGTTTGGGCGTCTTCCAATCATTGGCAAACGTTGCAACTCACGGAAGCTCGCTTCTCCCTCACGGTGGACGTTCAATGTCAATTCCGGTTTCACGTTCGCGCAGCAAATATCCAATTGAGTCGCGAGGGGCAAGGGGGGGTAAAGTGATTGAAGAGAGTCCTTATTTTCACCAAATACTCAGCAATGGTCTCGCCACTAGCCTGAGTTCTCAATTCGGCGTCTCGTCTCAATTTTTTCTGCAAGTCGGCCGACACGAATTGGGTCCGGAAATAGGATACGAATTCGTCCATGGTCGACCAACTGTCCTGCTCGACAATCCAATTCCGTTCGGTCACACATTTTAACCAAATCGCGGGGGCGCGTTATTTTTGGGAACTCCTCCTTAATATTTCGCATTGCCTCATATACTTCGGGAGGAATAGGTTCCTTAGTCCAATCGTCAGTGTGTCGTAATGTAGGGGTTATTGTAGGAGTCACTGTAACTCCAGTGGTCCACGTGATAGTGGTAGTAGTTGTGGTTAGCGGAGGATCTATATAAAGCGACATTTTGGGCAATAATACAAAAAAATGTAATAAAACAAAAGGATTTGGGTAAGATAAACAACGAGGCGCTTAAGCAGCCAACGTTAATCGCAATATATTACAAAAGAAAATATTTAGTTCTCAGCGAAAATCAAAAATATTCAATCAAAAATCATCGCAAATTATCAAAGCAAGTAATCAAAATAATATGAGCACCAATGCATACGCAGGGTGTCGTGGGTCGCAGAGAAAAGAATTCGGGTTTTTTTTTCAATTCAAAATATCTCAAATTACTATTAGTTTTATCGCGGTGGGTACTATTACACACGAGTCTTTCTCAATTTTCTCGAAATTTTGCAATATCTTTTTTTTCCGCTGTATTTTTCAAAAATTTTCTTAATTCCATTTTTCCGATATTTTTCTTAATTCTAAATATTCGCAATTTTCCTTGATTCTGAGAGTTCGAAATATTTCAAATTTTTCGGAGTATTATTTTTTTGGTGTTTTCGAATTTTCGCTCAAATCTAATTTATTCTAGAATTTTCTCATTATTTCGCAATGTTGCAATTTTCCCTTAATTTTTCAAATTTTTGTCAATTTTTCGCAATATTTTCACAATTTTCTGAATTTTCCAAATTTTTCTTAATTTTCCAAAATTTTCTCAATTTTCCAAAATTTACTCGAAATTTTCCAAATTTTCTCAATTTTTCAAAATTTTCTCAAAATTTTCTCAATTTTTTAAAATTTTCTCGAAATTTTCCAAAATTTCCTCAAAATTTTCTCAAAATTTTCTATAGACTCGTTTTTTCGAGCCCCACGTTGGGCGCCATTTGTAAGGGATATCTCAAAATGAATAAATAATTAGACCCAAAAAAATTTAATCAGATGAATAAAAACAAATTAAATGAATTTTATTCAGTCACGTATTAATCACAAAAAAAACCAAATTATTCAATCGGGCGCCAGCTAGTTTTACGGTCCAGCAACCGGTACAAAAAAAAAGAACGCGAAGAAAAACCATGGATAATAATAATAATAATTCCCGAAGGAGTGCAAAACAAATTACACAATGATAATCATCCTTAATACTATATTAGCGCGAAGAAAACAAAAGAGATACAAAATGGACGACAATGTTTCGTCGCGCGAACAGAGGAATGACGCAGAACGGGTAAGGGAGGGGGGAAGAGGGGATACGGAAGGTCAGGGACGCTAAATCTCGATTTTTCTCGCAATATTCTTAATTAATATCTCAGGGTCATTTCATTCGTAGGTCCGCCGTCGCTACGACCTCTTAATTATTACCGCGATACACAATTTACCACGTAAAACTATAAAAATCACGAATACTCGAACAATGCGAAAAAAGGGGAGGGGGAACTCTACCACGCGTACGCCACGACACCGCAGCAAAATCTCGATACAATACTTTCGGGGAAATAATTGTTCTACTCACTCTTTTTCTCTTTTCCTTCTCACAATACTTCTTTCGCTATTTTCTCCTTCTCTTTCTCGATATTTCCTTTCCTGTTTTCGTCTTTTATTCTCTTTTCCTCACTCTCAAATTTACTACGCAAAAATCTCGAGGAAAAGCACGTGTGGCTTCGCTAACGCGTGGTCTTGGAAAGAGGCCGAGATGGCCGCGATTTTACTCGATGATCGAATCGATAGGCGAGGTGGTATAGAAGAGGAGAAAGTCGTTATCTTCATGCCGCCTCGTGCCATTATGCCGAAGCTGCTCGCTTGCCGGCGATCGTCTGTCTCTCTCGTTTTCGTGATACTTTTCGTCGTCGTCGGGAAAATCTCAGCTGTCACCGGTGCACAGCTCGACGAAATAGTTTTGGATTTATTTCCGAGGGTCAGTCGCCGTTTTGATCGGGACGCCACCCCGGAAAAATATAGTGTTGTGTCTCGGTGTTTTCTTGATTTTGTCATGGCAAATGTCAACTGGCTCGAGGGATGGAAAAATCGCTTCGAGGCCGGGATGTCGTCTAAAAGTTCTTGGCGACCAAAATGCTGCAAATTGCTCGCTAGACGGAGGATTGTTGCTTATTGGTCGCTTCTTCGATATCCTGGAGTAGTGCAGTGAGAATAAAAATATTTTTGGGATTTTTCTTGGAAGGTTAAGATATTCATTTTTGGCTAGGAGAAAGGGAAAATTATTTGGGGAATTTTTCAAGGGCGAAGAGGATGTTTTTCGATGAAATTAAACTCTTATTCAAAATACGCAATTAAATTTAACAATGTTTCGGTTTGCTTTCAGGTGTCGTGGCGGATCCCGAGACCGCCATTGGAAAAAATAGTGACTTTTCATCACAATATATAGCGTTATACATGGCATTATCTATGTATCTAAAGCGTATTTATATATATATAGCGTTATATATGGCATTATCTATATACATTAAGGTTATACACGTATATAGTGGTACATACAGGTATATACAGATATCTACAGATATATTCAAGTATATACTCGTATATATAGGTTTGTACAGTACTGAGCAATTGAAGTGGGATTTTTTTTTTGAAGCCTATATTTTTGCAAAAAAAAAATCGAATTTGGAAAAATCTTGACATCTGGTAGATCTGAAATTTCATCAGCTTTTAATTGCGACCACGCTCGTCGCGATTGGTCAAGAATTGCGGGCATGGGAGGCAAAAAGGTGGGGGAGTGCAAAATCGGGCCTCCCGCGAGTGCCGGGATTTTAAGGTTGCGAGTGCCCCAGAGGCTCTGTGCGGTATCAAACGAAAGGGTATCACTCAAAGAAAAAAAAAAGTTTTATTAGAATCGAATCTCCCACCCTCTGAGGTAGGGGTGGTGCCAAAAGGGTGAAACGGTATGTTGGGCATAATGAGAAGAGGGTTTGTCCAATCGGGTTAATTTTTTTTCGAGAATCATTTTTTTTTAAGTACTTCGTGACTCCGTAAAAAAAAACCTAAGAAAAATCGCTCCTGAAATAAAAATTCACGTGTCCCGCCGGAACGCATTTTCATTCGCAAGCAATTTTCGTATCGAAAAACTCGACAACATTTTTTTTCAATTACGCCTCATTGAAGAGGATATTTCAACGAATGAAGTCGTATTTTTTCATATTTTTCCTTTGCCTGGTTCATCTTAACAAGGCATTTGAAAAAAGGGTTGTGAATCGAGATTCTTTCGATGGTCGTGGCTTTCCGCAATGGAAGAGTACCACTGCTTAGGCTGTTTTCGATGAGCCGTATTCAGTCCCCACCAGTTTTCACGAGCCAATCAAGAGACTTCATGGGACTTAGAATATTTTCGTCATCTCGTGTTCGTGCTGGAGCGCGTACCATGGAGAGAGACTCCCGTGTCGCTATCTAGAACTTGGAATATTTTTGCGACAAAATTTTGCTTCCTCCCGCCAATCAAGCGACTTTGGCGTATTTTGCGAAACTTTTCGTTTTATTAGGCGTAAAGTAACGAAAATTTATATGCAAAAAATAAATTACAGAAATTTGTTTTTCCCTGATTATTTTTCAGGTAAAAATGCATGACGGCATGATTATTGATTTAATTGCAAATAAGAATGTTGAAACGTTGCAACAAATTGGTAGCCCTGAAAAGGACCCTTTTAGTTTTATTAGGCATAAAGTAACGAAGATTTATTTGCAATAAATTACAATACATTTTTAAAACGTAGATTTATTTGCATGATGAAAAAATAAAGAAATTTCTTTTTTTCCGATTATTTTTCAGGTAAAAATGCATGATGGCATAATTATTAATTTTACTGCAAACAAGGATGTTCAAACGTTGAAAAAAATTAGTAGCCCTGAAAAAGACCGTTAATTTTTTTTTCTCGTTTTTATCGAGTTGATTTGCAAAATTTTCGATAACTCGGGGATCGAATTTTTCTATAAAAACGTTCGATACTTCGCGCGAAGTGGAAGAGAGTGCAAGCAAAAAATCATTCTCGCAGCATACCGTGCTCGTCTCGAAATTTCTTTTTTGTTTCGATCTTTCATCGAGCATAGAGTTTTCCCAAGCACAAAATAATTTTTGGCACTGAAAAGAGCCATTGCATTTTATTGAATTCGATCGCAATGATCCACAAAGTCCGTAAAGTCGTCATCGCCGCCCTGAATGTGCTGAAAAAATCATAAATTTGGAAAACCTAAAAACATCGATTTTTGTCTGCGGACAGTTGTATTACGTTGAAAAATTTTGATGGCTCTGAAAAGGGCCGATTTTCACCTCGAGGCATCGAGTTTTGAGATGATCCATCGCTGATTGACTTCACGTAAAGTGGGGGATTCGAAGATATATATATATCTTCGAATCCCCCTCAATTTCCAATCCGGAAACCACGAAAAGGGAAAGTCAAGACTTTTGAAAAAAACTTAATGTAACTCGTGACACATCACCGATTTTGTTTCGTAATTTTGAATCAACCTACTTCGGAAATGAGGAACAAATTCCGAAATTAGAAATTTAACAACATTGGATACATGTGGAGAAAATAGCCTGCTAACATCCTCAGAGAAGATATGCCCTCACTGAAGATCTTCGGAGAAGAGAGGCCGGTCGCCTAAACAGAAGAAAATCGTGAAATTCTTCGTTAAAATCTGAGCGGAATTCCCGAAAGCGATGAGGCAATTTGGTGAAAATAATCCAAACTGGCTGAAGGAGGAAAGAGGGCGAAGTTAAAGACGCTGAAAAACGGTAGTTGCTCGACGCTGAGATGGCGATGCTTGTCGCTGCTTTACCTCGTGCTGAGAGGCACGGAGGTCGATCATACAGTTCAAAATTGTCCATTCCACGTGGCAATTAAGCCGTGCATATGCTTGGTAAAGAAATTAGGCCTCCACATAACACGCAAATTCACGGATCACTCGCACATAAGCCAAGCTATAGCCGTACTGAAGGAACAACCGGATACCGTTATAATCCATCTCAAGCTTCGTTACAACACTTTGCTAAAAATTCAGAGTTTTGTTTGTCTCTGGCTCTGTCTAATCTTTCAATATTTGACGATTCACCACAGCAGCCGCACCATGTCAAAGGAAGCTCGGCGAGCCCGATCGGCAGAAAATTGACCGAGCTGGATCTCTTGCAAGACTATTTGATATCCATGCCATCGACGTCGCTCGCGAGTCTTCACAATTTCTTGATTCTAAATTTTAATCACAACAAGATTTATGATTCGCGAGCACACTCGTTCGCCGATCCCGACATACCGGAAATTCTCAATCTTTATCGCAACAAGATATCGATCGTGACGCCCTTACCGGATTGGGCGATCGAAAGTTGAAGCGATTGAATCTCGGTGGAAATCTATCGACCAGCGTAACAACAGTTGCTCTCCCATCTTTGGGGATCCTCGAAAAGTTCGAAGTGCACGAGAACAAGTCTACCCCGCTCAACTGGGGTGACTGAGAGATTAAAAATGTTGGATTCCCTTGCAATGGCGCACAATAAACTCCGCAAATTACCAGCTCGTGGATCGTCACCATCTGATGCAATTGAATCCCCTCGGACTTGATGGCAATCAAATAACGCACATCGATCCGGACGCATTTATCGGATTAGAAGAAAATATTCAATATCTACGCCTGGGTGGAAACGATTTACATCCCGCACCGAGCGATGACGCTCTTCGTCATTTACATCACTTCCGCCATCTCGATTTTTGATCCACCGACATAACTTATCTGCCCAAGGACGCTTTCATCGGTTACAGTGAAAAGATAACGTTCCCGAATCTTCGGAAAAATTCAACAAACGTACTGTCACCGGTGATATTCGAAAACTTGAATTCGCTGGAATTTCTGAATCTCCAGAACAATAGACTCGTTCACATACCTGAGGATGTTCGATATTATCGACAATCCCTTAATTCGCGACTTCGATCTGCGATGAATGGACTCCCTCGAGCAGCCGGCCGAGCAACAAACCAGCGACGGGAAAGAGAACGAAAAGAGCGCCGTCGCCCCCGATTTAGTGAATGCTTATCTGATGTTTGCTGATTTCGTCTGAACTTGGGCCAACAGAGTGAGGAAACCGCAATAAGCCGGTCCTTCTCCATGTAACAAAGTTAACGTCAGACGTGTGCTGCGTTGCATCGAAGAGGTTATTACTCGAGGAAGTAGCAAGATGGGAATTGCGACCGTCACCAGGACGGGCATTTCCATCCGGCGAACGTATAATAAGGTCCACACCTCCGTTGGGTCGTCGTAGCGGAGAATTATTGGTAAAATTAACGAGCTTGAACACCGAATGTTTGGGGTATTGAGAGTTCACCATCTTCAGTGTAGTCGTCGTCCTGCCCGGAAGATAAAAAGCGGTGTAAAATCGGTCAAAAAGTGACGTCGACATAACCTTGGGGAATTATCATTATTTTCCTGATCATAATAACAACTATAATTCGTCGGAAAGATAGCGTTCACAATTTGGCCATCGGTCCGGAAATGGTCTTCGCCGACACAAAATGTAATGAAAACTGTTTAGATTTTACATCAACCGAAACCTTTTGGTACCAACTTGAACCGGACCCAAATTAATGCCATTTTTTCTTAGTCTTTCTCGAAACTACGACTCGTATTCGGGCAATTCTTGGAAAGCTCAAAATCGGTTATTTCCATGAGAATGATTTTTCCTTTTTGATATTCTCGCAAGGGGTGCAGACTTAATTATAAAACAAACAAAAAAAGAAAAGGAGTGGCAAAAATATAATTTTAGAAAACATACGACCTATACAATGTTATCTATATAATGTAATTTTTGGGAAATAACTTATCGAATCCGTCGTAATACGATTTTCAGTTTGTAATTTGCCATCAACACAAACGAGAATGAAACACGCTCAACGTAACGACGTTCCAAATTCGTACTTTGTAAAACATCATTTGTATCTAAATTATTGTAACTAGCATTTCGACGCAAATCTGGAATGTATAAAAATCCGCATTCGGAAAATTCAACCGAACTGTATACTGTTGACTCCAAAATCTTAGTCCAACTTCACGTGAACGATCGTGAAAAAGCGTTTGATTAATGTAATTTAACTCAACCTAACTAATGTAATTGGATTTATATTGTGTTCGTATACTATAGCCGATGACGAGGGCCTCATCGAATCCGTAGGGGGGCCGGTGTCACGTCCCTCTTTTCGGGTTAAATTTTATTTCACAAGAGCGAACGTTGACTCGCACTTCCGTGCTGACGCTCTCGCCAGCGCATTAATCTCGTAAGCCTCGGGTCGACATCTATGTTTGTCCGTCTTAAAAGATCGTGCCTTTGACTCCATAGTCGTAGTAAAATAAGTAACTCAAAGTCATCCAATAAATCACCCTTCGCGGCTATGATCTCACGATCATGGCGAATCATCAAACCAGCGAAACATCAGCTATAAAAATCCCTCGTTACCGAGGTAGAACAACATAACAACCGAAACATAAAACGAAGAATCAACGAATAACTATACGTAACCAAATATCTACATCTATTTCCTCAACTTCGCGGATCTCCCGGCCATCGCGAGTGAGTGCTTATAATATGCATCTTCGCGCCCTCACTGCATAGAGACTCTAGTGTGATTATAGACTCATAAGTGTATTGGTAAGATCGACGTCCCGAGCGCGGCTCGGGATCCTCGCTCCGTCTGTACGGGACATACATACACACACACAAACACCACAGCGCGCGATAGCCCGGAGCTCCAGCCGTCTACAAACGTAAGTCAGCAGTTTTGTACTCGAGAGACGTCGCATGTATTGTAAGCGCCGTCTTTCTCTCTCATTCCTATTTCAAATATTCTTTCGATATAATGAATTCTCCGCTATATGATTGATTCCTATAAAACTTGTATATTATTGTCGAGACCCTCACCCATTTCAGCAGTGGCCGGGCCCGTATGGGACGGTGTAGAGGCGCCGAAATCTACTAATCGAATGCTTAACATTTGCAGAAAGTTTAATAACTCAGTGATTGAATTTTTCGATACTTTCCCACTTCGTGGAAGGTATCGAAATAACTCGGTGATTGAACTTTCTGCAAATGAACTCAATGAAAACAGAGAAAAAATTAACTGCCTTTTTCAGGGCTACCAATTCTTTTCAACGATTGCACATTCTTGTTTGCAATAAAATAAATAATCATGCCATCATAAAAATTGAGCAACAAAAATCAGAAAGAAAGAAATTTTTTAATTTTTTCAACATGCAAATATGCGTTGTAAGAACATATTGTAATTTATTGCATAGAATTGTTCTTTACTTTAAACGAAATGAACAAAAAGTTTCGTGAAATACGCCAAAGTCACTCGATTGGCGCAGGGAAGCAAAATTTTGTCGCGAAAATTTGCTAAGTTCTTAAAAATCTTTGATTTCGGAAGAATAGGCAAAAGACATGCTGGAGCTTGACATCTGACCAATCAGAGGCTCTGTACGCACAGCCATCTCCCTCCTAGCTTCACGGGCCAATCAGAATGCGTCACCGCCTGGCTTTAGTGTATATAAAGTCGTGGCGCGCATGGCTCTTGCTTCAGTCGCCTCGCGCTGCCCGATGTGTCCGCATCTCTCTCCCCACTTTACGTGAAGTCAATCAGCGATGGATCATCTTGAAACTCGATGCCGCGACGCCTCGAGATGAAAATCGGCCCTTTTCAGAGCCATCAAAATGTTTCAACGTAATACAATTGTCCACAGACAAAAATGGATGTTTTGAGGTATTCCAATTTTGTTTTTTCAGCACATTCAGGGCGGCGATGACGACAGTAGTATTGGTACCCGTATGGCGCCTCCCACTCCTATCCCCACTCCTTCCCCCACCATGCGGCTTCCCCCACCCCTCCACTTTTCCCCCAACACATCCAAGCGGCCGAGGAAAAAGCGATGAGGTGAGGATGATGGCGGGGGAGGGTGAGGACAAGGGGGTGCCACACGATTATCAATTTTGTGGTGATAATGATAATAATCTGATAATAATAATAATGATAGTGAAAATTGGGAACTACTTACATCTGGAAGCCCATGTCATATTTCTCGAAGTTGACGCAGCAACGGCACACACGCGCGCGCGGGCCCGCTCTCATAATCATAATGATAATAATAATAATTGTTATTATTATTAAGAATAACTCATGGTTATTGGATTTACTACTGACAATTCAGCGAATCTTATCTCGATGGTAACACATACACACACACACACACACAGACACCCATTTCCTTCACTAGTCACGCTGAATGGTCAAGGACCATTTATTGCTGACACTGCGAACTTTTTATATTACACGGAATTTGGATGAGTGGAGCTGTGCATTACCGATTTACGCTGCCACAAGTCGATGACTACAAATTAGAGTATTTTTAAATGTTTAGTTATTATCGAATAATATAATACAACCTTTTTTAAATTTCGATAAATTTTTTATCGACGCATACAACATCCATTGCGTACGTATTCGAAAATCTTAGGTTATTGAATCTACCGCTTCCGAACGAGCACTCTTCTTCACTTTCCGAAGTTTCTACCTTTTCCCGATAAACGAATCTTTTGCGTTGCGTCAATTGATCTATTTTTGCACAAAAATTCTTTGAGCACATTTTGGAATTTTGTCACAAAATTTTGTTCCCCGATTTTGATGTGTTTAGAGAAAATTCAACTTCACTGCCGAAATTCATCGTTATTCACCTCCACAAGTTTTAAAATGCAACGACGTTATGGAAACTTCTGAATTTTTCATTATTTTTTACCGTACGATATATTGTTTGAAATTATAAAAAATTATAACTTTGAAAAGTACATAATTTTTCACTGAAAACGCGCGCAGCGGAGCAATCCGCGAACTTCGGTGACTGGATAAGGACTGCAGCTGTTGTGCAAAGTTGAGACCTCTTAACAATACCGAAAAAGACAATGATGGTACGTCGGTATGAAACTTTGTCAGCATTTTTACCCCGGTGGATATCCGATTGCAACTTTTAGCAAAAATGCTATTCTCTCTGCAGCGGCTCACCAGCATTCTAAGCTTCAAGCGCGACACTCCATCTATTCCAGAAAATAAGATAGAGCTCATTCTTCATATGTGTAACGTTGCGAAAATTTTTTTTGCGAAAGATTTAACGTGTCCAGATACACACACACACACACACAGATACACAACAAAGACACACGAACACAAACATACACACAGAAAAGCACGTTCAAACACAAAGGCTGTAGGAACGCAAAAGAACTGCTTATCTCAGCATAATATTCGATATCATTACTCTATGTGATTGCATAGTTTTAATAATCACCTTTGATCGCGAAAAAATATGACTACGTTTATAACGTACTCGAAAAAAATTGCTAACAATCGTTCATTTCCATTCACCGCTTCAGATTATTTTTATCGTCAATGTTATCATCAACCTCACAATATATTTACAGCATTATTTACGGAAGTACAAACCAACCTAATGATTTAAACGTTTTGTAGAGACAATTTCAAAAATTGGATTTTTATTGTAGTTTTTGTGTGATTTTTTAGAAGCATGAAATCAAATATTTTTGGTCAAAGACCCATTGATATTCACTGTTTTATTTGTTCTCATTATTTTCAAACGACATTCAAATTGAAAAAAGTTTTGTCATGATATTTCGATATTTAGATATTTCAAAGCTATGACAATTAAATTCTTTGAGAAAAATTTAATATTTTGTTCTGTTCCAGGATTAACGCATATAAGTGATATATCAATATATGTGTCATTCCATACCATTTCGACCTGGGTCTGACCCTTGACCTCTCGGATTTGGCTCGCGATTTTTTATATGATAGTTCTCACTTTGAAAGGTACCCAGTTTTTTTCTAGATATTTCAGATTTAATTTGAATCTTCTACACTGAAAAAAAAAATTCGTTCAACCAACCAAAATTCAGTTGGCTCAACAAAATTATATCTTTAAATACGTTCAACTTGATTTTTGATTGGCATAACAAAACAGTATAGTTAGGTAGTAACCAAAGATACATTTAAACTATCCGCACGAATTGTTGAATTTAAAAGTGTTTATTCCCTCGAACAAAATTATCGGTTGGTGAATGAACATATTTGTATGAGACAAGATAACGCTTCTTTAATTCAAGAAACCTCTGTTCGATTGAAAACGGTCAATGTCGTTGTAATTAGAAAATTGTTTGAAACAAATATATATAGAGTCACGACAAAGAAATAAACGATTCAATCAAGTGGAATTCAGTTGAAGTAATTATATTAATGTTATTGAAACATTGTAATCATCTTACTTCAACTAAATTCACAGAATATTCAACTGTTCATACGATTACCGTAACAAGTTACAAGTTTGATCAGAGGAAATATTTTGTTCAGTTTTTCGGATATTTTGTCTTCATACACACTGATTCAGTTCTGTACTTTTCCAAAGATTTATGTGTTCAAATGTTTTGTTGAAATAAACGAAAATCCATTTCAATAGAATCATCATTGTTTTGCGCTAACAGAATAATTAATTGTTGGCGATGTAGAAGTATAATTGAATAGACGAAATGCATAGTATTTATGACAACGCATTTAGTACGATGAACCATTTTGCTTTGCTAAGATAACTGAACTTGTTCATGTGCTTCAACATATTATTTTTTCAATTGAGGTACAGTTCCTTCATTTGACAAAATAATTTCGTCCTCAAAACCCACTGGTTTAGTTCTGCAGACTTTACCAAAGATTTATGTGTTTAAATATTTTGTTGTCATAAACGAAAATCCATTTCAAAAGAATCAACATTGTTTTGCTTTAACAGAATAATTGATTGTTGGCGATGTAGAAGTGTAATTGAATAGACGAAATGTATAGTATTTATGACAACACATTTAGTACGATGAACCATTTTGCTTTGCAAAGATAACTGAACTTGTGTGTATGCTCCAACATATTTATTTTCCAATTGAGGTGCAGTTTCTTCACTTGACAAAGTAATTTTTAGAGATGTACGCAATGTTTTGTTGGTTGTAGTTATTGATTTGTTGACCTAACTTAATAAATCTTCGTTACAAATAATTATTTCTTTGAATATTAACAATTATGCAATTAATATTAAATTTAAAAAAACTGTAATTGGTCATTACTATTGCAAATATTAATATCTGGAAATATTACCTGTTTTATTAAATATTAACTGATAATTGTTAATATTCAATAAAACTAAAATAATATTTCCAGACACAAATATTTGTAATTGTAATGATCAATTGCAGTTTTCCGATTTTTTGATAGCTGTGTTATGGAATGATGGAATAAAAAACGACTGTACGCAAAAATTAAGAAATCTCATGTTTATTAAAGAAGTAGGAACATTGGCTCTTATGATACATATATACATATTTATTCTTATTCGTAAAGTATATACGCTTTCCCGTCGGCCATTGTCATCACATTTTTTGGATTATATGTAAATAAATCATCGAAATTAATATATTGCCATTCACTTGTCTCTTCAATTTCGAAAGCCCACACATGTTTATTAATACTTTTAGTAATGAATTTTGTACAAAGGAATGCAGCTTGACCCATTTGGTCGATAATAAAATAATGTATTTTAGAAAATGTCGTCAAATTGTCGTTGTAATCAGTTGCCACAGCATGACCCTTGTAATAAACGACGCCATTCATTTCTACCCAAGAATTTAGAATTTGAGCACTCTGCACATTCGGTGGTACGACATGTTTAAACATGCTAAATTCTCTCAAATCATCAATTTTTTTTTCCAATGTCGGCCCCAAACTCAACCTACTAGAAAATCCCTTACTCTTGAGAAAACGATCAGACAACGTGAGCTGATGTCGCAGTGCCAGTGTGTAAGGGCAGTTTTTCCGAGACGTAATCGTTTTTGCATTATCTTTAAATAATTTATGTTTCGCTTCAAAACGAAAAGCTGTCAAATTACGGAGAGGTCCCATTCTTCTTAAAAGTCGAGGGTAATGCAATAGGAAGTGATGCTTTGGCTTGAGTGGCTTGGAAAAAATCTTTAAATATTGAGTATGGTGTTCGGATATAAGAGTTTCTAACAGTTCAATTGTATCGGACGTAATTGATGGACTCATTATTATGCTAATGATTTCGCGCAGAGTTAAAAAAAAATCCCAAGCTTCATGATTTACAGGCACAAGATCCCCAATGAGAATTCCGAAATGTTCAATCAAGAAAACCATTTCTGATGCAGAGATAACTAGGTATTCTGAACAAAGAGCTTTCATCGAAATTGAAATTGGCACATTTTTTGAAAAAATTCTACCAAAATCCGTATGCTGTAAACGCGAATTTAGAATGTCCGAAGAAAAAAAATTTTCCTTCGAGATGAAAATATTTAGAAGTTTAGGAATCTCGTACCTGCAAATGCCCTCGAAAATATCATGCATGATATCAACTGTTGCATTTTCGATTACGTGAAAATGATCGATTTCGTTAAAAACACATACTTCTTTGATACCAAAGGAGTTGTTTAAGGAATGCTCTGAATAATTTTGGACTGTTCGCAATAATTCAGGATTTTCTTTCACCATACTTTTTCTATCGTCTTTATTCGCTGTACATATTCTGCAACAGTATTCTGCGTTGAAACTTCTCTCAAAACCACATATAGTATTGAGCCCAAGATTATCGCCAATAATTGCGAATAAATTAAAATAAATAGTTCGTTCGTGACCATCAATGTTCACCACCAAACCTCTTTTGAGAGATCATTAATTTCCTCGATAATTTTGTAAAACATTCTTTCGTTTCCGACAAGATTAAAATCTTTGGTGTAATGGAGTTGGGTGAGAAAAATATTCTCTAGCATGCTGTAGTATTCATATGGAATACACGCCAATGAGAAATAAACAGTACCAAGTTTACGTACAGTAGCACGAGAACCGAGAGGATTATTTATTTCCATATCGTCAAAAAAAAGTATCAGAGGGAGTATATATTTATCTTGATATTTCGATTCGATCGTTCTCCATACCTCACCTCCAACATTTGATATTGTTGTTTTACTGCATTTGGATTTTTCTAGATGTGCCAAAATTGATGAAAAAACGTTAGGCACTTCCAAAAATTTCTTTAAGACCATTTTAATTGACACGAATTGAATGGTAGTTTCTGATATAACAGCCTTACGTTTGCCCAATACCAAACGAGAACTCAAAGATGAATGGACACACAATGTTTGCGGTGGAATGAGTGAGCCTGAATTTTCGAAAAATTGTTGAGACTTATAATCAGTATTAAAATCATCAAAACCACGCTGCATGAGGTTGAGTAATTGAGAGAGATGCGATACAGTTTGTTGATGGTCCCTGGAAGAATTACATATTTGTTGCAAGATAGGTATCGGAGTTCGATTATATAAATGATCTACGTTGTCAATCAGTGAAGAAATAAGTGACCGTGAAAGGCTTGGCACCGAGTACAGGTCAGAAACGAACGAAGTTATTTCTTTGGTTAAAATGGACGAAAAATCTGCAATAAATGGTATCGCCGATGATTGTTGATTTGGGAATGGCACAGTTTGAGAGCACGTACCAGCGGTAATATTTGAAACTGAAGTAGAACCGTATGGAGTTTCGCATTGAGTACTACAGCTGGGTGTTTGATTGTTACTTGGAGTTGCTTTTTCACTGTCAGGATTTTTACAAAGCACAGAATGATTTAAAGATAAATGCCTTTTTAAACTGTAAAAATTATTAAAAGTTCTTGGGCATTTGCCTTGATTACAACGACAAGATGACAACATTGAAACTTTGTGCTCCATTTTCGCATGGTTTGCGAGAAATTCTACCGACGAAAATGTCTTCGTACAGAAAGGGCACACAAACATCGTTAGACCTTAATCTAAAAAACGCTTGAAAAAAATTGCTGTTTTATTGCAGAAAGAAAACTTTAAAACTAGTGAAAAATACGAACAGAGAGGTTCTATCACATCAGTTCTTATTTATAAACTCTGGCAGCATGTTTCGATTTTTTTGGTAGACCAAATATCATCATTTTATTATGCGAGATACTTTAAAAAAACATGCTGTTCTTTGGAAAAACAGCGTACAAATTAGTAAAAAATAAAGTGGAATAAAGAGTAAAATAAAGACGCGTGCTGTTAAGAAACAAAACTCGTTACGTTTTGCATTTAAAAACATCAATAAAAAAACGCAAAAATCAGTAGAGAAAAAAAAAATGGAGAGGTTACTATCGCGGCAATTTCTATTCATAAACCGGTAGTACGTCCCAAATTTTTGAGCGGAAAAAAATGATGTACCATTTTATTGTGCGCAAAAAATTATGCAAAGCGCAAAAAATAGGTAGAAACAAAGTATAATCTTAAGTTGGCATTGCGATTTTTGCAATTATTAAGGGTTTATGAGCAAAAGAAATATTAAAAAATCAATAACTACCGCGGTTCACGGTATTCAGGCTTTTCAAAAGCGTCCACTTTATCATTGCACAATAATTTTCATTGTCCTTAATTTAGCATTGCGATTTTTGCAATTATTAAGGGGTTATGGGCAGAAGAAATATTGGAAAATCAATAACTAGCGTGATTCACGGTATTCAGACTTTCCAAAAGCGTCCACTTTATCATTGCACAGCGATTTTCATCGTCCTTAATTTGACATTGCGATTTTCACAATTATTAAGGGGTTATGGACAAAAGAACTATTTAAAAAACAATAACTATCGTGTTTTACGGTATTCAGACTTTTCTTAAAAGTCCACTTTATCATTGCACAATGATTTTCATCGTCCTTAATTTGGCATTGCAATTTTCGCAATTATTAAGGGGTTATGAGTTAAAGGAATATTGAAAAATCAATAACTACCGTAGTTCACAGTATTCAAACTTTTCAGAAGCGTCCACTTTATTATTGCACAATGATTTTTATCGTTCTTAATTTGACATTACGATTTTTGCAATTATTAAGGGGTTATGAACAAAAGAAATATTGAAAAATCAATAACTACTGTGATTCACGGTATTCAGACTTTTCAAAAGCGTCCACTTTATCATTGCATAATGATTTTCATCTTCCTGAATTTGGCATTGCGATTTTTGCAATAATTAAGGGGTTATGGACAAAAAAAATATTGAAAAATCAATAACTACCGTGTTTATCGGGATTCAGAAATTTACAAACATATTGATGATAAACATCATTGTACAATCATGAAGTGGACGCTTTTAAAAAGCCTGAATCCCGATAAACACGGTAGATATTGATTTTTCAATATTTATTTTGTCGATAACACCTTAATAATTGCGAAAATCGCAATGCCAAATTGAGGATAATGAAAATCATTGTGCAATGGTCGAGTGGACGCTTTTGAAGAGTCTGAATACCGTAAAACACGGTAGATATTGATTTTCAAATATTTCTTTTGTCGATAACACCTTAATAATTGCGAAAATCGCAATGCCAAATTAAGAATGACTGGAAACATTGTGCAATGATAAAGTGGGATCTTTTTAAAAGTCTGAATACTGTAAAACGCGGTAGTTATTGATTTTTTAATATTTCTTTTGTCGATAACCCCTTAATAATTGCAAAAACCACAATGCCAAATTACGGAGGACTGAAAAAATTGTGCAATGATAAAGGGATAGCTTTTGAAAAGTCTGAATACCGTGAACCATGGTAGTTATTGATTTTTCAATATTTCTTTTGCCCATAACCCCTTCATAATTGCGAAAATCGCAATGCCATATTGAGGATGATGAAAATCATTATGCAGTTATGAAGTGAACGCTTTTGAAAAGTCTGAATACCGTGAGCCACGGTAGTTATCGATTTTTCAATATCTCTTTTGCCCATAACCCCTTAATGATTGCAAAAATCGCAATGCCAAATTGAGGACGATGAAGATCATTGTGCAATGATAAAGTGGACGCTTTTAAAAAGTCTGAATACCGTGAATCACGGTAGTTATTGTTTTTTCAATATTTCTTTTGCCCATAACCCCTTAATAATTGCAAAAATCGCAATGCCAAATTAAGGACGATGAAGATCATTGTGCAATGATAAAGTGGACGCTTTTAAAAAGTCTGAATACCGTGAATCACGGTAGTTATTGTTTTTTCAATATTTCTTTTGCCCATAACCCCTTAATAATTGCAAAAATCGCAATGCCAAATTCAGGACAATGAAAATCATTGTGCATTGATAAAGTGGACGCTTTTGAAAAGTCTAAATACCGTGAACCACGGTAGTTATTGATTTTTCAATATTTCTTTTGTCCATAACCCCTTAATAATTGCAAAAATCGCAATGCCAAATCGAGGACGATAAAAATCATTGTGCAATGATAAAGCGGACGCTTTCGAAAGTTCCGAATACCGTGAACCACGGTAGTTATTGATTTTTCAATATTTCTTTTGCCCATAACCCCTTAATGATTGCAAAAATCACAATGCCGAATTGAGGACGATAAGAATCATTGTGCATTGATAAAGTGGACGCTTTTAAAAAGTCTGAATACCGTGAACCACGGTAGTTATCGATTTTTCAATATTTCTTTTGCTCATAACCACTTAATAATTGCGAAAATCGCAGTGCTAAATTAAGGACGATAAAAATCATCGTGCAATAATGAAGTATACGCTTTTGAAAAGTTTGAATACCGTGAACCACGGTAGTTATTGATTTTTCAATATTTCTTTTGCTCATAACCCCTTAATAATTGCAAGAATCGCAATGTCAAATCAAGGACGATGAAAATAATTGTGCATTGATAAAGTGAACGCTTTTGAAAAGTCTGAATATCGTGAACCACGGTAGTTATTAATTTTTCAATATTCCTTTTGCTCATAACCCCTTAATAATTGCGAAAATCGTAATGCCAAATTGAGAACAATGAAAATCATTGTGCAATGATAAAGTGGACGCTTTTGAAAAGTCTGGATACCGTGAGCCACGGTAGTTATCGATTTTTCAATATTTCTTTTGCCCATTACCCCTTAATGATTGCAAAAATCACAATGCCAAATTGAGGACGATAAAAATCATTGTGCAATGATAAAGTGGACGCTTTTGAAAAGTCTGAATACCGTGAACCACGGTAGTTATTGATTTTTCAATATTTTTTTTGCTCATAACCACTTAATAATTGCGAAAATCGCAGTGCTAAATTAAGGACGATAAAAATCATTGTGCAATGATAAAGTATACGCTTTTGAAAAGTTTGAATACCGTGAACCACGGTAGTTATTGATTTTTCAATATTTCTTTTGCTCATAACCCCTTAATAATTGCAAAAATCGCAATGTCAAATCAAGGACGATGAAAATAATTGTGCATTGATAAAGTGAACGCTTTTGAAAAGTCTGAATATCGTGAACCACGGTAGTTATTAATTTTTCAATATTCCTTTTGCTCATAACCCCTTAATAATTGCGAAAATCGCAATGCCAAATTGAGGACGATGAAAATCATTGTGCAATGATAAAGTGGACGCTTTTGAAAAGTCTGAATACTGTGTACCACGGTAGTTATTGATTTTTTAATATTTCTTTTGCCCATAACCCCTCAATAATTGCCAAACTCGCAATGCCAAATTAAGGACGATGAAAATCATTGTGCAATGATAAAGTGGACGCTTTTGAAAAGTCCGAATACCGTAAAACACGATAGTTATTGTTTTTTCAATATTTTTTTTCCCCATAACCCCTTAATAATTGTGAAAATCGCAATGCTAAATTCAGGACGATGAAAATCTCTGTGCAATGATAAAGTGGACGCTTTTGAAAAGTCTGAATACTGTAAAACGTGGTAGTTATTGATTTTTTAATATTTCTTTTGTTGATAACCCCTTAATAATTGCAAAAATCACAATGCCAAATTACGGAGGACTGAAAAAATTGTGCAATGATAAAGGGATAGCTTTTGAAAAGTCTGAATACCGTGAACCATGGTAGTTATTGATTTTTCAATATTTCTTTTGCCCATAACCCCTTAATAATCGCGAAAATCGCAATGCCAAATTAAGGATGATGAAAATCATTATGCAGTTATGAAGTGAACGCTTTCGAAAAGTCTGAATACCGTGAGCCACGGTAATTATTGATTTTTCAATATCTCTTTTGCCCATAACCCCTTAATGATTGCAAAAATCGCAATGCCAAATTAAGGACGCTGAAGATCATTGTGCAATGATAAAGTGGACGCTTTTGAAAAGTCTGAATACCGTAAATCACGATAGTTATTGTTTTTTCAATATTTCTTTTGCCCATAACCCCTTAATAATTTCAAAAATCGCAATGCTAAATTCGGGACGATGAAAATCATTGTGCATTGATAAAGTGGACGCTTTTGAAAAGTCTAAATACCGTGAACCACGGTAGTTATTGATTTTTCAATATTTCTTTTGCCCATAACCCCTTAATAATTGCAAAAATCGCAATGCTAAATCAAGGACGATAAAAATCATTGTGCAATGATAAAGTGGACGCTTTTAAAAGGTCCGAATACCGTGAACCACGGTAGTTATTGATTTTTCAATATTTCTTTTGCCCATAACCCCTTAATGATTGCAAAAATCACAATGCCAAATTGAGGACGATAAAAATCATTGTGCAATGATAAAGTGGACGCTTTTGAAAAGTCTGAATACCGTGAACCACGGTAGTTATCGATTTTTCAATATTTCTTTCGCTCATAACCCCTTAATAATTGCGAAAATCGCAGTGCCAAATTAAGGACGATCAAAATCATTGTGCAATGATAAAGTATACGCTTTTGAAAAGTCTGAATACCGTGAACCACGGTAGTTATTGATTCTCCAATATTTCTTTTTCTCATAACCCCTTAATAATTGCAAAAATCGCAATGTCAAATTAAGGACGATGAAAATCATTGTGCATTGATAAACTGAACGCTTTTGAAAAGTCTGAATACTGTGTACCACGGTAGTTATTGATTTTTCAATATTTCTTTTGCCCATAACCCCTTAATAATTGCAAAAATCGCAATGCCAAATTAAGGACAATGAAAATCATTGTGCAATGATAAAGTGGACGCTTTTGAAAAGTCCGAATACCGTAAAACACGATATTTATTGTTTTTTCAATATTTCTTTTGCCCATAACCCCTCAATAATTTTGAAAATCGCAATGATAAATTAAAAACGATGAAAATCATTGTGCAATGATAAAGTGGACGCTTTTGAAAAGTCTGAATACCGTGAGTCACGGTAGTTATTGATTTTTCAATATTTCTTTTGCCCATAACCCCTTAATAATTGCAAAAATCGCAATGTCAAATTGAGGACGATGAAAATCATTGTGCATTGATAAAGTGGACGCTTTCGAAAAGTTCGAATACCGTGAACCACGGTAGTTATTGATTTTTCAATATTTTTTTTGCCCATAACCCCTTAATAATTGCAGAAATCGCAATGCCAAATCAAGAACGATGAAAATCATTGTGCAATGATAAAGTAGACGCTTTTGAAAAGTCCAAATAGTTCTGAATAAAAAAATTATTCAGAACTATCTTCCATTTTTTGTCCTACTTTTTCAAAAAACATTGAAATTTTTTCGATGATTACCACTTTCAATTTCATTTATTATTCTTTTTTTTCGAACTTTGACATTCTCTCAACATCCTCAAAAATTCCCAAAGTGATAATATAAGAAATGAGCTGAGTAAAAAAAAAAAAATTTTAAATTGAAAAAAAATCCTACTCCGAAAATTTCAGTGAATTTGCAGAAGATGGCAAAGTTTTTATTTAAAAAAACGATAAGAAAAATTAAAAATTACAATAATCGAGAAATTTTTGTTTTTTTTTTTGGAAAATTCGCAAAACAAACGTTGAAGATCGGCCCGAATATTTTTTTTCCGTTTTTTTTTCTGAAAAGTACATTGATAAACATAAATTTTCAAAAAAACAACGTCACGAAAAGCTAATTTTCAAAAAAGTTATAGATATTTGAAAAATGAATTTTCTTTTCGATGGATACCACTTTCGATTGCATTTATTATTTTTTTTTTTTCAAAATTTGAGGTTTTTTCGACATCCTCAAAAATCCCCAGAGTGGTATTATAAGAAATAAGCTGAGTGAAAAAAAAATTTTGAATTGAAAAAAGAAATAGAAAACGAAAAAATCCCACTCTGAAAATTTCAGTGAATTTGCAGAAAATCGAAAAGTTTCTTTTAAAAAAAAGATAAGAAAAGTTAAAAATGATAATAATCGAGAAATTTTTTTTTTTCTGAAAATTCGCAAAAAAAAAGTTGAAGATCGGCCCGAATATTTTTTTCTATTTTGCTTCCAAAAAGTACATAGCACACATAAAAAAAAAACATCCAGATATGTCAATTTTTGAAAAAGTTATAGATATTTGAAAAATAAAAAGCTTATTTTTCCTGAAAAGTTCATAATTTTTTACCGGTTGGGTGAAAACATTTAAAAAAATTCTGTAAAATGTTTTTGAAAGGGTAGAAAAAAATAAAAATGTTTTAGCCAAATCGAAAGGGATTGGATTCTAAAGTGGTTGATTTGGCGTGGAATGCCCCCGCATATAATATGAATATCTGTTAGTATGGTATGGTCTGATAGAATCATAACAGTGATATATGTACAAAAACAGTGCGTCTTTCATTCTATTCTTTTCACAAGAACATGAATGTTCATAATCACGGAGGGATTATTTCATGCGGTACAAAATATACTACGAGAATTCAGTTTAGAGAATCTACCGTGAATTATTCCGTGTATGAATACATCCGAGCGAGCGATTATTATCTGTGATTAATTAATATCATAATATTATTTCACTTATCAATCTATAAAATTGGAAAAAACGGCTGCGACTTGAAGTGTTGAGAATCACTGAGGCAGTGCGGCGCGATGACATTTCGTGAGATGTTAACTGAACCACGTGGCCGTCCAGTTCGTCGTTGCCACGAACCGTATTATTAGTAATGGGGTATAGACAAAGCAGGTACACGGGCGATTTGAAAAAAAAGGTGCGAGGGTCGAGCTCGGAGCGAGTGGTGACCCTTTCGGATTATTAGGGAGAAGGGGGAAATGCCGGAAAATGAAGAACGGAGTTTGATACACACGGCATTTGACCACGGAGTTTGAGCAGCACGGCATTTGAAATAACGGAGAATGAGACCTTCTCAAAGAATATGTGTGCACGAATTTGATTTTGTCACTTTGACAAAATTTGTAGTCAAACTTCTTTAGTCGTAACCTTGTCAAGAGCAGTGGATTCAAGACAAGGGCAGCAAAGCAAACAAGTAGGAAGCACAATCGCTGGGCGTAACAAAGAAAGTGTGTGCACGACTTTGATTTTGTCGCTTTGACAAAATTGTTTGTTAAATTTTTGTAACGGTAACAAAGGCAAGAAAGAGGGAAAACAAAAAGTTTATTAAAATTTATAAACAAGAAATTCTGTAAATTTTTACTGAAAAATGCCGGACAAACGAACACGCGGTAGTGCAAATACAATACGATAGACGTTATTATTCGAAGAACAAAAGAGCTCTTACTTTTTTCATGCCGCAATATAATACATTTTCAAGGATTTTTCGAGAACACAGGTCAATTTTTATATTTGACTCGAGATGAATAACATTATCAAATGCATTTTGACAAAAAAAATACCAAACTTGTGTAATATACCAATAGTTTTGAAACACTTAAGGTTTAACCTTGCGGCATATACGAAAGGGCCTATGTTCTCGAAATTTCTCAAGACCAAGCGGAATGATGCAATACTCGAGACAAAGGGAAATGTTATAAGAATTAGAACTTACCTTCACATATTTTAATGAGACTCGCCTCCACTGCAGCTTCCAAGCCCCACGTTCTTACAATATCTGCCATATCTCACGAAAGAAAAAAATCACATATATCACGGGAAACCCGTATCACGACTCAATGAAACAAACTATTGCGTAGCACTTTTGACTTTTGATTTGCGTGCGATGCGTCGTGTTTTGGTTCTCTACCGAGACTGCCGGCTTAGGGATAGCGGGCCTGGGTACCCCGGCTACCCCTTTTTTGCTCAAGCCTGCTGGGCCTACCGCCCCACCGGGACTGCCGCCCCTACCGGGCTTCCTCGACCTCAAATCAATATTTTCATCCAACACTTTAATTTTGTTAAAACACCGTCATAAAATACTAAATTGAACTTCGAACAAAATTATTTATTTCGTTTCAGAGGAAAATAATATTTCTCGTAAACGAAATTATTGTTCAATAAATCGAGCGAAAAATGACAATATATGAACCAAAAAACTTCTACAAAATATTTTGTCAAAGGAAATGAGAATTAAGTAAAAGAAAACTTAATAAACTAATGTCTTTAAAGAAATTATTTTTATCGGTATTTGGTTATGTATTAATTATTCATATAAAAACATATATAAAGATAGAAATACTGTCATTGTGCTCTAAGAGAGTGTGAGAGAGACAAAGATATTGTTATACGCGCGAGCCGAATCTTGCACTCGTCCGGTTTTTTAACGAGTAAATGTTTTTCCATTGCCATTTATATTTATATCCGAAAACAATGTAATGCAACGTGTTCTCGTATATGGATACGAATAATTTCTACATAACCAGGTATCTTTTTAAATGCAAAAAAAAATCGTATGTACACTGAAAAACAAAAGTTTGAATGAACAAAATATTTTGTCAAATACGTTCAACTAGATAATTTAGTTAGTACAATTCAACATTTTTTTGCCTGAACAATATTTTAGTCAACCGAAGCAAAGAATTGTTCAAAAAACTAATTATTTAGTTAGACCAAATAAATATCTAGTTGAACGTATTTGACAAAAAATTTTGTTCATTCAAACAATTTTTTTTTCAGTGTACCCATCAGGTTCGAACTCAGGTTCGGTTGGTTTGAGGCTTAGGATGACTTGTATTTTATAAATATATTTTTATCCGACTCTTCTATTTTGTTGAAATAATACCGCCATTAAATAATAAATAGAACTTTGAGTCAACAATATGATACAGTTAGTTGTAGAAAAAAATAATATGTCACGTGAACAAAATTATTGTTCAATAAACTGAGCGTATAATGACAATATGAGTCAACAAAATTCTACAAAATATTTTGTCAAGGGAAATGCGAATTCAGTAAATAAAAGTTAAACAAGTAAATGTTTTCATCGAACACTTCAGTTTCGTTAAAATAATACCGCCGTCGAATACTAAACAGAACTTTGAATCAACAATATAATATGGTTAGTTGTAGAGAAAAATGAGATGTCACGTGAACAAAATTATTGTTCAATAAACTGAGTGAATAATAATAATATGAACCAACAAGTTTCTGCAAAATATTTTGTCAAGGGAAATGCAAATTCAGTAAATAAAAATTAAACACGTCAATTTTTTCATTAAACACTTTAATTTTGTTAAAATAACACCGCCATACGATACTAAATTGAACTTTGATTGAAAAATATGATTTATTTGGTTTTAGAGGAGAATTTTATTTGACGTAAGCAAAATTATTGTTCAATAGACTGAGAAATTAATTTCAACATAAATGAACGATTTATTTGCATATGATTAATGTATGGTTGGTGGAACGGAATGAAAAAATAATTATACAAAAGTTTTTGTTGTCTCCAAGAAATGAAACAACTAATATCACTTGTTTGTACTAACAAAGCCTTCTTCCAAATCGGAGCGAATCTTTTAGTTCAAGACATAAAATATTCTTTTAGTGCGACAAAACTATTCGCTTGAGTCGATTCTTGAATTCAAGCTGACATATTGTTATGGCAAATAAATATCTACAAAATAAACAAAACTCTAGTAGCTTATCGAACAAAATCATTTCGTAAAACATGTTTTGTAAATCTAACTGATAGTTTTAGTGGTGTGAACTGTAGCTTAGTTAGCATATCTGAGCAACAGTTAAAACAACAAAATTTCGAGACAACAAAATGCATTTTGCACATTCAACGATATTTTTTTTTCGGTGTATATTTCATTAAACGATTTTATTGATCGACACAATTTAAACATTTGAAAAAATTCTGAAAAATCGTGTGTCAGATATCAAAATTTTTGAGCTTAGAGCCGGAGTGGGGAGATTTTTTCTTCTTACTATTTTTAAGCTTTTTCGGAAAAAAACGTTCAAAAAAATAGAAGCGGAAGTTATTTTACTATGAATGGTTGCTGAAACATTATCATATGTAATATCGGATTTTTGAAAAAAATTTCAGATTTTTCGCAAGAGATTTTTTCTTCTTGATTTTGCTAATATAAATGATTCCAAAAAACTGAATTTTTTTTTGAAAAATCCCATATGATATATGAAAATGTTCCAGCAACCATCCATAGTAAAATCACTCACGCTTCTAATTTTTTTAAATTATTGTAATAAAATCGTTTAAAAAATTGTAGAATATTCAAATTGAATCTGAAAAACCTCCAAAAAAAAAACTGGGTGCCTTTCAAAGTGAGAACAATCATATAAAAAATCGCGAGCCAAATTCGAGAGGTCAAGGGTCAGGCCCAGGTCGAAATGGTATGGAATGACACATATATATATCCTATGGACGCCATAAAAATTACAAAAACGTTTATTTTTGGAAAAATTTATAATTTTTTCTCACCAAAGGCCTAAGAATATCAATGTCATTTTTTTTCATCTGTCGATGACACAAATTTCTTGAAAAATCATCACGACGAAATCAGAAGTTGCAAAACTATGACAGTTAAATTTGTTTCGAATAATTGAGTATTCCTCTGAACGAGGGACCATGGAAATGAGGGTTACTCATTTTTTCTCATCTTCTGCGAATAACGTAGAAGTTGTATATTATTTGGAAGGGCCCTCGTACAGAAAAATATTAAATCATTCAGAAAAATCTTAATTGTCTTATCTTTGGAACATCTGATTTCTTCATGATAAATTTTCACGAAAATTCTATGTCATCGATACGCTCGGAGAAAAATCGATAATATTAATATTTTCGGGCCTATGGTCAGAAATAAATATTAAAACTTCCCGAAAATGTAAATTGTCATGATTTTGAGGGGGTTACATTTCTCAATTATGTATGCATATCTATGTAATTATCACATCATCCAAGTATATATCACTAACAACCATGTGGCCACGTACATAAAAAATCTAAATTTTTGTACCGTTGAAACATATTGCTCCTCCAAAACAAAACTTTTTTTTAATTTTTACGTCGTCTACAGATTGTCAAAAAATTAGAGAAATCATTATTAATAACATTATGTAACTAACAATTTTTCTTACAACCCGTAGATTACATGAAAATCCTTGAAAAAATATATCATAAAGAAGCCAGCTCATTTATTTGATTTCTTTTTTAAATTATTTCTTATGGCTTTGCATAAAATTTCTGTTACATTTGCGGAAATATGAGAACAGTAAGTAATCCTCATATCGACGGTTCTAGAAAAATATGAAATCTACACCAAAATTAAAGTTATCGTAACTATGAAATATCCGATTTCTTCATGATATACTTCATCCGACATCGCCGTGTCAATCCTTCTCATGGAATTTGCATATCATCTACAAGAATATCAAGATCGATAAGGAGACCTCAATCGAAAAATATTTGCTTCCTATTCTTCTTAGAAATTGGAATGGAACCGCTCGAAACAATTTCAATTTTTATTGTAGTTATGATAACTCTAATTTTTATCATGATGAAACTTTACACGAATTTCTGAATATAATCGATGGATTATAAGAAAATATAAAAGACATCAACGTCAAGGGATTCTCGGTCGGAAAAATATTTTATTTCTATTGTTGTCAAAAAAATCAGGCTTTGAGTCTCATCATTGTTAGTCTCGTAAAATTAAACCATTATTTTTTATAACTTATTTTTCAAGTCATAAAATTAAACTATTATATATGATTTTTTCTCCGATGATACAGCATCGAGGCGCTTTACTCTCCTGCCCGGTGTACAAATGATTTCAGTGAGGGTCCGCCTTCACGTGATTTCGTGTATGATTTTAGTGATTGCAACCCAACATGATTTCAGAGATTCATACATAGTTTTCCTGATTTCGCAGATAATTGAAGTTTCGAACGTTCGGTTGAACGAAAAATCTATAAATGTATTTGTTTAACGAAAAAATTGGGAGAACTATGCAAATTACTTTGTTAATAATAACTTCAGATATTGAACAACGTTTCGAAAAGTATTTCCAAAGTGTTCACAAGCCTCAAAAAAACTTCTGTAAAAGGATAAGTTTGTCGATTTTTTCGTTCGAAACTTTCAATTCATGATTTCATTGACTTCATTGAATTCGAATCATGATTGCAAAATACGAGTAATTACAGAGAATTCGCTTTTATATCTGAAAAATAATTGGAGAAACAATGAGAGGATGGGCGCGGGCCAAGGGCCGATTTGAGGTCTTGAAAATAACACATACATTCAACAACAACAATAATTTATTTTCTGATAAATAACTTTTTCAATACCCGCTAAACTCTGTCGACAAAATATGTATGACTGAATTCCTTTACCACTAACTCACCCTTTGCCATACTTGCGACTTCATGTCAGGCATAACGTGTGCCGCGGATAATGTTACATCCTGGAATAATCCGTATCATTCTTCATCCGCATTCTGTCCCTATTTTTACAGATTGCAGCATTAATTTTGTCCTTTAAGGAAGCACACATCTGTGTTAAGTGATTGGGTGTTTACTGCTAAAGTTAGAAATAAAAAATATCAATTGCTCATTGGCACTCTTTACATTTTCAGACGACAAGTGTTTGTCTCCGCTCCCGAATAAATACAACTTAAGACTTTTTTTTCACTGTAGTCAATTTCTGCTATAGAAGATTCAAATTAAATCTGAAAAATCTAGAAAAAAACTGAGTACCTTTCAAAGTGAGAACAATCATATAAAAAATCGCGAGCCAAATCCGAGAGGTCAAGGGTCAGACCCAGGTCAAAATGGTATGGAATGACACATATATTGATATATAACTTGTATGCGTTAATCCTGGAACAGAACAAAATATTAAATTTTTCTCAAAGAATTTAATTGTCATAGCTTTGAAATATCTAAATATCGAAATATCATGACAAAACTTTTTTCAATTTGAATGTCGTTTGAAAATAATGAGAACAAATAAAACAGTGAATATCAATGGGTCTTTGACCAAAAATATTCGATTTCATGCTTCTAAAAAATCACGCAAAAACTACATTAAAAATCCAATTTTTGAAATTATCTCTACAAAACGTTTAAATCATTAGGTTGGTTTGTACTTCCGTAAATAATGCTGTAAATATATTGTGAGGTTGATGATAACATTGACGATAAAAATAATCTGAAGCGGTGAATGGAAATGAACGATTGTTAGCAATTTTTTTCGAGTACGTTATAAACGTAGTCATATTTTTTCGCGATCAAAGGTGATTATTAAAACTATGCAATCACATAGAGTAATGATATCGAATATGATGCTGAGATAAGCAGTTCTTTTGCGTTCCTACAGCCTTTGTGTTTGAACGTGCTTTTCTGTGTGTATGTTTGTGTTCGTGTGTCTTTGTTGTGTATCTGTGTGTGTGTGTGTGTATCTGGATACGTTAAATCTTTCGCAAAAAAAAATTTCGCTACGTTACTCATATGAAGAATGAGCTCTATCTTATTTTCTGGAATAGATGGAGTGTCGCGCTTGAAGCTTAGAATGCTGGTGAGCCGCTGCAGAGAGAATAGCATTTTTGCTAAAAGTTGCAATCGGATATCCACCAGGGTAAAAATGCTGACACAGTTTCATACCGACGTACCATCATTGTCTTTTTCGGTATTGTTAAGAGGTCTCAACTTTGCACAACAGCTGCAGTCCTTATCCAGTCACCGAAGTTCGCGGATTGCTCTACTGCGCGCGTTTTCAGTGAAAAATTATGTACTTTTTAAAGTTATAATTTTTTATAATTTCAAACAATATATCGCACGGTAAAAAATAATGAAAAATTCAGAAGTTTCCATAACATCGTTGCATTTTAAAACTTGTGGAGGTGAATAACGATGAATTTCGGAAGTGGAGTTGAATTTTCTCTAAACACATCAAAATTGGGGAACAAAATTTCGTTTCAAAATTTCAAAATGTGCTCAAAGAATTTTTGTGCAAAAATAGATCAATTGACGCAACGCAAAAGATTCGTTTATTGGGAAAAGGTAGAAACTTCGGAAAGTAAAGAAGAGTGCTCGTTCGGAAGCGGTAGATTCAATAACCTAAGATTTTCGAACACGTACGCAATGGATGTTGTATGCGTCGATAAAAAATTCACCGCATTTTAAAAAAGGTTGTATTATATTATTTGATAATAACTAAACATTTAAAAATACTCTTATTTTGTAGTCACCGATTTGTGGCAGCGTAAATCGGTAATGCACAGCTCCACTCATCCAAATTCCGTGTAATATAAAAAGTTCGCAGTGTCAGCGATAAATGGTCCTTGACCATTCAGCGTGACTAGTGAAGGAAATGGGTGTCTGTGTGTGTGTGTGTATGTGTTACCATCGAGATAAGATTTGCTGAATTGTCAGTAGTAAATCCAACAACCATGAGTTATTCTCAATAACAATAATAATAATAATTATTATTATTATGATTATGAGAGCGGGCCCGCGCGTGCGTGTGTGTCGTTGCTGCGTCAACTTCGAGAAATATGAGATGGGCTTCCAGATGTAAGTAGTTCCCAATTTTCACTATCATTATCATTATTATCAGATTATTATCATTATCACCACAAAATTGGTACTCGTGTGGCACCCCCTTGTCCTCACCCTCCCCCGTCATCATCCTCACCTCATCGCTTTTTCCTCGGCCACCTGGATGTGGTAGGGGAAAAGTGGAGTGGTGGGGGAAGCCGCATGCCACATAATAAAATGCAATGGCTCTTTTCAGTGCTGAAAATTATTTTGTACTTGGGAAAACTCTATGCTCGATGAAAGATCAAAACAAAAAAGAAATTTTGAGACGAACACGGTATGCTGCGAGAATTAATTTTTGCTCGCAATCTCTTTCACTTTGCGCGAGGTATCGAAAAATTTTATAGAAAAATTCGATCCCCGAGTTATTGAAAATTTTGCAAATCAACTCGATGAAAACGAGAAAGAAAAAATAAACAGTCCGTTTCAGGGCTACTAATTTTTTTCAACGTTTGAACATTCTTGTTTGCAATACAATTAATAATCATGCCATCAAGCATTTTTACCTGAAAAATAATCGGGGAAAAAGAAATTTCTTTTTTTTCATCACGCAAATAAATCTACGTTTTAAAAACGTATTGTAATTTATTGCATTTAAATCTTCATTACTTTATGCCTAATAAAACTAAAAGGGTCCTTTTTAGGGCTACCAATTTGTTGAACGTTTCAATATTCTCGTTTGCAATTAAATTAATAATCATGCTATCATGCATTTTTACCTGAAAAATAATCAGGGAAAAACAAATTTCTGTAATTTATTTTTTGCATATAAGTTTTTGTTACTTTACGCCCAATAAGACTAAAAGTTACGCAAAATACGCCAAAGTCGCTCGATTGGCGGGAGGAAGCAAAATTTTGTCGCAAAAATATTCCAAGTCCTGGATAGCGACACGGGAGTCTCTCTCCATGGTACGTGCTCCAGCACGAACACGAGATGTCGAAAGTATTCTAAGTCCCATGAAGTCTTCTGATTGGCTCGTGAAAACTGGTGGGGACTGAATACGACTCATCGAAAACAGCCTAAACAGTGGTGCTCATCTATTGTGGAAAGCCACGACCATCGAAAGAATCTCGATTCGCAACTTTTTTTTCAAATGCCTCGTTGAGATGAACTAGGCATAGGAAAAATATGAAAAAAATACAACTTCATTCGTTAAAATGTCCTTTTCAATGAGGCGTAATTGAAAAAAAATGTTGTCGAGTTTTTTGGTATGAAAAATGCTCGCGAATGAAAATGCGTTTCGGCCGGACACGTGAATTATCATTTCAGGGGCGATTTTTCTCAGGTTTTTTTTCACGGAGTCACGGAGTACTCAAAAAAAATGATTCTTCAAAAAAAATTTACTCGATTGGACGAACCCTCTCCTTATTATGCCCAACATACCATTTCACCCTTTTGGCACCACCCCTTCCTTGGCGGGTGGGAGATTCGATTCTAATGAAACTTTTTTTCATCTCTGAGTGATACCCTTTCGTTTGATACTGCACAGAGCCTCTGGGGCACTCGCAACCCTAAAATCCCGGTACTCGGGGGAGGCTCGATTTTGCACTGCCCCACCTTCCTGCTTCCCACGCCCACAATTTTTCCAAATTCGATTTTTTTTTTCAAATATACAGGCTTTCAAAAAAATCCCTCTTCAATTGCTCAGCACTGTACAAGTATATGATGGTATATACAGGTATATACAGATATATACAGGTATATACAGGTACCCACACGGAACATTAGGGCCATGGGACGTCCAATATCCATACATGGTGGATGAATGCTCCATCCCAGGGACGTTTATGAGTATCCCTATCACTGCTAAAAGAAGTGCGAAACGGCACCTGTTCTATGTACTGGGAACATCCCTTATACGTACCTTGAGACGGTTTTTAGACGGACTAGACCCCAAAAAATGACGTCTGATTTACGTATTTGAGACGAATAAACCAGTGATCCGAAAGATGTCCAATGATCATCCATTATACGTCCCTTTATTTAAATAATTTAATCGTTATTAACTACACATTATTAATTAATTATAAACTTTGTTACTGATTATATAATATTCGGGGCCTACGGGATATCCATATTTTACAGAAAAAAAGAAAAAAAAATAGTTTTCGATTTTTCACACTGCGGTCACCCACCCAAGTATTGGATTCAAGGGGTGCTGCTCAACTTTTCTAATCTCCTACCTACGTACCTACCTACACTAACTTGGCTTATGAGAAACTTATGCATGTAAAAACCTTATACGATGTAGTTTGCTGATATACTTATATATCTTTGTCTCACAAACCTTGAATAATGTATAATCGTAATGAAATTTATAATTAATGGATAATGTGTAATCAATAGCGTTTAAATTAAGGGACGTATAATAGATGATCATTAGATATCTTTTGCACTATTGGCATTCGTCTTAAATACGTACATTAAATGTCACTTTATGTGGTCTATAGGTACCTCTAAAAAATATCTAAGGGTACGTATACGAAACTTTTTCAGCACATAGAATCGCTGCCGTTTCGCATCTCCGATAGGGGTTTGAGGAATGTCCCATGGACTTCCCCGGAATGAAATTTTCATCCAACTTAAATGATTATTGGACGTCCCCTGGCTGTTAAGTTACACGCGGAATATATTTATAGCTCCAAAAATATGTGTCGTGGACGTCGAATAAACTTCCGCGTTATCCTTCGATAGACGTAATTTGTACGTACATACGACGGTCAATCGGCGTACCCATATCACAGCTGCCCGAAATACTTAAATGTACATCTAAAGGACGAATGCTTTTGATTGGACAACACGCGATGGATCACATAGGACGTATATTGTATGTTCACACACGTACTATTTCTTAAGCTACAAATATACACAACACGGCCATCTATGGTATGTCCATAGGTAGACATTCAATAGCTCTTAATTCAGTATCGTAATTGGACATCTATTGGACGTTCCAGGTTCACGTCTATATGAAATCCTACATGGAACATCCGATAGACGTTCAATTGACTTCCTCCAAATGTAATTTTCGTTTACGAACCTGGAACGTCCAGTGGATGTTCAATTACTATCCTGAATTAAAAGCTATTTAATGTCTTCCTATGGACATACCATGGATGGCCGTGTTGTGTATATTTGTAGCTCAAGAAATGATACGTGTCGTGGACATACAATATACGTCCTGTGTGATCCATTGTGTTTTGTCCAATCAAAAGTATACCATGGATGTTCAATGGATGTCCGCATTACGTCCATCGTGGATGTAGACTTGTTAAGGATCTATGGATGATAGATAGACGTCCAATGGACACTCGGTTCCGTGTGGGTATATACAGGTAAATACAGGTATGCTTTAAACGCTCACAACGCTATTATTAAGACTTGCGGCAGCGACTCGACGCCAAGTATTAAAAAAACTGAGAGAATCTTAGTCGAAACGTCGCGCACTCTTATATACGCGAATATGCTTCAATATACGTTGCTATTACACTTCAATTCGATATTGCTAAAAAATGAGACAACTTTTTCAACATTTTACGAATATAATTTCCTCAACCAAAAATTACCATCACATTGATACAATTATTCTTTCCTTCCGCCCACGCGATGCTGAGATTTCATAATATTGGGCGAATTATTCCGAATATTCATCATCGGAAAAATTCTTTAACAGTTCTGTGGGAATTAAGAGTCACGGCAGCGACTCGATGCCAAGTATTAAAGAAACTGAGTCTGAGTCGAGATGGCCGCGCACTTTTATATACGCGAATATGCCTCCCGCTGAACCCGATTTGAATTCCAATCCGACATTACTAAAATACACGACCATCTTTTTAAGATCTATGAGCTCTAGTGATCTAGAGATGATTTTATCTTTCATTCGATACCATTGTCATTTTTTTCGCCCACGCGATACTGAGATATCATGATATTGGGCGAATTAATCCAAACATTCAGCATCGGAAAAGTTGTCAACCTTTGGCCGGTCACGTCGCTATTTCGAGACGCGGTCACGTCTCGACCCCAAGTATTTAAAAACCAAAGTGAACGCGGCCGCTACTCTAATATACTCTAGAATGCCATGAAATACCGTTAATTTGAATTTCGAATCGATCGTACAGATAAACGCGTCGTTGAATTAATAATCTAAAGACTTCATACCAATGTAATGTTATTTTATCCTTTCTATTGTGCCTATTTTCGGATTTTTCGGTGCAGGCAATCTCGAGATATCGTAATATTACCATGAATTTTTCTTGATTTTTCGACAAATAGTTTTAACACCTCGCTCTCTCGCGTTGACTCTCTATCAGCCGCGCCGCTAGCCACCGCGCGCCGCGCGTTTGACAGTCGCTTATACACGGGTGTCTTTCTCTCTCTTTCCACCATCAGCCGCGCCGCTAGCGGCCGCGCGCCGCGCGCATCACAGTCGCTTATACACGGGTGTCTCTCTCTCTCCCCACCATCAGCCAGGGGCTTAACACGGATAAATTGAAATGTGTATCACGGAGGCAAAGTCGAGTGAGTATGTGTGTGTGTGTGTGTGTATTAATGTTTTTTGTGCGATGATTGGAGGTGCGTTTGACGCACGCGGGAGCGGAGGATCCGGGAGACGGCAGCCTCCTGGCGGGGTGGAGGGGCAGAGCATCTTCTGGGGGTGGAGGGGACGAAGCCCCGCTGGGGGGTTTAGGGGGCGAAGCCCCCCCAGAGAAAACAAGACTAGTTTTTTAATGTAATTAAATGATTAAAATTACACGATAATTGGGCCGTTCATTCCTGAGCTATTTTTCCTACATTTTTTTTCCAATCATTATTTTAAAACATGATTAATATACATGTCATAAAGATATGGTTAGGGAGGTCTTCGTAAAGGAGGCTTGACGAACGACGGAAAAAAATGAGGAAGCTACTTCCAAATTTCAAATTTGCATGATCTAATTTCCAATGCATTATTATTTTTATTTTTCAAATTAAACATGTTGTTCGAATATTATTCAAAATGAACTAACATAAAGTATGTTCAAAACTATTAAATGTAAACAAGATACTGCCATTCTGGAATCATTTTTGTTCCTTATAAACAAAAGTATACTTTTTTTGAGGTAAAGGGAGTCTCTTTGTTGAAATTCATTCTCTACGTAGAGGTTCTGAAGCCCCAAGGCTGCCCAAGCAGTCTCTTCGTAGAGTTTCTAAAGGTCTCGGACAACCTCTCTATTGAGTTTCAGCCTCTGCGTAGAGTTTCAAATGGCCTCCGACAGCCTCTTTATAGAGTTTCTGAAGGTCTCGAATTGCCTCTCCGTAGAGTTTCTGAAGGTCTCGGACAGCCTCTCTGCTGAGTTCCAGCCTCTACATAGAGTTTCTAAAGGTCGTGAACAGCCTCTCCGCAAAGTTTCTGGAGGCTCCGGACAGCCTCTTTGTTGAATTTAAGCCTCTACGTAGACTTTCTAAAGACCTCGAACAGCCTATTCGTAGAGTTTCTGAAAGCCTCGGACAGCCTCTCTGTTGAGTTCAGCTTCTACGCAGAGTTTCTAAAGGCCTCCGCTCTGCCTCCTTGTAGAGTTTCTGAAGACTTCGGATAGTCTCTCCGTAGTTTCTGAAGGCACGTAGAGTTTCTAAAGGCTTCCGACAGCCGCTTTGTAGTGTTTCTGAAGGCCTCAGATTGCCTCTCCGTAGAGTTTCTGAAGGTCTCCGACAGCCTCCCTCTTGAGTTTCAGCCTTCACGTAGAATACTACGTAGAGGACTACCTTGCCAATTCCATAATGCCATCAGTATTTTTTAAATTCATTACTTTTCTATTCATTATCTTTGAATCATTTATAATTTTTCATCAGCTATTTTAAAACAATAATTTCGAACAAACTAAACAAAGTTTTTCCTCCTAGAAATTAAAAATAAATTAACATAAAATATGTTTTATATATGTTTCATATATTTTTAATAGATTTTTTTTATACTTGTCCATTTTTTTACATAATAATTCACTTTTCAATTCTTCGTGGTTTACAAAATAATACGTTTCTTCAATTTTGTCTATATAATAATTCCGAATTACATTTTTGTTGTGACAATATGCATTATTAGAATAAACAATTTCAATAGATGTTTAAAAAAAAACTGAAATCAATCAAAAAGTAAAAAAAAAACGCCATATATTGAAAAATAGTGAAAAAATAGGCAAATATCAAAATATTAAAAAAAAAATTGGAATCTTTAAACATAAAAGCCAAGTTATATGTAAAAATCCCAAACATTTGAATAAAAAAAATATAAAAATTAAAAATTCAAAGCAAATTCTACAAATTTGAAATTCAATAAAGCCATACTACACAAGCCAAGCTAAAAACTTGGCATGCTTAAGTTATTAATGACTAAACCAAACAAAACACTTGGCGTGCAGGGTTAAGAACTAATACGCTCGGCGAGGAAAAACCGCGTCCAGGCGCCCCTACCGCTTAACGAAGGAGTAAACAAACGACACAATAAAAAACAAAACGATTTAACGAGTGTTCTAGCAACCAACTATGACAATAAACAAAAGAGGTAATGACCTAGTAGACTACGAGAAGCATTCACTGAGAAAAATCTTGTACAATGAGTACATTTAAATGAAAGGACAATAATTTTTTAATCATTTCTGAAATAATTAAGAATCTGTTATTGACCGTTTGCAGTGTCTGAATTCGATAAATCATAGTAACATCACTGCACATAATTGTTGCAATAATCATCAATATTGTTGATACCTCTTTTTTCATACATTTTTCTCGGTGTAACCTATGTAATGATATTTTATTTATAACGCATTTTCTTTTCTTTCCTCTCTTCACGGTTTATCGTTTAAATATCAAATACTCATCTTGAATATTGAGGCCTGGATTCACGATGATTATCGTGGATGGTCGTGACGATTAAGCGAGTTTATTCAAGATTCTTCTTCACAATGTAAAGAGTGATACTCCAATTACGGTTGAATTCAGAAATCTCATAACGATCATTACACACAATGCGTTAGTGACACGTGAGCAATTGACAGACCTTAACAGTAAAATATACTTATGTTGATAATCTGTGTTATTACAAGATAAGTAGGTATAATAATTTCCAATCTTATCTCATGGAAATCCTGCAGCACCTTCCGGGCTTATTTTTCTCAATCCTGCACGCCAAGTGTTTTGTTTGGTTTAGTCATTAATAACTTGAGCATGCCAAGTTTTTAGCTTGGCTTGTGTAGTTTGGTTTTTTCGAATTTCAAATTTGTAGAATTTGCTCTGAATTTTTTATTTTTTTATTTATTTTATTTAAATGTTTGGGATTTTTACATATAACTTGGCTTTTATATTAAAAGATTTCAATTTTTTTTTAACATTTTGATATTTGACTATTTTTTCACAATTTTTAAATACTTGGCGTTCTTTTTTACTTTTCATGGATATACTAGTCCATGTATAAGCGGTGTAATACGACTTTTACAGAGAGGCCTTGCATTAGTGTGGGAAAATATGAGTGTGCGCGAGAACACGGCGTCCCCCTACCCCGCCAATCGTAGTCTCGGGCTTATACACAGGCTTGCATGTATATTCTATCTCTATATATAAAAAAGAGTATATGTATGTATGCGCGAGTGTGTCGAGTATTTTTTTGTATATACAATGTATATTAGGGTGGTCGTTATTTCGGTTCTCAATTAATATTAGGGTGGTCCTTCGAGATTTTATTTCTTGAAATATAGCATTATCTACATATATGCAGCATATCTATGTATATTAGGGTGATGCAAAAAAAATCGATTTTTTTAATTTTTTACAGCTCCATCGAAAAACGTTAGTACATTAAAAAAAAATTCCCAAAATTTGAGATCAAAAAAAAATTTGTTAGATAGTGCTCGAGCAGTTTTTCGGTCTTTTTTTAGGTTTAATTTTTTTTCTCTAAAAAAAGCGGTGTAATTGTTTTTAAAAATCACATTTTTCGCTCCAAAATTTTATGTTTCAGCAAAACAAAAAAAAACGGTTTAAATGATTAGTTCTTATTTTTATGTATTTTCAACTACAGATTATCACAAAAAAGATAGAGAACAGAATGAACAGAATAAGTGGGATGTCACTTTGAAGATCCGGCTGAACAATAATTTCTTTTGGTGCTAGACGGATACTTTTTCCTGTGTTTCTCAACAATTTCCAGAAGATATTGTTTTTGGTCTTCATTTTTTGAGATAAGACCTTTAAAATCTTGCATCAAAGATACTGCACGCTCAGCCGTATCATTCACAACTTGCATATTTTTGAACGTTGTCAAACAGGTATTATAATCCTGGTTATTTTCCCAAATTGCAGGATTAAGGGTAGGCGAAACACCCTCCCGCCGCCTTTCCGCTCTTGTGAGTGCGAGAGAGATCACCTATAGGGGTCCTGTGAGAGCGAGAGAGAGGGTTTCTAGCCTGGCGTTAACGTCCAAGAAACCGCACGGGAGCTCAAAACTCTGAAATAAATTCAACGATTTCGATGTGACGAAATCACTCAAGTCTTTTGAACCAAGCAATTGTAGTTCGTCGATGGCATTCGCAGAACGAGTTGCAGTTGAAATCGACGAACTACAATTGCTTGGTTCAAAAGACTTGATTGATTTCGCCACATCGAAATCTTTGAATTTATTTAAGAGTTTTGAGCTCCCGTGCAGTTTCTTGGACGTTCATCCTGCAATTTGGGAAAATAACCAGGGTTATAATACCTGTTTGACAACGTTTAAAAATATGCAAGTTGTGAATGATACGACCGAGCGTGCAGTATCTTTGATGAAAGATTTTAACGGTCTCATCACAAAAAATAAAGACCAAAAACAATATCTTTCGCAAATTAGTGAGGAACACAGGAAAAAGTATCCGTCTAGCACCAAAATAAATTATTGTTCAGCCGGATCTTCCAAGTAACATCCCACTTTTTCTGTTCATTCTGTTTTCTATCTTTTTTGTCATAATCTGTAGTTAAAAATTCAGAAAAATAAGAACTACTCATGTAAACTGTTTTTTTTTGGTTTGTTGAAACATAGAATTTTGGAGCGAAAAATGTGATTTTTTAAAAACAATTACACCGCTGTTTTTAAAGAAAAAAATTAAATCTAAACGAAGACCAAAAAGCCGCTCGAGCACTATCTAAAATTTTTTTTATCTTTAATTTTGGGGAAGTTTTTTTTTTAATGTACTAACGTTTTTCGATGGAGCTGTAAAAAAATATAAAAAATCGATTTTTTTTGCATCACCCTGATGTATATATAGAATTATATATAGGATTTTCTATATATTGTTATGATTATAGATTTAGGCACACTTCATTCGATTCCATAGCTGACTATGACTTCGGAATACTGACAGATACGTGACAGAAGACGTACATAGCAACGGTTGATGTAAATGAGAGTCTTGCTTGAGACACGAAAGAAAGCACAGCTGTGACAGATTGATAATAAAACCTTCGCCCATTTCGATCCTTTTTATAAATATTTGTGTTGATTATTCCAACGATTGTAACAATATATATAAATCATCTATGTACATATATATACCTTTATCCATATGTATAACATATCTATGAATATATAGCATTTACATAGCTAATAAATCAAAATGAAACTTAAATTTTAGGCGTACCCAAAACCCAACTAATATTTTATGCTAAATCAAAATCTAACCTGAATTTTAGGCTAAGCTAAAATCTAACTAAAATTTTAAGCTAAACCAAAATCTACCTTCAATTTTAGGCTAAACCAAAATTGATCTTAAATTTGAAGTTAAACCTAAATCCAACTTATGATTTAGACTAAATCAAAATCGAACTCAAATCTTAAGCTAAACCAAAATCTGACTTCAATTTAAGGCCAAACCAAAATCTGACTTGAATATTATGCTTTATATTCATAGATATACTATATATATAAAACTGGTCGTTAAAAATTAAATTTTTTGCGACGCCTGCTAAAAAGCTTCTGTTGAATGAAAAAACGCGAGGTACTGTTTTTTTCAATGCAAAATGACACGTGCCGCAGGACGATCTAAGTTGATTTTCATCGAAGAACAATCATTTTTTACAAACGGCTAGACTGATTTGAATTAAATTTGGACTGGTTATAATGGTATATAAAGGCTATTTACTGAAAAAAACAACTTATAATTAGTGATGTGAGTTGAATTTGTGACCGGTCAGAAATTGGTCCCATGACAGTAAAATGACGGTCATAAGACTGCAGAAGAAATGACCGACGCGGTCACAAATCACAATTTGAAAATTATTTACCGCGTGCCGAGCATCGAATTTTCGTCGATATCGTGAGATTCGTGAGTCGTGATCGCTGTAAGATTATAAATCACAGGTACGAACTTATTTCTGCGTTTATTAGCTGAATAAGATATTTTTTGCTAAATAATAAGTGCAACATTCGAAACTTTTAATATCACGTCAAGTTTTGCGTACACGTAATCCCGGCTTATAGGTTATGTTTTTTGAATTGTTACGTTACAGTGCGTCGAGGTTAAAATTGGAACGACTTTCCACCAGCAAACACGGTATGTTTTGTTTGTGAAAAAAAATAGAATATGGTTGAATACTGAATTTACTTAATGCATTTCATATTAGGTTATAAGGACGAACGAACGATGCATCTGAAAAAAATCTTGGCACAACACTTTCAACCATTACCACGTCGACCGAACCAGAAGATGCAAGACTTTAAATGCATGTTTTGTACGAAAACTTATGCGTATCACGTCACACGGATGGCACATCATCTCCGGAAAGACTGTCGCAGCGGCCCTGCAAACGTTAAAAATCTTTTAAATCAAAAGATTGAACAGCCGCAGCGTAAAAAACGTAAAAGGATTTCTACATCAGGATCGAGTAACGATGAGGACGTTTTGCATTCTGGAAACGAAAATATTCCTGAAAACTCGAGAACGGCACTCCAAGGGGACGATTTCAATGACACGGTCAATCCTTTCGATACGGATTCTCGTCAACCCCTCACATCCACGTCAAATCAGTCTGGTAACTACCGCAAACTGTCAAACTTCTGCGACACAATGACAAAAAAAGACGAACGACATGCTCAAAAGCTGCTTGCTAAAGCTATATACACATCAGGCACTCCTTTGAGTATCACCGAAAATGTTTACTGGCAAGAGTACTTCGCGTTTTTACGCCCTGCCTTTTGCTTGCCTTCGAGACATCAGATCTCAAACACATTTCTCGAGGAAACATTTGAGGCTGTGCAAGCTGAAGTCAATGAGAAAATAAGAAATGCGGTATCAGTCGGTCTACAATGTGATGGTTGGTCAAACGTAAGAAACGAAGGTATTATTAATTTCCTTATTACAACACCACAGCCGGTTTTTTACAAAACCGTGGAAACTTCCACGAATTCGCAAACTGCTGAATATATCGCAGGGGAAATGATTAAAGTGATTGATTCGATCGGCGTTGAAAAAGTTCTCGGTATTTGCACTGACAACGCTGCCACCATGAAATGTTCGTGGGGCATCGTACAAAACCATTTTGCTGGGCATAAGATTGAATTCTACGGTTGCTCGGCACATACGTTGAATCTTCTCATCAAAGATTTCATGGCTCAATCTACAGTCGATGTTCTCGTTAAAAATGCAACAGCAATTGTTCGCGAAATCAAAGCTTCTCACGTAATTGCAGCAACATTTGCACGAATTCAGAAGAATGACGTGAACAACGTATCAACGACACTCAAATTTCCCGTCAAGACACGATGGGGTTCTATCGTTCATTGTTTCGAAAGTGTACTGGGCAATAAACATAATTTGCAAGCCCTCGCGATCGAGCCAACGATGCAAATAAAAATGAAAAAACTTACGAAAACTCTGATTTTGAACGACGAGTTTTGGGTCGCTTTACCGAGAATCCTTGCATTGCTCAAACCGATAGCTACATGGATAACAGCGTTGGAGGGTGATACACCGAAAATAAGTTACGTTGTAAAAGTTTTCGCTGAGCTGAGACAACTCTTCAAAAAAGAACTCGAAGAATCGACGCTTGCACTGCTCACAGCAGTCGAAACGAAAGCGGTTTTTTCCGCACTCGATAAGAGAGCTGAAATGGCCTTGCGACCTATTCACTACGCAGCCAATATTCTTGATCCCTCTTTTCGAGGAAAAGATTTAGACGATCACACTCAGGTCTCTGGATTTTCATTTATTTACGATGTCGCGAAAAAATTTCATTTGGATAGCGATAAAGTATTGTCTGAATTAACCGACTACGATACAAATGGAGGCATCTTCGGACAAGAATTCGTGCAACATACTATTACTGCGACATCGGCAGCGAATTGGTGGAAGACGATCTGTAAAACTACCGATCTGAGCAAAGTCGCTTCTCAAATTTTGAATCTACCGGCAACATCAGCAGCTACTGAACGCTCTTTCAGCACCCATGGGTGGATTCATTCGTCGAAAAGGAATCGTTTTTCAACCCTGCGAGCCGGGAAAGTCACGTATATTGCTCATAATACGAAGCTTCTCAGGGAGGAACAGTTCAGTAAGAGACAACGCAAGAAGTCAGCCTCACCTGAAAAGGAATACAAATACGATGAATCTGAAATATCAGATTTTGCGGATATCGAATCTGGTCATGATGATACAGAAAGTCTGTAGCGTCTAGTCTTGGAAAAAAGTGATATTAATATTAAATAATATTCATTAAGGTTGACCGTAGAAAAAAAACCAGTCCAAAGATTACCTATTAACGATATATATTTATATATATATATATTTATGTGTGTATGTTAATATGAAGATATATATATATGTTAATAATAAAAAGTTTAAGGTCATAACAAGATGCGCATCTATTGTTCATTTTTTATTTTTTAAACATTGCCATCCATTTTCCATCAAATAATTTTCTCATGTTCAACGTCACATTTATTAATTATATTAATAAATATGATGAACATTGATATAAAATAAATATGATTAATATTTATAATATTAATACGATAAACATTAATATTAATAAATATTTATCCAACTAAATCGACGTTTACGGTCATTGCACAGTCACAGAGACGGTCAAATGACGGCACTGGAAAGTGACCGTCAATTTACATTAAAAAATCGTGGGAAAAAAATGACGTCACAAGACCGTCACAAGACCGTAATTTGACCGTCATTTGACGTTGTCGTGAAATGACGGTCATTTCGCATCACTATTTATAATCCTCATACTTAATGAAAACATTCAATTTTTTCGGTAATTATTATTTTTTACTCCAGGATAATGTTCTGGCACAATTATGATAATAATTTCTTTCCTGTGTTTCACTATTCCAAATAATGTCTCCAAATTTCAAATTGATCGAAGAGGTACTTCATATTAAAAAAACCATTTTTTAATGTAAATTTTTTTTTCCTTTCAACTATGAAGTACCTCTCTGATCAATTTCGAATTTGGAGACATTGTATGGGATAGTAAAACACAATCAAAATTTTTTTATCATTATCGTGCCAGAACGTTATCCTGGAGAAAAAAAAAGTAATTACCGAAAAAATTAACTGTTTTCATTAGTTACTATGAAGATTATGAACTCTTATTTTTTCTAAAAATAGCCTTTACTTACCTTCGTAACGTGTCCGAATTTCATTCAAATCGGTCCGGCCGTTTGTAAAAAAAAAAATGTTCTTCGATGAAAATGAACTTAGATCGTCGTGCGGCACGCGTTATTTTTCATTTAAAAAAAAATTACCAAGCATTTTTTCATCAAACAGAAGCTTCTTAGGGGGCGTGGCAAAAAAATTTAATTTTTAACGATCAGTCTAATATACATAAATATATATTAGGGTGAATCGAAAAAATTAAAAACTACCCTTAGAAATCAAAGATATCGTTGAAATAAAGGTCTCTGTGCAACGGTTCGATCTTTTGAATTTTTGTGGGGGGCGCGCGGGACGTTAAAAAACGTCATTTTTAGCGTTAAATTTATTATATCACTGATAAACGAAAACAGATCATTCAAAAAATTCCGAATTTTTTATATAAGATACCCATATCTGCACTTTTTAAACCCATATTTACTAAACCTTAACAAATGGTACATATATTCGAAAAAAATCTCTGAAAATCAATATTTTTCCTATTTTCCAATTAATGATATCATCACATCTTGATTTTTTTATTCTAACGCCTTCCGCGTATTTCTTCTATCTTTTTTCTTGTAAAACTCGGTATCAGTATTGCTTACAACGCGAAAATTGCTAAGAAATGAATATTTATTTTGGAAATCTTCACCTTCAAAATATTGATTTTTTAGCAATTTTCGCATTGTTATAATATACATTGGGGTGGTCGTTATTTCGGGTTTGAATTTATATTAGGGTGGACTTCGAGATTCGAGCTGTCATTATATTAATATATATGTATTCATGAGAAGTATGTTAGAGTGGTCGTTATGTCAGGTCTCAATTAGAATTAGGGTGGTCCTTCGATACGCAATTTTTTGAAAATATTTCTATGTTTATGTATTATATGATATATATTAGGGTGGTGATTATTCGGCAATACAATGACTCTACTCTTTACGTCCCTAATCATAAATATCTCTACTCTTAAATATCTCTACTTTCAAATATCTCTACTCGTAATTATCTCTATTTCTCTGTCCACTCCTGAATAACCTTACCATGAAATGTCACAAATTTGATTAGTAATTTTTGTTATATGCTATTTACGAATTCTTATGTCTGTGCACGCAGAAAATAGTCTCAAAAGCAACAAAAAAAAATGTAGGCCTAAGAATACTAATTTTGGAGGTAATCACTTTTTATGCTCGAGAGAGGCTTTTGAATTTAAAATTTCAATAAAAATTTTTTTGTTTTCGTTTGAGACTATTTTCTGCGCTTGCAGACATGAAAATTCGTAAATAGTATATAAAAAAATTACTCATCGAATTTGGGACATTTTATAATAAGGTTATTTAGGACTGACAGGAGTAGACAGAGGAATAGATATATTGAAGCGTAGAAATATTTACGAATAGAGATATTTAAGGGTAGAGATATTTACGCGTAGAGTTACTTTAAGGTAGAACGATACCTCTTTTGCGGGGCAGGCGGTGAGAGGGGTACTCATATGCTTAAACATGGGGAGAGTCTCGTGTTACCAACTGCACAAAAATTATAAGTCGCATGTATATAGGTATACGAGAGCACGGAGAGAGCGCGTTCGCCGCGCCGGGCTGCCGCGCATATAGCTATAGATATAGAAGAAGAAAGAGAAAAACTGCGTTTAATAATTTTCTTTTGCACATTGCAGCTTATTGGTACGATGAAATTGCTATAAACTTTGCGGGAGTGATCTTGAGAGTTGGTTCATGTACTTCTGTTAGTTTCATCAAAAAGTAGCTTCTTTAACGGTACTTTTTCAATGTTTTTTTGCGGTTTTTGACCCTTTTCCATAAGATCCAATGTAAAAAACTAATTCGATTTTCTCAGAAACGGTTCGATCGAATTCGTTGAAATTTGTCGAGCGAACATTTTAGTCAATTTCAAACGTATCTACCAGTTTTCATCAAAATCCCTCTTTTTTGATATATGGTATCGTTCTACCTTAAGAATAGAGATATTTAAGAGTATTAGAGATATTTACGACTAGAGTTATTTAAGAGTAAAGATATTTACGAATAGTTATTTAGAGTAGAAATATTTACGATTAGAGAAGTGAAGAGTAGAGTTATTGTATTGCCGATTATTCAAGATTCGAATTTTGTTTATATTTATATATGTATTTATACGATGTATATTAGGGTGACCGCTATTTCAGGTCTCAACTTATAATGAAGTGGTCATTTGAGATTCGATGTCTTCAAGTATTTATATACATATTTATATTCATGCAAATAGATATCATGAAAGATACCTCGAGAAAACTTTTAAAAAGAAGTGAATCAATTACAAAATACGTCTAAGAAGTAAAAAAAAGGACGTCAAGTATTAAAAATCCCAAATATTCGGATTCAAAAATCCCTAAAAACTTCGAATTCATAGAATATCCAGAAAATTGTAAATAAAAAAAACTAAATCACACAAGCCAAGCAAAAAACTTGGCAAGTTATCAATGACCAAACTAAACAAAAAAAAATTGGCGTGCAGGGTTAAGAACTAATACGCTCGGCCAGGAAAAACCAGGTTCAGACGCCTCTGCTGCTTAACGAAGGAGTGAACAAATGGAAGAATGAAAAAGAAAACAATTGAACGAGTGCACTAGCAACCAACCATGAGAATGAACAAAACAGGTAATGACCGAAAAAACTAGAGAGTAACTACGAAAATAGTTAACTGAGAAAAATCTTGTACAATGTTTATATTTAATCGTGACCTTTTATTTTTATAACGATTTTTTTTTATAGTTTCCACTCTTAACGGTCAATCGTTTAAATATCGAATACTCATCTTAAATATTGAACGACGGTGACATCCACATTTTACGCAGAAATATGCGACGATCCCTGGATTTACGATGCTTATCGTGGATGCACGTGAATATTAAGCGAGAATATTCAAGATCCTTCTTTACAATATATGAAAAGTAATGCTCTAAGAGCGGTTGAATTCGAAAATCTCATAACAATCATTAATCATAACAATTCATTGATTATGTAAGCGTCCAGAGGGGAGGTGGTTAAAAAATCTCCACATGATCGTACCTTGGGGGGAACGGGGATAAAAGTCATTATTCTTACGTAATATTTTACGACAAGACAGCGTGTGCGTTTTGCAATGTAGAGTGATGGACATTTAAGAGCGAAGCGTTAGGCGTATTAACTATGGGATCTATTTTTTCATGTTTAATGTACAATTACATTTACATATTCTCATGATGGAATTTTTCATTGTTTATTAAGTTTTGAAAATTTTGAGTGTTGATATCGACCCGTAAGAAGAAAAAGGAGTCCAAAAAATCTTATGTGTTTTTACATGGGGGTAGGAAGGCTCATAACGACCAAAAGCATCCTTACGTGATTAATGAATGGGCCCTAATGCTTCAGTAATACGTGAGCAAACTACTTGACCGCAGAACATACACTTGACTCCAATCTGTGTTATCACAAGACAAGTAGGTGCAATAATTGTCTAACTCATCTCGTGGAAATCCTGCAGCATCTCCCGGGCTTATTTTTCTTAACCCTGCACGCCAAGTTTTGTTTGTTTAGTTTGGTCATTGATAACTTGCCAAGTTTTTTGCTTAGCTTGTGTGATTTAGTTTTTTTTTTATTTACAATTTTCTGGGTATAATTATATACATATTTATTAAGATATACATTAGGGTGGTTGTTATTTCGGGTCTGAATTTATATTAGGGTGGTCATTCGAGATTCAAATTTTCTTTATTATTTACATTTAATTTAATTTAATTACATTTAATTTCTGATCAAACGTTTTTCCCCACTGAGAGTGGCGTTTTATCCCCAAGAGTGCATACGGGATGTACGTTTAATTAATCGGGCAGCAGCATTGCGTAAACTGCGGAGGATTCTGTATGCTGCGAGAAAAATAGATTTTATAGCAGCGTTTGATCTCGGGTTGCTACATACATTCGATGTACTGGACTCAGCCGTTCGGGTGATCCGATTATTCAATTGGCAAAATGTAAATCGTCTCCGACCAATTATTGATGCACATGGTAAGTGAATTTCAAATTCCCATCTCCCATACATTTATATATTACTTAATTCTGTTGAAGTCGTTCAATATTTTAACAGAGAAAAACAATTTCTGTCACAGCGGAGATGTCTCGTCGCAGACGATCCAATTTGGGGGGAGAAGAAGAAGAAGAAGAAGAGGAGGAGGAGGAGGAAGAAGGAGAAGAAGAAGAAGAGGAAGAAGATGAAGAAAGAGAAGAAGGAGATGAAGAACTAGATGCTGATGATGAAGGGGGAGAAGATGATGATGATGAAGAAGGAGAAGAAGAAGAAGAAGATGATGATGATGATGGAGAAGAAGAAGAAGAAGTGCATGATGCACTAAGACCACCAACACCACCACCACCACCACCACCACCACTACCACCATACGCCGATGGCATGGATTATGAGAGGGCCCGAATAGAATGGGAACATCGGCAAATCGAGAAAGCTGCCGGAACCGCAAGAAATGTGGATGAAGGTAAAAAGAATATGGGTGGGGTATTAAATTAATGATGCTCATGAGAGATATTAATTTCTATCCATCTTTTCAGGATATGAATCCGGTCAGTCCGATGAGCTGACGTATAGAGCACTATTCGGGGACGATCTCGAAATGTTCCCCGGTATGTTTAGCGAAGAAGAGCTAAATGCTCAAAATGTTAACCTTAGTTTTTACAAACATTAATTAACAGAATACTTTATAAATATTTATAGCATAATTTTTTTCAATAAAAAAAACAAAATATAAATAAAAAATCTTCGATAATGATCATTTCGGAATCCTTCCTATCGCGAAAAAGCGTTCCTTGGGGTGAAAAAAAAATCATAAAAACTGTAAATTTCACAAATCAGCTTCATTGGTCCATGTGTTCTGGGTATCATCAAATCTCAACCATTTTACAAAAATGTTATTACCGTGCTTTTGTAGAACTTTTACGAGATCAGATAATCTAAGAAAATACTTTATAAATATTTATCGCATAATTTTTTTTTAATAAAAAAACAAAATATAAATAAAAAAATCTTCGATCATGATCATTTCGAAATCCTTCCTATCGCGAAAAAGCGTTCCTTGGGGTGAAAAAAAATCATCAAATCTGTAAATTTCACAAATCAGCTTCATTGGTCCATGTGTCGTGGGTATCATCAAATCTCAACCATTTTACAAAAATGTTATTACCGTGCTTTTGTAGAACTTTTTCGAGATCAGATAAATATCTGAATATTCAACTTTCAATAATTCTAGTTCGTAAAATCCACCGACGATGGGCTCGTTCTGATAATCTTCAATATTATACGTCACATAATTGGTATTGTTCACTCAGCTAATGGTAAATATTTCTGTCGTTCAATTTGGGATATAACCCTTCGCGAAAACATTCTTAAACTTGCGTATTCACACTTTGTCGCCAAATTTTTCAATGTGCGATTAAATCAGTGGCAAATTGCTCTATGTCGAGTACATATGAATATTATATTTTTGGATGAGCGACTCAAAATCTGGATTATTTATTCCATAACTGTATAGAAACTCTGCATCGGCAAAACCAAAGTAACTCTGCAACGGGGATATCCATTCTAGTAGCAAATTTCGACTTCCCCTATCTGAACGTAAATCGCGTTATTTACCAGTATCATTGTGTATAAAAATATGTATGAGAAATGACATTATGCTTACGTTCTTTTTTTATCGAACCGCAAAAAAATAAAATCAAATCAAATGAAATAAAAACAACAGAAACTCTGCAACGGAGATGTCCATTCTAGTAGCAAATTCTGGTGCGTCCCATCTAAACGCAAGTGTCATCATTTACCAGTATTATAGTATATACAAATTCGTATGAGAAAAGAAATTATTTCTACTTTTTTTTTGTTTTTTATTTTATTTTCATTTTCATTTTTTATTTTTTTTTATTTATTTATTTATTTTATTTATTTTTTATATAAAAAAAAAAAGTAAAAATAATTTCATTTCTCATACGAATTTGTATATACTATAATACTGGTAAATGATGACACTTGCGTTTAGATGGGACGCGCCAGAATTTGCTACTAGAATGGATATCCCCGTTGCAGAGTCACTTTGGTTTTGGCGATGCAGAGTTTCTATACAGTTATGAAATAAATAATCCAGATTTTGAATCGCTCATCCAAAAATATAATATTCATATGTACTCGACATAGAGCAATTTGCCACTGATTTAATCGCACATTGAAAAATTTGGCGACAAAGTGTGAATACGCAAGTTTAAGAATGTTTTCGCGAAGGGTTATATCCCAAATTGAACGACAGAAATATTTACCATTAGCTGAGTGAACAATACCAATCATGTGACGTATAATATTGAAGATTATCAGAACGAGCCCATCGTCGGTGGATTTTACGAACAAGTATTATTGAAAGTTGAATATCCAGATATTTATCTGATCTCGAAAAAGTTCTACAAAAGCACGGTAATAACATTTTTGTAAAATGGTTGAGATTTGATGATACCCACGACACATGGACCAATGAAGCTGATTTGTGAAATTTACAGTTTTGATGAATTTTTTTCACCCCAAGTAACGCTTTTTCGCGATAGAAAGGATTTCGAAATGATCATGATCGAAGAGTTTTTTATTTATATTTTGTTTTTTTATTAAAAAAAATTATGCTATAAATATTTATAAAGTATTTTCTTAGATTATCTGATCTCGTAAAAGTTCTACAAAAGCACGGTAATAACATTTTTGTAAAATATTTGAGATTTGATGATACCCAGAACACATGGACCAATGAAGCTGATTTGTGAAATTTACAGTCTTTATGATTTTTTTTCACCCCAAGGAACGTATTTTCGCGATAGGAAGGATTCCGAAATGATCATTATCGAAGATTTTTTATTTATATTTTGTTTTTTTATTGAAAAAAATTATGCTATAAATATTTATAAAGTATTCTCTTAATTAATGTTTGTAAAAACTAAGGTTAACATCTTGAGCATTCAGCTCTTCTTCGCTAAACATACCGGGGAACATTTCGAGATCGTCCCCGAATAGTGCTCTATACGTCAGCTCATCGGACTGACCGGATTCATATCCTGAAAAGATGGATAGAAATTAATATCTCTCATGAGCATCATTAATTTAATACACCACCCATATTCTTTTTACCTTCATCCACATTTCTTGCGGTTCCGGCAGCTCTCTTAATTTTCCGATGTTCCCATTCTATTCGGGCCCTCTCATAATCGATGCCATCGGCGTATGGTGGTAGTGGTAGTGGTGGTGGTGGTGGTGGTGTTGGTGGTCTTAGTGCATCATGCACTTCTTCTTCTCCTTCTTCTCCATCATCATCATCATCTTCTTCTTCTTCTTCTTCATCATCATCATCATCTTCTCCCCCTTCATCATCAGCATCTAGTTCTTCATCTCCTTCTTTTCTTTCTTCATCTTCTTCCTCTTCTTTTTCGTCTCCTTCTTCCTCCTCCTCCTCCTCCTCTTCTTCTTCTTCTTCTTCTTCTTCTCCCCCCAAATTGGATCGTCTGCGACGAGACATCTCCGCTGTGACAGAAATTGTTTTTCTCTGTTAAAATATTGAACGACTTCAACAGAATTAAGTAATATATAAATGTATGGGAGATGGGAATTTGAAATTCACTTACCATGTGCATCAATAATTGGTCGGAGACGATTTCCATTTTGCCAATTGAATAATCGGATCACCCAAACGGCTGAGTCCAGTACATCGAATGTATGTAGTAACCCGAGATTAAACGCTGCTATAAAATCCATTTTTCTCGCCGCATACAGAATCCTCCGCCGTTTACGCAATGCTGCTGCCCGATTAATCAAACGTACATCCCGTATGCACTCTTGAGGATAAAACGCCACTCTCAGTGGGGAAAAACGTTTGATTAGAAATTTAATAATGCCCGTTATATCGCTGTTGTTTCGCAGTGTACTCATTTTAATTTTTTAATTTCGTACGGCCGTTCACTCTGAGTTTTAAAATAGAAGTGAAGCTAAGATTCAATCTCGATGTCACACCAAGCCCGAGAAACAAGGATGGAAATTTTCGAAAAATTTATACATCTTCAAACGCAATATATTTTACCACCCAAACGACCAGCACCACCACTCGAACCACTTGATAGTTATGAGGATGCTGAAAATTTGACACTGATTCTCTCTCTCTCTCTCTCCCTGATGCATTGAGGTTTGCAGTGCAGCTAGGGGTGCACTCTCTGCAAAGCCCTTCGTCGAGGAATCTAAATGAGGAGTATAAACACATCCACATACATACATTTACACACACACACACACACACACACACACACACATTTTTTTCTCAATTTCCAAAATTTATAGATTTCTAAATATTTTTTTTTTTATTTTCAAATGCAATGTATGAAAATGCAATGTATAAAAATGATTATCAGAACATGTAAAAATTATTTAAAAAATTTATGATATATATATACTTGGCGGGGGGGGGGGGGGGGGGGGGTGTATAGTTTGGCTCTCAAACCCGTCAATTCCTCCATTATCTTTCCGTTATTCTTGGCCTTCGTAAACCCTTATATTTATATGATTTTTTTTCATTTATTTTTATTTATTAGCTTATTGTATGCCATAGCGATTGTCGGGTGCATAATCCGACGTATCAAATCGAGGCAAATCGTCTCTATCGTGGCTCTATATATCGGGAAGGGGCTCCTAATGTGATACTCAGACTGCCGGTATCGGTGTAAAGTTATTTTACTATATCAAAATTTTTTCTTTTCAGGGTAATTATAACGAAAGTCCTAAGAAGGGGTTATTTTTAAAATGTCAAGAATTGCACACTTCACATATGTCGGTTTTCATAAATTTCACTTCAGCTCGTGTAGCTGTGAAATGCCACCTTTGCGATTAAAGCCCTTGCACCAAAAAGCTCTACCCCATTTCCTCACAAGCTTAACATCTCGATGTCGCCTAACGTTTTTCATTATCTTCCCGAAAACTGAAATTAATCATGAGCTTAAAAAAGTTTTTCTCAAATTCATTATTTGATTTTTTACGTGAATCAGTGTCAATATCTCTATACTTTTTCAGCCGTGCTTTTTGTTTGAATTTTATACACGAAATCACGTGAAGTCAGACCCTCTCTAAAATCATTTGTATATCAAGCGGGAGAGTGATCCCCTCTTGATGTTATATCACCGGAAAAAACCATATGTAAATAATAGTTCAGTTTTATGATACTGGCGATGATGAGACTCAAGGCCAATTCTTTTCGGGACTAATAGAAATATTTTTCCGAACGAGAACTCTCCGATATTGATGTCTTATTTTTCATAATCTGCCAATTATATATGAAAATTCATAAAAAGTTTTATCATGATGCAAATTAAAGTCAACATTAACTACAATAAAAATTGAAATTATTTCGGATGTTTTTATTCCGATTTTGAAGAAAAGTAGAAACCAAATATTTTTCGATCGAGAGCCCTTCATTAATATTAATGATTTTCGCAATCTGTAGATGATATGCAAATGCTGCGAGTAGGATTGACACGGAGATGCCGGATAATGTATCGGGGATCCAAAGTTAAATTCATCTGGTGGCAAAACCTAAGAACTGACTAAGTAGGAAGCGCAAAGCCCCGTCGACCATGCGAAACGTCGAGGTTTGTTAGAATCAATTCTGAAAATTGTTGAGATTGTCCACGTAACAATAATATAGATATAGAGTTCGGAGTTTGGATGCAGAAGGTGTTTTTTTTTTTTTTTTTTTTTTTTCTTAGGTTAGGGTCAAAAGTTGCTTTACTCGTTTACTGCATTTGCGTCCGGTAGTGAGTAGCATAATCTGTAATGAGCTGAGAATAATCGACGACAAATCTCTCTCTCTCTCTCTCTCTCTCTCTCTCTCTCTCTCTCTCTCTCTCTCTCTCTCTCTCTCTCTCTCTATCTCTCTACACGACGCTGTCACATGCGAGTCGCGAGCGAGCTATTTACTTACGTCGCCATATTGCTGACGTCAGAATTAAGTCATACTTCTCCTTAGGTTCCCAATATCATGAAAAAATCAGATCTTTCATACTCACAATAACCGTGATTTTTGTTTTAATTTTATATTTATCTGGAGTTGTCGATGTGAGGATTACTTACTTTGCTCATTCTCTGTGGATGTAACATAAATTTTATGCAAAGCTATAAGCAGTTATTTAAAAAGCTTTAAAAAGAAATCGAATAAGTGGGCTGGCTCCGTTAATATATATATTTTTCACGGATTTCCATGTAATCTACGGATTTTGCGGAACAAAAATTGTTAGTTAAAATGTTGTTATTCATTCGGATGTTTCAACGTTACGAGAATTTTGATTTTCCTATCTGTAAGCCTATGGTTCTTGGAAATTGTTACTGTTATTATAATTACATAAAAATGTATTCATATTTGAGAAAAGTAACCCTCCTTCAAATTATGACAATTCGCATTTTTGAGAAATTTTAATATTTGTTTCTGACCATAGACCCAAAGATATAAATATAATTGATTTTTCTCATAATGTGCCGACGACATTAAAATTTCGTGAAAATAAGCAAAGACATCCAAGATTTTTCTGAATAATACAATATATATATTTTTTTTCTGAACGAGGGCCCTTGCAAGTGATGATTACTTATGCTTTCTCATCCTCTGCGGCTCGCATAGGAGTCTTACGTGAAGTTATAAAAATTATTTTAAAAAACTTGGAAGGACAGTATAAAAAAAGATTGTATTGTTCGTGATTTTAATTTCAGACGAAACTTCTATATTATTCGCAGAAGATAAGAAAAAAAAATTACATTAATATGCTTAGTGACCTTTGGTGAGAAAAAATAAAAAATTTTCTAAAAATCCAATTGCTTCATGAAAAAAAAGTTTTCCTAATTTTTATATCAACCATAGAATTTATATATACCACTAATATTAGTGGACCCGCGGGCAGAACACGATAGAAATTTTTGCTGAAATAATGAAATCATCATAGCTTTGAAATATCTAGATATCAATCTATCATGATAAAACTTTTTTCCATTTGAATGCCATCTAGGGATATTGATAACAAATAAAATAGTGAATATCAATGGGCCTTTCACAAAAAATATTTGATTTCGCATTTTCCCCAAAAATGATGCTCGAACTACAAAAAGTCTAAATCATTAGCAATCTCATAGCTTAGAATACACTGACGTACGAGATACGGAGAACAAGTGAAAGAGAGGACAGAGAGATAAAAAGAAAGAGAGAGAGAGAAATAACGTTGCCGAAGAATTGCTTGAAAAAACTCAAAAATTGTGAATTGCGATGATCGTCTATGCAGCTATGTGTCGATAATATGCGTTGCGACGAAAGAAGGCGGATCATGTTGGGGTACAGTTGTATACATCATAAATTTGACACTCGACACTCTGCGCGTGAAAGCGCGAGCGAACGAGAGAGAGAGAGAGAGAGAGAGAGAGAGAGAGAGAGAGAGAGAGAGAGAGAGAGAGAGAGAGAGAGAGAGTGAGAGAGAGAGAGAGAGAGCGAGCGCGAGCGAGCGAGAGTGAGAGAGAGAGAGCGCGTGCGAGAGAGAAAGCGCGAGTGAGCGAAAGAGAGAGAGAGAAAGCGCGTGCGGGTCAACGCCATCGACGACGCCGTCATCTAACGCTTTCTTCAAAAAATCACGGGCATCTCATCGAAAATCCCAATACCCCCCTCCCCCACCCGCACACACACGCACATGCACGCACATGCATGCACAAACATGCAACACATGCTAACGAAAAAAATCCTAAATTACCCCCCCCCCCTCTCCACCTGCCACCCGCGATGCACCTGTCCACCCACCGCCCCCTGTGCGCAATACATGCACACACACACACACACACACACACACACACACACACACACACACACACACACACACACACACACACACACACACACACACACACACACACACACGCACACGTATATACACGCAAGATGTGCCGACGAAAAAAAAATCCCCCCCCCCTCCTAAGCCACCCACCCGCCTGCCACCCACCACCCACCTGCCACCCGCCGCCCACCTCCCACCGCCCGCCACCCACGATCCGCAAGCCACCCATGACTCACGACGCGGTTTGTGTCTCGGCTAAGTGGTTTGTGTCTCGGCCAAGTGGCTCGAATCACGGGCTAAAAAAAGGTCGGTAAATGTCAGGGTAGGGATCTTGAGTCAGAACCGGCCCATTTACTCTACTTTGGGGTGCTCGTTAATTCAGCTCTCAATTAATATTAGGGTGGACCTTCGAGATTTAATTTCTTTAAATATAAAAAGTCGAGGCAGCAACTCGATGCCAAGTATTAAAAAAACTGAGAGTCCCAGTCAAAATTGCCGCGCACTCTTATATACGCGACTATGCCGCGACCCACGCCCTTTTACTATTTCAATTTGATATTTCTAAAAAACACGACAACTTTTTCAACATTTACGACCTATGGTTATCTCAACAATAAAATTAGCTTTCCATTGATACCATTTTCATTTCTTTCCGCTCATGTGATACTGAGACATCATAATATTGAGCGAATTATTTCGAATATTTATCATCGCGAAAATGTTCAAGTCACGTCTCTATAGATATAGAGCCCGTGTATAAGTGGTGTAATACGACTTCTACAGAGAGGCCTTGCATAAGTGCGGGAAAATATGAGTGTGTGTGAGAACACGGCGTTTCCCCACCCCGTCAACCGCAGTCTCGGGCTTATACACAGGCTTGCATGTATTTTCCATACCTGTATATAAAAAAGAGTATATGTGTGTATGTGCGAGTGTGTCGAGTATTTTTTTATATATACGATGTATATTAGGGTGGTCGTTATTTTAGGTATCAACTTACATTTGGGTGGTCATTCGAGATTTGATGCTTTCAATAGGTATCTTATCTTTATATATAAACGAGTGTATGTGTGTGTGTGTGTGTGCGAGTGTTCGCGAGTGTTTTTTAAATATATACGATGTATATACCGTCAACCGCAGTCTCGGGCTTATACACAGGCTTGCATGTATTTTCCATACCTGTATATAAAAAAGAGTATATGTGTGTATGTGCGAGTGTGTCGAGTATTTTTTTATATATACGATGTATATTAGGGTGGTCGTTATTTTAGGTATCAACTTACATTTGGGTGGTCATTCGAGATTTGATGCTTTCAATAGGTATCTTATCTTTATATATAAACGAGTGTATGTGTGTGTGTGTGTGTGCGAGTGTTCGCGAGTGTTTTTTAAATATATACGATGTATATTACGATGAGGGTGGTTGTTATTTCAGTTATCAACTTACATTTAGGTGGTAATTCGAGATTGGATGCTTTAAATATATATTCTATCCCAATATATAAAGAGGTGTATGCGTGTGTGTGCGAGTTTTTTATATATATATATATGACTAGGGTTCGTGCAGCTCGGGCGCGTAGCGCCCTCGCGTCGTTAAGGTTCGGGGTTGGGGTTTGGAGGTTTAGGTTCGGAGGTTTGGGTTTGGAGGTTTGGGTTTGGAGGTTTGGGTTTGGAGGTTTGGGTTTGAAGGTTTGGGTTTGGAGGTTTGGGTTTGGAGGTTTGGGTTTGGAGGTTTGGGTTTGGAGGTCTGGGTTTGGAGGTCTGGGTTTGGAGGTTTGGGTTTGGAGGTTTGGGTTTGGAGGTTTGGGTTTGGAGGTTTGGGTTTGGAGGTTTGGGTTAAAAGGTTTGGGTTTAAAGGTTTGGGTTTGGAGGTTTGGGTTTGGAGGTTTGGGTTTGGAGGTTTGGGTTTGGAGGTTTGGGTTTGGAGGTTTGGGTTTGGAGGTTTGGGTTTGGAGGTTTGGGTTTGGAGGTTTGGGTTTGGAGGTTTGGGTTTGGAGGTTTGGGTTTGGAGGTTTGGGTTTGGAGGTTTGGGTTTGGAGGTTTGGGTTTGGAGGTTTGGGTTTGGAGGTTTGGGTTTGGAGGTTTGGGTTTGGAGGTTTGGGTTTGGAGGTTTGGGCTTGGAGTTTTGGGTTCGGAGGTTTAAGTTTGTAGATTTGGGTTGTGGATTCTTGTACACGGTTGCGGTGGTGGCGGCGACGGAATATTTATATAATATAGATATATATATACTAGGGTTTGGGCGGCTCGGGCGTCCGCGCCTTCGCGTCGTTGAGGTTTGGGGTTAGGGTTTGGAGGTTTAGGTTTGGAGGTTTGGGTTTGCATGTTTGGGTTTGGATGTTTGGGTTTGGAGGTTTGGGTTTGGAGGTTTGGGTTTGGAGGTTTGGGTTTGGAGGTTTAGGTTTGGAGGTTCGGGTTTGGAGGTTTGGGTTTGGAGGTTTGGTTTCGGAGGTTTGGGTTTGGAGGTTCAGGTTTGGAGGTTTGGGTTTGGAAGTTTGGGTTGTGAATTCTTGTACACGGTGGCATCGGTGGCGGTGGCAGCGGTGGCGGCAGCGACGGCGGCAACGAAATATTTATATAATATAGAGACACTTGGGGTCCGTGCGGCTTGGGTGCTACGCGCTCTCGCATCGCATACTCAAACCTCTAAACCTCCAAACCCAAACCGCCAAACCTAAACCACCGAACCCAAACCTCCAAACCCAAGCCTCAAAACCCAAACCTCTGAACTCAAACCTTTAAACCCAAACCTCCAAACCCAGAACCAAGCGGGCCGAAGTTGGCCATGGAATCGAGGCTCGAGCGGGGGTGAAGTTGGCCATGGCCTCGAGGCTCGTACACAGCGGCGGCGGCGGCGATAATTGTCTATAATATAGAGAGATATACTGGGTGTCCCATTTCAATCTCACAGTTGATTTATTTTGAAAAATATTTTTCTGATCAAAAATTGAGTGAAATGAAACTTTTAGGGTTCAAAGGGGGACGTTCAAAAAAATTTTTTGTTTTGGTCCAAAATTCCAAATGGCGGCGTTAAAACAGCTAACATGTTTTTTTAAACGGAAACATGATTTTTTTTCCACTAAAAATTTTTTCAGATCAAATCTCACATTTTTTGTAGGAACATTTTTTTGATACAGCCTACAATAGAGGGTGTCCTATTTTAATCTAACAGCTGAATTATCATGAAAAATACTGCTCCGATAAAAAATCGAGTGGAATAAAACTTTTAGGGTTCATAGAAAGCCGTTTAAAAAAAATGTTTTTTGGTCCAAAATGCAAAGGGGCGGTGTTAAGATGGCCGAAAGGTTTTTTAAACAATGAAAACATGATTTTTTTTCACCAAAAAATGTGTCAAGTCAAAACTAACAATTTTTGTTGGAATATTCTTTTCATTCAGTCCATAAGAGATCACAATTTTTTACTATTTTAGTATTATCCGGGATAACCACGAAGACGAGGAGGTCTCGTCACTTTCGCAGTATTTTTTCCACTACGAACTGTTAGTGTATCTGACTGTATGAGTGTGTGATTTTGTAAGTGTGTGAGTGTGCAATGTTGTAAGTTCGAGTGTGTGGAACACTCATAAGGATTAGGTCTCCACGGCTCGTCACTTCCGCAGTATTTTTCGACTCCAAACCCTCCTTCTCAGAGTGTGTGTGATTTTGTACGTGTATGTGTGTGTGTGTGGAACACTTACAAGGATTAGGTCACTGGGCTCGTATTGTTCGGAATCAACTGAACGCAACATTCGGTCGAAGGTGGATTGGTCGAGTGGACCTGTCCATTGGCCTCCAAGGTCACCTGATCTTACCTCTCCTGATTTTTTCTTGTGGGCTTATCTTAAAGACGTTGTCTACCGTCCACCTCCAACAACACGAGAGAATATGCGGGAGCGGATGAGAGCTGCCTGCCGTGCAATCCCGAGAGAAGTTCTCTTAAGAACAGTTGATGGTTTTAAGAGGAGAGTAAAGGCATGTTTAGTAAAGGCATGAGAGAGAGTAAAGGCATGTTTAAATCTTTGAACACCTTTAAGAAGATTTTAGAAAACTTTCACAAGGAGGATTTGGAAGACCTCCTCGTCTTCGTCATTATGCTGCATAACGCTGAAATAGTCAAAAATGGTGATCTAGTCTAAAATATTCGGGCTGTAAAAAAACATTCTTACGAAAGATATTGGATTTGATCTAAAAAAATTTTTGGTGAAAAAAAATCGTGTTTTCATTTTAAAAAAACATGTCAGCTATCTTAACGCCGCCATCTTGAATTTTGGACCAAAACAAAATTTTTTTTTGAACGTCCCCTTCTGAACCCTGAAAGTTTCATCCCACTCAATTTTTTATCGGAGTATTTTTCAAGATAAAGATTTTATCAGTATTTTTCAAGATAATTCAGCTGTTAGATTTAAATGGGTCACCCTCTATTATAGGCTGTATAAAAAAAATGTTACCACAAAAGATGTTAGATTTAATCTGAAAAAAATTTTGGTGAAAAAAAAAATCTTGTTTCCATTTTTAAAAAAACATGTGGGCTATCTTAACGCAGCCATTTTGAATTTCGGAGGAGAACAAAAAATTTTTTTGTACATCCCCCTCTGAACCCTAAAAGTTTTATGCCACTCAATTTTTGATCAGAGCAATATTTTTCAAAATAAATCAACTGTAAGATTAAAATGGGATACCCGGTATATACTAGGGTTCGTGCGGCTCGGGCGCTACGCGCCCTCGCGTCGTTAAGGTTCGGGTTTGGAGGTTTGGGTTCGGAGGTTTTGGTTTCGTAGTTTTGGTTTGGAGGTTCCAGTTTAAAGGTTTGGGTTTGTAGGTTCCAGTTGTGGATTCTTGTACACGGTGGTGACGGCGGCGGTGGCGGCGAAATATTTATATAATATAGAGAGATATATATTATAGTGGTCGTTATTCCAGGTATCTATTCACATTCGGTTGGTCATTCGAGATTCAAATTTTCTTTATTATTTACATATATGTATTTTTAACATATATATTTGAGTGGCTTTTATTTCAGGTCTTCATAAAATAAATCTCGAAAATTCAAAATTTAGAGGAAATCTTAAAAATTTGAAATGTAAAATTGAAACAAAAAACACAAATCACACAAGCCGAGCCGAAAATTTAGCGTACGTGAATTATTAAAGGCCAAGCTAATCTAGGAAACTTGGCGCGCAGGGTTAAAAAAAATAAGCCCGGGAGTCGCCTTAGGATGTTCACGAGTTAAGATAGAAAATTATTATACCTACTCATATAGTGTTAACACAGATCATTGTCACTCGTATATATTACTGTCAAGTATAGTAGACGATCGGATAACTTGACCGCTCGCATAACTCAACTCATTACCATAGGAACATATTTGCATATCTTAACTCTCCCAATGACCGTTTCTCCCCAATTCGAACCTGCGACCGACCGCAAAACATCTATGAGCATGCTTGTTGCCAACATGCGCAGTGGGCAAGCGCTTAGAGACGTAAGTGGGAGAAGTTATCCGATCATCTACTGTAGTTTGCTCACAATCACTGACGCATTACGTACAATGATCGTTATGCGATTTTTGAATTTGACCGTAATTAAAGCATCGCTCTTTGTATGGTCAATTAGAATCTTGAATATTCTAATACACTCGCTGATTCGTCACGTGCATCCACGGAAATCATCGCAAATCCAGGCCTGGTCGCATTTCTGCGGACGTCGCGGATGTCATCGACGTTCAATAGTTAAGATACGTATTCGATATTTAAACGATTGGCCGTTAAGAGAGGAAAATAAAAAATAAATCGTTATGAAAATATAATAACGTTACATATATTACACCAAGAAAATTTATGACAAAGAAGTAGCAAAGATATTTATGAATATTGCAACCATTATGTGCAGTGATGCTACTATGATTCATCAAATTCGGACATAACAAAAGGTCAATAAAAGATTATCAACTATTCCAGAAATAATTGTCATGTAATTGTCTGTTCGGTTCAATATAAACCTTGTACAAGATTCCTCTCAGTAAACTTTTCTCATAGTTACGCACTAGCTTACTCGACCGTTACCTCTCGTGTTTTTTCTCATGGTTGCTGACTAGTGCACTTGATGAATTGTTTTTTTTTTTATTTTCTTGTTCATTTACTCCTTCGTTAAACGGTAAGGGCGACTGGATTCCGTTCTCCCTTGCTGAGCGTATTGGTTCCAAACTCTACACGCCAAGTTTTCTAGTTTGGCATGGTCTTTAATAGTTCACGTACGCCAAATTTTTGGCTTGACTTGTGTGATTTGTGTTTTTTTTCATTTCACATTTCAAATTTTCAGGATTTCCCCTTATATTCGAATTTTTGGGATTTTGTTTAAATTCGAATTTTTGGGATTTAATACTTGGCGTCTTTTTTTTACTTCTCAGAAGTATTTTGTGATCTATTTCACTTCTTTTTGAAAATTCTTTCGAAGTATCTTTCCTGATTCAATTTATTTACATGAATTGTATATAAATTGGTGTTGAAATTGTCTAATATATAGAAGAACAAAGAATAAAAATGAATGGCTTGTTGTGTATACACCCATTATATACCCATGTGCATGAAACCCATTTATAAAATCTATTGGTCAAAACTAGATCAAACTCCACAAAAATATAGATATAGATAGACAGAGAAGATATAGCTAGAAGATAGACAGAAGATATAGATATAGATAATGTAGATTTTTCATCGTGTTTTTTAGCACAATTATGAAAACAATTTTTTTATTGTGTTTCACTATCCCATATATGTCTCTACATTTCAAATTGATCGGAGATGTACTTCATATTCAAAAAAAAAATTTTAATTACATTAAAAAATAGGTTTTTATTTTTTCTGAATATGAAGTACCCCTTCGAAGAATTTAAAATTTGGGGCCATTATATGAAATAGTAAAACACAGAAAAAAATTGTTCTCATGATTGTGCGAGAACGTTATGCTGGAGAAAAAAAATAATTAATGAAAAAATTAACAGTTTTCATTAGTTATCATGAGGATTATGAGCTGTTATTTTTTCTGTAAATAGCCTTTTTATTCCTTTGTAACGTGTCTGAATTTCATTCAAACCAGTCTAGCCGTTAGTAAAAAAAATTGTTTTTCGATGAAAAACAACTGAGATCGTCTTGCGGCACGTGTTATTTTTAATTTAAAAAAAAGTACCTCGCGTTTTTTCATGAAGCGGAAGCTTTTTAGGGGGCGTTGCAAAAAATTTAAATTTCAACGACCAGTCTAATACTTATCTATAATTAAAAAGCATAAAATTTAAGTTAGATTTTGGATTAGCCTACAATTTAAGTTAGATTTTGGTTAAGCGTCAAATTGAAGTTGGATTTCGGTTTAACCTAAAATTAAAGTTAGATTTTGGTTCAGCTTAAAATTTGATTTCGATTTTGATTAAGCCTGAAATTATAAGATAAGAAAGATAAAATTAATTCTAGATCACTAGAACTCATAGATCTTGAAAAGTTGTTCGTATTTTTTAGTAATATTGCTTTGAAATTCAAATCGGGTTCGGCGGAAGGCATATTCGCGTATATAAGAGTGCGCGGCAATCTCGACTGAGACTCTCAGTTTCTTTAATACTTGGCGTCAAGTCGCTGCTTTGACCCTCAATATTGAGGTGGTCCTCCGAGATTCAATGCTTTGAATATTTATATCCATTTATATTGAGACATACATTAGGGTGGTCGTTAATTCAGGCTTGAATTTATATTAGAGTGGTCATTCTCGATTCGAATTTTCTTAATTATTTATATATATGTATTTATAAGATGTTCATTAGAATGGTCGTTATTTCAGGTCTCAATTAATATTAGGGTGGTCCTTCGAAATTCAATTTCTTCAAATATAGCATTATCTACATATATGCAGCATATCTATGTATATATAGCATTATATATAGGATTTTCTATATATATAGATCATCCATGTACATATATATATCCTTATCTATATGTATAATATATCTATGAATTTTTAGCATTATACATAGCTAATAAGTCAAAATTAAACTTAAAATTCAGGATAAACCAAAATCTAAATCGAATTTCGGGCTAAATCAAAATCGAACTCAAATGTTAAGCTAAACCAAAATCTAACTTTAATTTTAGGTTAAACCGAAATCCAACTTTAATTTGATACATATATACATTATCTATCCGTCTATATATATATATATACCGGTGTGTAAGTATGAAAAATGTATTTAATGCTATTTATTCATTTTTAGATATATAGCTCTATATATACGATTATTTATATATATAAATCATAAATATGAATATAAATCATTCTATATAGCTTATCAGTCAAAATTCACCTTAAATTTTAGACTAAATCAAAATCTAACTTTAATTTTAGGTTAAACCAAATTTTAACTTCAATTCGATATTATAGGGTGTCTTTAAAATAAACAGGGTGACATTATTCATGATATATAGGGTGGTCATTATTACGGATTCGATTTCATTTAATGTATACGTATGATATGATATATATTAGGGTGGTGATTATGCGAGATTGGATTTTTTTATTTATTCGTTATTTATAACATATGTATTACGATGTATATTAAGGTGGTGGCTATTTCAGGTCTCAACTTATATTGAGGTGTTCATTTGAAATTCGATTTCTCCAAATATTTATATACGTATATTATATATATTAGGGTGGTCATTACTTACAATGCGAAAATTGCTTAAAATATATATTAAGGTGGTCATTATTTGAGATTCGAATTTTATTTATATATCAAGAGGCGCGGCAGCGTCTCGACGCCAAGTATAAAGAAAAACTGAGTCTCGGTCGAGACAGCCGCGCACTCTTATATTTGCGAATATGCCTCGGACCACGTCCGTTTTACATTTCAATTCGATATTACTAAAAAACACGACAACATTTTTAACATTTACAAACTATGGTGATCCTAAAAAAAAATTAGCTTTCCATTAATACCATTTTTATGTTGATCCGTCCACATAATGCTGAGATATAATGATATTGGGTGAATTTTTCTCGAATTCTATAATCGTGAAAATTCTTCAACATTTCTTCGTCACCTGATTAGCCAGATTTTTGAAACGCTTGTATACGAGATGTATATCTATAGCTTTGAGAATCATATTTCGGCTGCTGACGTCATGCACGGCGAAAATACATCTAGCTAGCTATGAGCGTCGCGCACGGTGAATATATATTTATCTATATTTTATCTATATCTATCTATGTATCTATATACATATATATATATTGTTACGTCCTGATAATAATTTTGGGACGAACCTGTTAATATGTTTTACTGCTCCTTTTAGACAGGAATGCGCCCGTCAGGGATTGGAGCACGAGCGGGATTGGTGAAGTGAAAGACAATGTAATCCAATGTAATCCAATGCATTATTGTTTAATAATAACAAAACAACACTTTTATTGGATCATGTTCTCGACCAATGGTCGAGATATTTCGCGAAAATGAATTTTTAATCATTTCTTATTTCTGACTTATTAATGTTTTTTTGAAAAGATTTCTTATTGGTTTGTACACAATCACAATTTGATGAGGCGTCTCAGAGGTGCTGTAAACATGTCTGATTGACGATTCAGAGGGGTGACTATACGTGATCGTCAACAGCTCAGAGCTTTTATCACACGTGTACGCTCATTGGTCGATATTCACTTATTGATTGGTTTTTATAGTTCTTTGAAGAGACCGCACTGATCATTTTATGGCGGGGGGGGGGGCCCTCCGACCACCTCCCCCGAATACAACTGATTAATAAATTTTTACGGGAGCGACCATTCAGGTCGCCTCCTTGAATACAACTGTTTTATTAATTTTGCGGATGTGACCGCTTGGGTCGCACCTCCGAACGCAACTGACTTCTTTTCTCGTAAAAATAGTCCTAAGGACTTGGTTGGATATCGAGGCGCGAGCGAGATGTTCTTACGCCGAGCGCTGCACATCTCTTGTATGTGCAGCGTCTCTCGGCTACCGTGAGATCTCCCTGGTCAGCAGAAAAGCTGCAACCAACTACTGTGAGATCGTCAACGGCTACTCGCTCGCACACCGATAAGCCGTCACAAAAATGTTTTTGACAATTTACTGGCTCCTCCGAGCACCAATGAACATTATTTATTATAAATGTATTATAAATTTCGAGGTGTGACCAAAACAAAATGGTCGACACAAAAAAATGCTTGTCGAATAAACCCAGGACGTAACACCTCCCCCCTTAAGAAGAATGCTACGCCTTTGCTTAGCATTCGACAGGAAAGGAGTCCGTCGGGTTTTGCGATAGCTGATCATTATTATTTGCAATTTTATTCCTTGCACCGATTTTTCTGATAAATTTATTTATTTTTAGTGATTTAGTGATTTAGTTTTAGTTATTCTTCTTTCAAGAGATTCAAATGATAAAACTTTGAACAAATGCCGTTTACAAACTCGAGAGTATTTTGTACCGGTCATCGTAAAACCGCTCGCACTGTGACGAGTTACTCACGAGAAGTTATAGGACAAAATGTATCCGACGAGGGGCAAGACTAATGGTACTTGCGTGACCGTCGCTCAATTGATGCTTTGGTGATCTTCTTTGTCGATGATCTTCCGCTGTTGATGATCTTCCTTGTCGATGATCTTCCTTTGTACAATTGCGTTTGTCGAATCCAAAAATTTGCCGGGAATGTGAAATAAATCGGCGTTTTGTTGATTTGGTTGATGATGTTTTCCCGTTCCTCTCCGTTGAGGTGATCGAGTCTCAGCCGATCCTGGATTTCGGATACGATGTCCTGGTTATTTGGGTGACTTCACGCCATCAGTAGGACTCTAAGTGCATGCGTTGGACGTCTGAACGGTTATGTCGATCTTCCCCTAGGTTCTGTACTATTGGTGCTTCACCTGGTTTGTCGCAGTTGCCGTTTCTAAACACGTGAGAGGTGTCGCGGAGCTCGAAAGCCTCTCAGGTCACCGTCGGAACGGCGAACTCCACGTCCTCTTCAGAAGTGTTCGCGCCATTAAACACGCTATGCTATCTTTTACTAACACTACGGCTTCGCCTATGAGAAGGCCCTCGCCGGTGGACATGCGTAGCACCTATCCCTCGTTGAGATCCCGATTGGTTACGCGAATGTAAAATACGGTTCGCGATCTTTTGGACCACCGCTAATTGCTGTTTGATAAAGTTTTTTCTACGATCACGCACTCGTCGATCGTTTGCGTACGTATTTTTAAAAAGTCACGAATGATTTTTAGGGCATCAATTTCGTTTTGCGACGACCGCACACTCATCGATCGTTTTTGAAAATATTTTTTTTTGAGAGGTCACGAATCATCCGAGAATCAATTTTGTTTTTCAACGATCGCGCACTTGTCGATCGTTTTCGAAAATAATTTTCAAAAGTCATTTTCATTTAAAAGTCTCACCAATCGCACACTCGTTTATCCCACCGATCGCGCACTCGTGGATCGTTTTATTTTACAAAAGTCATTTTTGTTTTCATGAAATTTAAAAAAAAATCGATTATATCGGTTGTATTTTCCACTTTTACCGATCGCGCACTCGTGCATCCCACCGCTGTCACCAAAAATTTAACCTGTTACGTCCTGATAATAATTTTGGGACGAACCTGTTAATATGTTTTACTGCTCCTTTTAGACAGGAATGCGCCCGTCAGGGATTGGAGCACGAGCGGGATTGGTGAAGTGAAAAACAATGTAATCCAATGTAATCCAATGCATTATTGTTTAATAATAACAAAACAACACTTTTATTGGATCATGTTCTCGACCAATGGTCGAGATATTTTGCGAAAATGAATTTTTAATCATTTCTTATTTCTGACTTATTAATGTTTTTTTGAAAAGATTTCTTATTGGTTTGTACACAATCACAATTTGATGAGGCGTCTCAGAGGTGCTGTAAACATGTCTGATTGACGATTCAGAGGTGTGACTATACGTGATCGTCAACAGCTCAGAGGTTTTATCACACGTGTACGCTCATTGGTCGATATTCACTTATTGATTGGTTTTTATAGTTCTTTGAAGAGACCGCACTGATCATTTTATGGCGGGGGGGGGGCCCTCCGACCACCTCCCCCGAATACAACTGATTAATAAATTTTTACGGGAGCGACCATTCAGGTCGCCTCCTTGAATACAACTGTTTTATTAATTTTGCGGATGTGACCGCTTGGGTCGCACCTCCGAACGCAACTGACTTTTTTTCTCGTAAAAATAGTCCTAAGGACTTGGTTGGATATCGAGGCGCGAGCGAGATGTTCTTACGCCGAGCGCTGCACATCTCTTGTATGTGCAGCGTCTCTCGGCTACCGTGAGATCTCCCTGGTCAGCAGAAAAGCTGCAACCAACTACCGTGAGATCGTCAACGGCTACTCGCTCGCACACCGATAAGCCGTTACAAAAATGTTTTTGACAATTTACTGGCTCCTCCGAGCACCAATGAACATTATTTATTATAAATGTATTATAAATTTCGAGGTGTGACCAAAACAAAATGGTCGACACAAAAAAATGGTTGTCGAATAAACCCAGGACGTAACTATATATATATATATATATATATATATATATATATATATATATATATATATATGTAACAAAGTCGGGTTAGTTACACCATTTATAACTGAAGAATGGCTGGACCGATTTTCATGATCTTTCATTTTTTGGATTTGTCTTAGCCTAAAATAGCAGAATAACTGTTAAAACATCAGGAAAAATCATGAAAAAAATGTGGTGAATTTTTCTTTTCAATTGTATAGAAATGGTTTTTTTGTGTGAAAACTTATTTTTTGATGATATCTCGAGAACTTATTTATGGTATTCGGCTTAGAAAACATTCAAAATGGGAAAAAAAGAATCCGATAGGATCTGAATATAAATTTGGAAACTTCAGGTCATATCGGCTTTTTTGTTTGTTCAATCATTGGGAAAGTTTTAAACGATGAATATTGACTGATTTATAAGAATTTTCTGTTCGTCTTAACTCAGAGAAGTTGATTGTCGATGCGTGAATAGAAAATCAATAAATTCGTTTATTCAGGAGTGTGTTTGATTTTCAAGGCGAAATAATTCGTAAGGATATCATATTTGTGAGGTAAATTTATTCGTGAGGTTATCATATTTGTGATTGTGCGTGCATATATTGGTTCATTGTGTAATTTTTGATTGAGTGACTTGGAATTGTGTGATTGATGTAACGGTGTTATTTGCAATATTTATAGTGCTGCAAGCCAGAAGATCTAATCTTTCACAACGAAGTCGTAATGCAATTAGACTTCGGAATATTGCAAATCGATCAACTGAAAATGAACAAGAAATCTCACGAGAAAATCGTTGCGTTAGTATGGCCCGACTTCGTGCTTTACAAACACAAGAACGAAGAGAGGCAGTGCGTCAAACGGTTCAGTTGGGTATGAGAAATCGTCGAGCTTATAAAGCAGATCAATAACGGGATAAGCTTCCACGCGCAAGAAGAAATGATTCAAGTGTTGATTTAAATCGAGTAGCGTTTCAATACGATTGCACAATTGACTACAGCTCACATCCTTTCATCCAACTTAGCCAAAAAGAGGTTGTTTGCGACCATTGCGGTGCATTAAGGTTCGCTGGAGAAACTCCTGGATTATGATGTCTCAGTGGCAAGGTGAAATTACCATTATTGCCTTTACCATCAGAGCCATTGCATTAATTGCTTTATGGCGAAACACCAGGATCATGACATTTTCTATCAAACACTAAAAAATACAACGGATGTTTTCAAATGACTTTATTTGGAGCAGATATTATCGAAGAATGCGGATTCAATCCAACATTCAAAGTTATTTTGGTTCGCGAAAGTCAACGTCCATTATCTTAATAATCATGAGCCAGTCATTCTGACTTTGCCTTCGACTTTACGGATCCAAGGCCAAATTCACCATCGAATTGGATCATTGCAACCGCTTGAAGACGCACAGCATAAATTCATCCAAATTTATTTTATGGGCAATATGGAGGACCAACTTAATCGACGTCATACGATGAATAAGACTATGAAAAGAGCAATTCTTGAAGATCTACACCAATTGCTTCATGAACATCATGCATTGGTTCGATTGTTCAAAAATGCGATGGATCGCATGCCAAGTGATGACTATAAAGTCGTGATCACAGCGGATAAACGACCCGCTGGAACACACAAACGCCAATTCAACGCTCCAACAATAAATTAAGTTGCAATTGTGATTGTTGGGGAAAACTTGGAAACGCGCGATATTGTGCCTACACGCCGCGACACTAGACAACTGCAACGAATATACGAAACACACCGTTCATACGATGCATTGCAATATCCGCTGATGTTTTGGCAAGGAGATGATGGATATCACTCTAATATCAAAATGATGAATCCATTGAGAGGTAAGTATCAATATCATAATTTTCATTTCAATATGACACTAATTTCACTAATTTAATTTGAGGTGAGGAAACTACCAAGAAGGTTAACTCGATGAATTATTACGCATATCGTTTGATGATTCGTCAAAATGCTGACAACTATTTGCTGTGATTTCGTACTCCCGCAATATTGCATCGATATGTACGTCAAAAACGAACGACTCACTTTCATTAGGTTGAACCAAGCAAAACTGCGTTCGGAGGAGTATATTCATTTACGCGATGCAATCAGCACCGAAGGAGATGCAGCTAATGTTGGTCGATTGACTATTCTACCGGTAACGTACATTGGCACCCCGCGTCATATGCATGAATATGCGCAAGATGGAATGACATATGTTCATCATTACGATCGTCCAGATCTATTCATCACCTTTACGTGCAATCCGAAATGGTTAGAAATTATTCAATTGCTGCTCCCCGGACAAACATCAAGTGATCAGCATGACATCACCGCACGTGTATTCAAACAAAAAATCAGGTCATTGATGAACTACATTGTTAAACATCGTGTCTTTGGGGATACTCAATGCTGGATGTATTCGATTTGATGGCAAAAACGAGGCTTGGCGCACGCACACATTCTTATTCGGTCAGAAGGAAAATTTCAATCAGACCAAATAGATGACATCATATGCGCAGAGATTCCTGATCCCGAAACTGATCCAGACCTGCATGAAGTTGTGATTACGAACATGATTCACGAACCGTGTGGTGTTATCAACTCCAAATCACCATGCATGGAAGATGACAAGTGTTCAAAGCGTTATCCACGTAATTCAACAGCGGAGACTATCACTGGCAATTATGGTTATCCACTGCATCGGCGTTGATCACCTGATGATAACGGTAGAACTATCACAACGAAAAAGAAAGGAAATGATTTTGTAGTCGACCACACTTGCATTGTTCCGCATTCGCCACTTCTGTCCAAAACATTTCAGGCGCATTGCAACGTGGAGTATTGTAATTCAGTGAAGTCCATTAAATATATCAGCAAATATATAACGAAAGGCAGCGATATGGCAGTTTTTGGCGTTCAATCTCATAATACAGACGATGGAATCACGCACTATCAAGTTGGTCGATATGTTAGCTGCAATAAGGCGATTTGGCGTATATTCTCATTCCCTATTCATGAACGTCATCCCACTGTTGTACATTTGGCGGTGCGTCTGGAGAATGGTCAACGAGTTTATTTCAACGCATCAAATGTTGCTCAACGTACTGAAACACCTCCAGCAAAAACATTGACCGTTTTTTTTTCGATTTGCTAAAGTGATCCGTTTGCACACACGTTGCTCTACTCTGAGATGCCACGTTATTATACTTGGAACGCTTCATCGAAAATGTTTCAACGTCGGAAGCAAAGGGATATGGTTCCTGATCATCCGGATTTGCGTGCTACTGATGCTCTTGGTCGCAATTTACACAGTTCATCCGAAGGATGACGAATGTTTCTACTTGCGATTGTTGTTGGAGAATGTTCGTGGTCCTACATCATTTAAATCAATTCGAACTGTCAATCTGTCTTGCGGCATAGAACAAAGATGTGGATCACTTGGACTTCACAATTCTAAATCGAATCGTCGGTCCCCTGCATTTTTTTAAATCTATTGACTGTATAACAAACAAAGACGAAGCAACCAACTATCCAACTAAATTTTTCAACTCATTGGATCTGCCTGGCTTGCTACCGCATAAGTTGCAACTGAAGGTTTGCGCAGTACTAATCATGCTTAGAAATTGAAACCAACCAAAACTATGTAACGGAACGCGTTTGGTGGTGAGAAAACTCATGAGCAATGTGATTCATGGTACGATACTTAGTTACGATACTGGAGTTCTCATTCCAAGAATTCCGATGATCCCAACCGATATGCCATTCAAGTTTAAACGAATTAAATTTCCGATTCGTCTTGCATTCACTATGACGATCAATAAATCACACGGCCAATCCTTGAGTGTTTGTGGACTCAATCTAGAAAATGAATGTTTCTCTCATGGTCAATTGTACGTGACATGTTCACGTGTCTGAAAACCATCAGCTTTTTTCGTTCTCGCACCTGACAATAATTTATGAATTTAATGAAGGGAATTAATCCACGTGTAACTATGCAGCAAATAGTTCAACAGAAAGGAGTGCAACAATGCTACGCGAATTATTTTGATTCGTTTCAATAAAGCATATATCTTGCTGCCACGTTAGTTACATCCATTTTAGTGTAATAATATATGTAATTGAAATGAATTTTATTTTACTCCTTGTATTTTTGTGTTTTCAATGTTTCTATTGAACTTATAATTAATTCATTTTTAATGAAAAATCTTTAATAAAAACGATAAATTTAATCCAGTTAATAAGTTAACAAAACATTTATTAATTCTGAGGTGGTACGAAGTACGCCGGGTCAGCTAGATTATAGATAAAAGAGTATCTGTTAAGTATATACAGGTATGTAAAGGCATGTACAGGTATATACAGGTATCTATAGGTTGTATATATGGGTGTATTTATGGGTTGTATATATAGGTATATATAGGTTGTAATGCGGTTTTTTTGGGCCGCGTTACAAAAATAGAAGCTCATGTTGATATGCCCTTCGTCCTCGCTACGAGAGCTGCCACCTGCCAATTCCGTAAAGAGTTCGATTGAGAGAAATTGTGATTTTTTATTAATCACACGCGTTCCCGTAAATTACATCTGCCGAGGGACGCGTTCAAACGAGGTAAAAGGAACGAAAACTAAAAGAGAGGGCCACATGTCCATTCAACGTCCATTTACGCCACCGGGAGACAGATAGAGGGAAGAAGACATCGAGGAGACTATAACATCAAGGTCTGAGTTCCCTGCCGACAGCGCATCTTCCGGGTCGTCAACATCAGCCAGGAAGGTTATCATCGATCGCATGACCAGAAGCGTTACAACGTAGCGAGATTTTCGTGCATAAAAAATTAATCGAATATTTGCGCGCGCTCGTTGTATCGTCTTCGTCTTACGCTGGTGAGACAGCGTGGTGCCAGTCACCAGTAACGAGCGCAAGGAGAAAAGTAGGATAGAGTGATGAGGGCGATGAGTTCTCGATTTCCGGGGAGAGATGTAGATCGAGACTCTTGTGACAACAGCGAAGCGGATTAGACGTGCGAAGAAGGCGAAAATCTGGGAGAGAAAGAAAAAGAGGGAAGCACCATTTTGTGACGTAAATTCTTTCTGATGACGTATCGCCGAAAAGTCGGTGAGTCCTTGTGCGAATCGGCTTTTTATCATCGATTAAAAATATAATTTTTTTTTGTAATCAACGAATTATCGCTTTCGTATTTTGCTATGGAGAGGAATTAAATAATCGCTGTCACGCGGTAACCTCGCGCGAGGGAATCGAGAGCTCATCTTGTCGTTCCGGGAAAATCTCGTCTCTTTAGTGTGTCCTCGTATTTGGCTTGTTCGTTGAAAAATCGGTCGCGAAAAAGAATAGTGTCATTCCGTTTGGTATTTGTGCTGTCGGAGACTGAATTTTTCCTTGAGAAACGTGCGTGAGTGAAATTTGAAAAATTGACGTAAATTAGAGAATTTAAAGAAGAATATTTGAGCCTCGCGCGAATCGACAAGTGACCGTTAAGCGAAGAGTCGTGTCGTTAAATTTTCTTTTATTGTGTTCGAATATTTCCTGTAGTTTTTTTTGTCTTATTTTTTTCGTTCGTGTGAAAAACGGCCAAGAGCCCGAGTCACGTGTGACGCGTAATACCTGGCCGTGGATAGTAAAAATTAGTTTTGTCGAATAAAATTTAACGTGACTCTCTCGTCAGAAAAAATAGAATAAGAATAATTGCGAAGTTTAACGTTGTTTTCATTATCTTGTCGGTTTTTTTCTTTTCGACCGAGTTTAGGACGTCACGCCTCTCCTGTCGTCAAGGTCAAGTGGACACTCGCAGTAAAATCGAGACGTGTAGCTAGTTTTGGAATTCTTGTGAAATTTAATATTTTGAATAATAATTCTTTTAACATTTTTGGGAAATTGAAACTTTCGGTTAGATAAATTTTGAAGGGTGAATTGAGTAGCCTGGACGAATTTTAGTAGGATGTTTTGCCTAAATTTGTGTCGAGTCAAGGTTGAGTTTCACAACCGTAAAATTATAATACTTCGAATTTATTTGTAATTCTTATGGTTATATTACGTAAAAGAGTTTCCTGGAAATGATTCAAATAAAATTCACGTTATTTATTGTCAGGAATCTTAAATGGAGTTTGGAATTATTTTTTTTGTCACAACGGACCGCCCCTCTACCATTTCTCAGGGCTGCAGCAAAGCCAGTGCAGTTCTCTTTTATTAACATCTATGAAATCGGGCTACGAGTTTTGTGGATGGCGCCCTATCAATAAATAAACTGATTATTAAGGAGAAGAGTTTTGTGACAAATGAGTTATTCGTGAATTCGAACAACGGGGTAAATTGTGGTCACAAATTTGGCGCCCGACGTGGGGCCCGACAAAGAAATATTAGATTGAATTTTCGTAATTTTGATTAGATACGTTGAATTCTTTTTTTTCGTAACTTTCTGATAAATTTCTTTTAATAGCTATTTTTGAATTTTCTATTTTTAGTTATAGTGAATTTTTGGTAATTTTTTTTTGAAATTAGTTTTTTTGTTTTTTTGAAATTTTTGGATAATTTGAATTAAATTTTTGAGAATTGCGGTAAACTTTATATTTTCGTTTAATTGAAATTTCTGATAATTTATTTATTTTGAGTTGATAAATTGAAATTTTATTTGTGAAAAATCATGAATTTTATTTTGTTCAGTTTTCTTCCAGGAGAATTTCGAACTCCCGAGATCATAGTAATGCGTCGCGCGCTTGAGAATCGAGCTGCCTTTTGTTTACATCGTCGCGTGGCTCGTTGAGGCCACTCGTGTACGTTTTTTTGATCTTTGTCGCTCGGCTTCGCAGCAATTTGCGCAATTTAAGAGTACCAAGAATTTCACAAGCGATTTTGAAATATTCTCGAATATAATTTTGGCGTAGAATTATTGCGGTAAATTGGACCTTCGGTGTATTATCATTTTCGTTAATATTAGTCTCGTGTTCGAGAATCATAATTTTCGTGACGACTCTATGGAATTTTATTAATGATAAAATCTTCAATTTTATTGTTTGAACTTCTTAATCGTAATCGACTAAGCCTGTGTGATAAATTAACTTACGTGGACTTGTTTTTCGTCCCTTTTAATTTCTACTCTACAATTTTTCTTCTAGCGTTAAAGATGAACTGATAATTAATTAGACACGTGAAATGTCTCGTCTTTTCTATCTCCCACTTTCCTGAATTTCCTTTTTCGGAGGGAAATGAGTTTCATTAGTTAAAGGTGGGCTTTAATTTTTATTTTGCAATTAACAATTAATACCCGCAAGAAAAAATACCGGTTTAAGCATAGCAATTAGCCACGGGAAGACTTTCGACCGTTAGATTGTTTTAGTTATTGCGTTGATTGTTTAGTTGAATTTTCTGGACTCAGTCGAAACGTACACCTGATAGATATTGCGAATAATATTGTGTACCTGAATACATTATATTTCTGTGTGATATTTATTATTTGATTTATTTATTATCGCAATTTATTTCGCAATTTCTTTGTATATTTGATTTTACGTTTCACATTTTGTGTTTAATGTTTTCCTTTTGTGCATGTTGAATATCGTCATTTTGATTATTTCCGATTTCGTGTCACCTCGTATTGAATCATCAAGCAATTTTCTTCCTGGATATAAAGACAATTTAATTAATTTTTATCTTTTGATAATTTAACGTGTGGACCCTTGGCGGTTTTTTTTCAGCTGCCTCGCAATAAAAGACCATATTAAATTTTTGGCCACAACCAATTAAACAATAATAATAACAATTTATTTCGCGAAAAATTAAATTTTTTTTAAATTTATTTAGATTCAAGTTTTTCGGGTAATTATTTTGTTTGTAAACCTTCAGCTTATTGCTTTGTTCTATTTTATTGTTTTTGACTCCACTTTTATTATTTGACTATAGCTTATTTGGAACAAATTTTCTTTTTTCTTGACTTTTCATTATTTTTCAAAATTGCCGAGAGAATATATTTTACTAAATCAGACAGGTTTACAAAAATTCAGTTAACGTTCCGGGTTAAACCTTTTGGTCGTTGGTGTCATAAATTATTTTTTTCCTTGCTTTTTTATATCCCTCTAAAATCATAATTATTTTCATTTATTATACTTTTATTTTTTTGTAATGTTTTATTTTCTTTTGTTTTTTCTTCATTCTACCTGGTCATCGTTAGCGTTCACCCGTACGTAGAATATTGCGAGTCCGTTCATAAATTTGCAGCCACTTCGAAAATAGAAGCATCGTTATTTAAACCATTAGTTTTCTTTTGAACTTTATTTTAATTCTTTTTGAATATTTTTGGCGTTCCTCGATCTTTTTTTTGTTCACTAACAATTAAACCTTAATCTTTTTCTTTTCATTAAATAATCTTTTTTTCTTTCGTATTTAATTTGGTAAATCATTTTTTTTCCTTTAATGTAGCTTTCGTTTATTTTTTTTTTAAGTTATCTGGACTTTTATTTATTATTCACTGGGTTTATTTGACAACCGGCCCGCTGGAGATTATTTTCGGGCTGCGAGTATCCCAGGCGAACATCTGCCCTGTGCGGTACGCTATTGGGTACCGAAACAGAATTCATAGTCTATATTTTGATTTTTTAATTTTTTTGTTATTATTTTTGTTTTTTTTGTACGAAGAATACCTGAATTTAAACACTGATACCACAAACATTGGTTTGATTTAAGGACTCGTAGTTTGCCTGGTATTACGAATATTTTACAAAATAAAAAGAGGTTCCAAGGAAGAGTTGATTGCCAAACTCGTACATTGGACACGTATGACGCCCATTGGGGAGAACGCGACAAGAAGTTCCCAGAATTGGTATCAGGATACAATTCTCGAGGTACAAGGCGAAACTTGGGATTACGAAGCAGAAATAACAGTGGAAACGGGACAATCATCAATCTCATCAAGCGGAAATCGCGGTGAGCGTGTTGCTCATGCGTCCTGGATACCTACCGAGATGAACGGACAAGGGCCGTTAGATTTGAGTTCGAGAAATATGGGAGCCATTTCGCGAACCTCGACTCACAATTCCCGAAAAGCAGAATCCCGGTATGAGGAGGGTATTCCAAATCGATTAGCGTCTTTCGATTTACCAAGGCATCGAGTCGAATCAATGAGACAAACATGGTCCCCGGTACGGAGGAGCGAAGCAAACCCGAGCAACGTTCGACAAAATCCGGTAGCTGCCTTGACAGCGTATAACATCATGAGAAAGTGGAATCTGGTTTTTGCCGGTGGTTGAGGCGAGGACGTTAAGGACTTCTTGACACGAATTAACGAAGGAAGAACCTTGGCTCCAGTCGCGGACATCGATTTAGTTAACATGCTTTCCTTATTTTTTTCCTGAGTTGTCAGAATTTGGTATCGGAACCAACACGGCCATCTAGATACTTGGCATCAGTGCGAAGCAGCTTTTCGGCAGCGATTCGGCGATCACGATCTTCAATTTATACTACGAGCGGAGATTCTCCGTCGAACACAGGGTCCGAAAGAATCAATTTCGGACTTTCTGACCTGCTTAAGAGTTTTCTTGGATCGCGTAGAACCTCCCTTATCGCTCCAGGAACAATTGAATTATGCACATCGTAATATGTTACCAAAACTTCAAGTCGCCATTCCACGAGCGGATATCACGAGCTCCAAGTCACTTGCAATTCGTACAACTCGTTTAGAGGACATCTTCGCAGCCGAAAAATATTATCAGGCTCTACCACCGCCTGAGAGGACTCGTTTCTCTCAATGGGCACATCAAGCGCCGAAAAAGCCATTACAATAAAAGGCTGTATCCTTCCAGGGCGGAGGAGATACCCGTCGAAGAACTACGGGATCCAGGCTTACAAAGAGACTATGAAGAAGAAGATTTAACACGCAGTGAAGCATGTCTGTACGATGCAGCCACCAGAGCACCCACACGCTCATCATCCAGTCATTACCAAACACCGCGACCAAATTCAGCTCCTCGGCAACAGAAAACCGGTACTTTTCCGAGAACATCGTCTCCATTTCCGCGTGCAGCCCAAACAGTTACTGCAAGATCGACACAGCAGCGTAATGCTACCGGTGAAACCACAAATGCGCCTATTCCAGTATCGAGGCCTCAAGTTTCTCAACCAACAGAAGTACCGGCGAACCATAAGCTTCCCACTTGTTTCAACTGTAATCAGGTTGAACATTTTGCGAGAGGATGCGGCATGCCTCTCGTACACCGTGGCTGACGTTGTCAAAGGGTAGACGAAACGATCCATACTCCGCATAATTGTCAGGGAAACGCTTCCGGGAATCGTCAGTAGAAGCCGAGGCGATTCGGACAGAAAATAATGTGGCCGTTATCAAAACGACGGAAGAACTGTCTCATATTTTGACCAATCTCTTCGCAACGGTTGGAAACAAAAAAAAATCAACAGTCCTTGTCGTTCTACCAACAGTACTCGGACGAACTATACCATCGATCGTGGATAGCGGTGCTACGCACACGTATATGGGACAGGAGGGTTTGCTGCTGGCAGCAAGGCTCGGATTTACTCGCATTAGGACTCGGGAAAGAAGTCACACTGTCGCAAACGTAGAAAAGATGATTTGCAACGAAGACATATCTTTTCCAGTGGTACTTGGGGGACGAGAGCGACAATTAATTGCTCGCAACCCACCAGAACTTCCAGTACCATTGTTGCTTGGTTTGGATTCCCTGGGTATCTTACAAATGGTCATCGATCATGACCAAAGAACGTGGAGTTTTAGCGGAGCATCAGAAGAAACATTTTCGTTGAAACAAATCCAATGTATAGATCAAATCGGCATCCGCACACCCGTCTCGAACCTTACTTTCGACGAAGCCAAGAGCTTAGAGGAATTCCTGGCGAGAAAAATGCCACGATTACGGGAAGCTCCGGAAATTACGATACTCGTGGAACATCGCATTGATGTCGGAAGTAATTTGCCCCTCAAACAGAGATAATATCCAGTAACTCCTGTTATGTTGGACGCAATGAACGAAGAAGTGGATAGGATGTTAACGGCAGGAGTGATCGAGCCGTCCAAAAGCGAATGGAATTTCCGAAAAGTAAATGACCTATCGAAGAAAGATGCGTATCTGTTACCATACATGGACCAATGCTTGATCGACTAAGAGTGGCTCGCTATATTTCAATGCTAGACCTGAGCCAAGCGTTTCATCAAATCCCACTGGAAATAAACTTGCGTGAAATTACGGCGTTCACAGTGCCAGGTCAAGGCCTATTCCACTTTACACGCATGCTTTATAGATTGACGACAGCATAGGCAACGTTCCAGCAGCTCCTAGATCGACTTATTGGACCGAAAATGGATCCTCACGCATTTGCTTAACTGGACGATATAATTATCGTTACACAGACCTTTCAAGAACACCTGGAATGGTTAAAGCGCGTATTCGATAGGATTCTTTCAGCTAGACTATTGATAAGTCCCGATAAGTGTGAGTTTTGCTGTCACGAGGTACGTTATCTTGGTTTTCGCGTGCACAGCAAGGGTTTGCAGGTAGATCCAGAGAAAATGCAAGCAATTCATGATTATCCGATACCGAAGAATGTGAAGGAGATTCGTCGTTACTTAGGAATGACATTACGCAGAGGTGGCAGAGCCTCTCTCACGTTTGGTTCGGAAAAATCAGACATGGATTTGGGGCGAGGAACAACAACTCGCCTTTGATAAATTAAAACAAGCATTGATGGAACTTCTACCTTGGCTAGACCGGATTTCTCGAAATTGTTCACTCTGCAAACAGACACCAGTTCTACGGCACTTGGCGCCGTTCTCACGCAAGAGTGCGAGGACGAGGAACATCCGATTCATTATGCGAGCCGAACATTATCCGATGCTGAGCGAAACTACACCGTGACAGAACAAAAATGTCCGGCGATATTATGATCAATCGATAAATTCCGGGCATATTTAAATGGCTATCGATTTCGTGTAATTACGGACCATGCAAGCTTGCAGTGGTTACGTAATCTTAAAGATCCTATGGGAAGAATGGCGAGATGGGCCTTGCGTATGTCCCAATATGATTTTGAAATTGTACATCGCAAGGGCGTTCTCAATCATGTACCCGACACGTTATCACGCATGGACGAAACGACGGAACCAACCGGAAACGACGAAGGAAATACGGTGCCAGCTATCGAGAGGAGACCATGACAACTGGGATTCCCGGCATTATTGGTAGTCAACGAAGACGAAAACGAACCCATTATAGATCCATGGTACGAGGGACGTTACGAGGAAGTAACAAACTGACCAGAACATTTTCCTGATTAGAAAATTGAAGAGGATCGTCTTTATCTTCGACAACGAATATAACATCGTCCGGTTCTGGGTACAGAAGATTCAGAATGGAAATTAGTAGTGCCAAACGCATCAAGGATAGCAGTACTGCACGAATGCTACGATGTACCGCAAGCAGGACACCTGGACATCGATGAGACCTTCAGACGAATCGCTCATTCATATTTCTGGCTCAGAATGTTTGATACAGTGGCCCGGTATGTTCGTCACTGCGAAGTCTGCCAACGAGTCAGGGCCTTACTAGCTCCACCGCTTGGATTAATGGGCCGAAGAGTTGTCAAAGGGCCGTGGGTGGTAATTGCCGCTGATATAATGGGTCCTCTACCACCTACGCGTTTTAAATTCTCGTACATCCTAGTAATACAGGACCTATTCAGCAAATGGATCGAGTGCTGTCCCTTAGGGAAAGCTAACGGGGCAAAGATCGAAGAAGCACTCGAAAAACTCGTGTTCTCACGATGGGGCGTTCCAGAGGTATTATTGACTGATAACGGAACCGAATTTGTGAACCCAAGTCTCCGTTCATTGGCCAACGATTATGGAATCTTTCAAGCTACGACTCCACCATACCATCCGCAATCGAATCCTGTGGAAAGAGTCAACCGGATACTGAAAACGATGATAATTGCTTTTTTGAACAACGATTATCGTACCTGGGACGAACATTTGGTTGAATTTCGATTCGCCTACAACAGAATTCACCACTCGTCGATTGACTGTACTCCTGCCCACCTGAATCTTGGCAGAACGCCAAAGATGCATCAATTCTATCAACGAGAGGGAGGGGATATAACCTTTGAACCTTTGCCCAAGGAAGAGTGGGCGAACCACATGGAACGATTACAAGCCCTAAAGAAATAAGTTCAATACGAACTGGAGGAGGCTTACCAGAGGCAAGCTGCGCAATATAATAATCATAGACGAATTCCCAAATTTAACATTTGCGATCAGGTGATAAAGAGATAGAGGATTCTTTCCTCTACAACTCAACACGTAGCGGCGAAATTAGCCACAAAGTATCACGGTCGTTAACTATTTCACGAATTATCTCCCCGGTAGATTACGAACTCAGGGACCATGAAGGGAACTGCTCACCTAAAGTTTCTGATTTAAAACGTTATCACAACCCTAATCTTCTTGTAGAGCCAGCACAATGGACCCTACTCCCCGGGAAATCATCACCGTGATGGTGCCGTACCTAGATAAAGCCATTCTAACTTCGGCGATAACCGGCACAGAGTCCACTGAAAACTTGATCAGGGGGGGCCTGGAAATGATAGTCAGCGATTCTGCAATGCAAGGGGCTCACCACAGACTCAGGGTTCTCGCCTGTGGAAGAGATCGCACGAATACTGGCGAGTTACATAGTCCCGTTAAAGGATAAGGTTAAGGCCAGGTACGAGAAGTTCGACTACAAGAGCATGGCCAGTAAGATCCGGCCCGTCGAACGAGTAGCCATCTAGGAGATCCATCAGAAGGGGGAGGGGGTGGTTCCAGAACCATCGGTTCCACCAGCCAAACCAATAACACGGGACGAAGTAGTCGCAACAGCGAAGCTCGACCAAAAACCGGGGTCCACTACACCTGACAACGACACCGAGGAGGCTACCATGACTGGAATGATCCCTTACGTTGACGGGGATAGAAGGGCCAGGGAACGTTGGGGGGTAGTCTTCCGCGCAGGATTTAACCAACCCCGGCTACCAAGACCCAGATCCAGCGACACCTACGGTACTTGCTGGAATTGCGGCAAACTCGGGCATTAACGTCCCGAATGCGAGGCGCCGCTGAAAAAGGACCCGTACTGCTTCAATTGCAATAGGGCCGGGGTTACAATGAGCACGTGCCCAATATGTAGTAAATAGTGGAGGAGCGCGGGCGGCACCAGATGCGCCAACACTCGTGACCGATATCTCGTGGCCCAATGGCAGCAGGCTATTCGGGACCAAGAAAAGTCATAATACATGACATCCGACTTTGAATCTCCCCATAAAGAAGTTATTTTATTTTATTGTTTTGGCGATCAATAAGATCGTGTTGCGGTCAAGCGTTCTAACCCAATCTTTATTATTCCTTTTGTTTTGACTTAACCCATCTCACGCGTACCCGGACCAGGGACGACTAAAAGCCAGGCAGAATCCTTTCGTTTTGCTTAACTTGGAAGCTGTAGGGTGGGAAAAAGACAAAAAAGGATAATCATCCGGAACACCTTGATCTGTTCTTTTGTGATTTACCGTTAATAAACAGTGTGTGTACCAAGAATACGTGTAATGGTTTTGTTTTGTCGTTGCCCGTCCCTACCATTAGTAAGAAAAGAGGAGGTGTAAGGTTTTCCACGATGAACGGGCGAACCTTTTGTAGACGGAGGAGTACGCACGAGCGTGTCAGAACTACCAACTATTTTCGTAGCGTCCACTGTACTTAGACATCCCAATATGGTGAGTGGAACAATCCTCTTTGTGTTGTCTTGTTGTCGTACTAAGTATGAACAAATAATTGAACGCCACGTATCATAAGAAAACCGTAATATATTTCAATCTCAAGAATGACACGTTTTTTTCAGTAACCAAAATAACCTTGAAATCAATTGTGTAAAACCTGTTGAATCGAATTCTTGAGGGAATTCTCCGGCAATAGCTCTCGTACTCTAGGATCGCGAGGTAACCTAACTATAAAAGTTTACAGATAAAGTTCAAAATAAGAGTGAATCGTAGCTTGGATTTTACGGCCGAGGGCCGCCTTTGACCAGGGAGGGGATAGTTGTAACGCGGTTTTTTTTGGGTCGCGTTACAAAACTAGAAGCTCATGTTGAAATGTCCTCTGTCCTCGCTACGAGTGCCGCCACCTGCCAATTCCGTAAAGGGTTCGATTAAGGAAAATTACGATTTATTATTAATCACACACGTTCCCGTAAATTACATGTGCCGAGGGACACGCTGAAACGAGGTAAGAGGAACGATAACTAAAAGAGAGGGCCACTCGTTTATTCAACGTCCATTTACGCTACCGGGAGACAGATAGAGGGAAGAAAACATCAAGGAGACTATAACATCAGGGTCCGAGTCTCCTGCCGACGGTGCATCTTCCGGGTCGTCAAAATCAGCCAGGAAGGTTATCATCGATCGCACGGCCAGAAGCGTTACAACGTATCGAGATTTTCGTGCATCAAAAATTAATCGAATATTCGCGCGCGCTTGTTGTATCGTCTTCGTCTTACGCCGGCGAGACAGCGTGGTGCCAGTCGCCGGTAACGAGCGCAGGGAAAAAAATAGGATAGAGTGATGAGGGCGATGAGTTCTCGATTTCCGGGGAGAGATGTAGATCGAGACTCTCGTGGCTACAGCGAAGCGGATGAAACGTGAGAAGAAGGAGGAAATCTTAGAGAAAAGGAGAAAGAGGGAAGCGCCATTTTGTAACGTAAATTATTTCTGATGACGTATCGCCGAAAAGCCGGTGAGTCCTTGTGCGAATCTGCTCTTTATCATCGATTGAAATTATAATTTTTTTTGTAATCAACGAATTATCGCTTTCGTATTTTGTTACGGAGAGGGATTAAATAATCGCTGTCGCGTGGTAACCTCGCGCGTGGAAATCGAGAACTCATCGTGTCGTTCCGGGGGAATCTCATCTCTTTCGTGTGCCCTCGTGTTTAGTTCGTTCGTTGAAAAATCGGTCGCGGAAAAGAATAGTGTCATTTCGTTTGAAATTTGTGTTGTCGGAGACTGAAATTTTCCTTGAGAAACGTGCGTGAGTGAAATTTGAAAAAGTAACGTAAATTAGAGAATTTAAAGAAGAATATTCGAGCCTCGCGCGAATCGACAAGTGGCCGTTAAGCGAAGAGTCGTGTCGTTAAATTTTCTTTTATTGTGTTCGAATATTTCCTGTAGTTTTTTTATCTTATTTTTTTTGTCTTATTTTTTTTTTGTTCGTGTGAAAAACTGCCAAGAGCCCGAGTCGCGTGCGACGCGTAATACCTGACCGTGGATAATAAAAAATAGTTTTGTCGAATAAAATTTAACGTGACTCTCTCGTCGGAAAAGATAGAATAAGATTAATTACGAAGTTTACCGTTTTTTTCATTATCTTGTTGGTTTTTTTTCTTTTCAAGCGAGTTTAGGACGTCACGCCTCTCTTGTCGCCAAGGTCAAGCGGACACTCCCAGTAAAATCGAGACGTGTAGCTAGTTTTGGAATTCTTGCCAAATTTAGTATTTTGAATAATAATTCTTTTAATATTTTTGGGAAATTGAAACTTTTGGTTAGATAAATTTTAAAGGGTAAATTGAGTAGCCTGGACGAATTTTAGTACGGTATTTTGCCTAAATTTGTGTCGAGTCCAGGTTGGGTCTCGCAACCGTAAAATTATAATATTTTGAATTTATTTGTAATTATTTTGGTTACATTACGTGAGAGAGTTGCCTGGAAATGATTTAAAGAAAAATCACGGTATTTATGGTCGGGAATTTTAAATGGAGTTTGGAATCATTTCTTTTGTTACAACGGACCGCCCCTCTACCATTTCTCAGGGCTGCAGCAAAGCCAGTGCAGTTCTTCTCTTTTATTAACATCTATAAAATCGGGCCGAGAGTTTCGTGGATGGCACCCTCTCAATAAATGAACTGATTTTTAAGAAGAAAAGTTTTGTGACAAATGAGTTATTCGTGAAATCGAACAACGGGGTAAATTGTGGTCACAAGGTGTATACAAGTATATACAGGTTAATACAAGTATATACTGGTATATACAGGTATTTACGGATATATACAAGTATATACTGGTATATACCGGTATATACAGGTATATAGAGGTATATACTAGTATATATGTGTCATTCCATATCAATTCAACGACGTTTTGATGGTGACCCCTTCGATTTTTTTTATTTTTCAATATGTTATTATACATGCAAAAAGAAGTATCCATGCTAATTTTTAGCTCTCTATCTTAAACCTTACCGAAGTTATTGATTTTTCAAGAATATACTTAAAATAATCATAACTTCTACATTAACCAAGATATTGTAATTCGTCAAGAGGTCATCTTTTTTTGTTTTTCAATGTACTTTTTGAAAAAAAGACGAAGAATCAAGGAAAACAAATTTTTTATGTCTTTTTAACTATTTTAAGCTAAAAAATTGGATTTTCTTCTAATGGAACCCCTTCGATTTCGTTCAAAAAAAATTATAAAATTCTACGTAAAAAAACAAAATTTTTGAGATTTTACCGAAGAGGGAATTCAAATAACTTCTTAACGAAATTTTTTTATTCGATTTTTTTTTCGTAATTTTGAACTTTTTTCCTTCTATGACTCTAATAGTTGATTTCAATGATGTTTAAATAAATAATCTAACTTGCCTCACATATTTCCATTGTAAATTACTATAATTAACATGAAGAATTACAATTCAAGTACGTTTTGCAAACGAAAGTGCAAAACGTACTTAAATTGTAATTCTTGATGTTATCTATTATAATTTACAATGAAAATATGTGAGGCAAGTTAGATTATTTATTTTAACATCATTGAAATTAACTAATGTAGTCATAGAAGGAAAAAAGATCAGAATTACGAAAAAAAAAATCGAAATTTTTTTTTTCAATAAGAAGTTATGTGAATCCCTCTTCGGTAAAATCTCAAAAAAATTATTTTTTTACGTAGAATTTTATAATTTTTTTTTTTAAAAATCGAAGTGATCCCATTAGGAGAAAATCCAATTTTTTAGCTTAAAACAGTTAAAGAGACATTAAAAATTTGTTTTTCTTAATTTTTGATCTTTTTTTCAGAAAGTCCATTGAAAAACAAAAAAAGATGACCTCTTGACAAATTACAATATCTTGGTTAATATAGAAGTTTGCAGAATGTAGAAATTTTTTTTCGATAAGAAGTTATTCGAATCCCCTCTTCGGTAAAATCTCAAAAATTTTGTTTTTTTACGTAGAATTTCATAATTTTTTTTGAAAAAAATCGAAGGGGTCCCATTGAGAGAAAATCCAATTTTTTAGCTTAAAACAGTTGAAAACACATTAAAAATTTGTTTTTCTTAATTTTTAATATTTTTTTCAAAAAGTACCTTGAAAAACAAAAAAAAAATGACTTCTTGACAAATTACAATATCTTGGTTAATGTAGAAGTTATGATTATTTTAAGTATATTCTTGAAAAATCTATAACTTCGGTATGGTTTAGGATAGAGAGCTAAAAATTGGCATGGATACTTCTTTTCGCATGTATAATAACATATTAAAAAATAAACAAAATCGAAGGGGTCACCGTCAAAACGTCGTTGAATTGATATGGAATGACACATATGTACTAGTATATACCTGTGTAAACCAGTATATACTTGTATATATAAGTTTCAACAAGAAGCAAAACCAATCACAAAATACTTCTAAGAAGTAAAAAAAGGACGCCAAGTATTAAAAATCTCCAAAATTCGAATTCAAAAAAATCGGAAAAATTAAACATTTGAAGAAGATCCTAAAAATTTGAAATTTGAATAAAAGAAAACAAATCACCTATGCCAAGCCAAAAACTTGGCGTGCGTTAATCTTTAGAGACCAAGCCAAACTAAAAAACTTGGCATGCAAGGTTAAGAACCAATATGCTTGGCGAGGAAAAAGTAAGTCCAGCTGCTCTTACCATTTAACGAAGGAGTGAACATGAGAGAGAATGAAAAAGAAAACATTTGCACAAGTGCACTAATAAGCAACCATGAGAATGAACACGAGCGGCAACGGCCGAGTAAGCTAGTGAGTAATGATAAAAAAAGTTCACTGAGAAAAATCTTGTACAGTTTATATTTAGATAAACGAACAATAATATTATTATTATTTCTCGAATAGTTAAGAATCTTTTATTGACCTATTGTTAGGTCCAAATTTGATAATAAATCATAGTAGTATCCCTGCATTGTAGGCTCTACAGTTATAGATTTAGGTTTCACGGGAAAAGTGTGTACATAGTGTGTGTAAAAATATATTGTGGCCTATATACGTGAGGCTTTCCTATTCGTGCATGTGTGTGAGAGGGAGGCGATGAGGATTGATGTAACGGAAATCGGAATTTCGATGTACGATCCCGAATAGATACGACGCGTGACAATAGAGGCAAACGAAATATACATTAAATATCAACTTCGTTCCTTATTCCACCCTATTTCATCCTAAAACACAATTACGGCTTTATAGCACATAATGGTTGCAATAATCATAAATATCGTTGCTACTTCTTTTATCATAAATTTTCTCCGTGTAACATATGTAACGATATTTTATTTTCATAACGATTCATCTTTTAGTTTCCTCTCTTAACGGTCAATCGTTTAAATATTGAATACTTATCTTGAATATTGAATGGCGATGACATCCATGACATACGCAGGAATGCATCCAGGCCTGGATTTACGATGATTGTCGTGGATGCACGTGAGGATTGAGCAAGTGTAATAGAATATTCAATATTCTTATTGACAATATAAAAAGCGATGCTCGAATTACGGTTGAATTTGAAAATCTCATAACGATTATTGCACATAATGCGTTAGTACTACGCGAGCAAACCACACATTTGACAGTAAAATATACTCGGGATAATCTGTGTTATCATTTAATAAGTAGGTATAATAATTTTCTAACCCTGCACGCCTAGTTTTTTAGTTTGGCTTGGTCTTTTAAAATTTACGCACGCCAAGTTTTTAGCTTGGCTTGTGTGATTTATTTTCTTTGTTTCTCGAATTTGAAATTTTTAGGATTTTCTTTAAATGTTTATTTTTTGCGATTTTTTCGAATTTGAATTTTGGGGATTTTTAATACTTGGCGTCCTTTTTTTACTTCTTAGAAGTGTTTTGTGATTGTACATCATACATGCAGATACATACGAATATTCTACAGAAATTTCGTTCTTTCTGGAAAATAAAAACTCCTGTTTTTTCGAGAGAACGACTATTCTCGAACACGTAGTCCTACAAATAGGCGTGACTTGCCCCATCTATCAGTCATTTTTAGCAAAATCGTGATATTGTATTATTTATCCACTTGACGCACATTAATTACACTTGAACTAATAGCAGGACTAATAGTAACGCTTGATAAATCGTACGTAATTGAAGAAAAAAAATTGACAGTTGAGGTTATGTTGCCCTGTACCAATTTTCCGCAACTCAGCACCTGAGTTTGGAGTAGCGAGAAAGCGCGATAAGGGTCGTTAAGTTATGGGAGCGTGTTGCTAGACAACCCGTTAAGTTATGGTAGCTGTTAAGTTATGGAAGGTCAAGTTGTAGAGAGCGTCCACTGTAGTGCAGCCAGTTGAAAACGTTAATTCTAGCTTCGGCTGTCATGGCGATGAGTGGCAGCGAGATAGCATAGGCTGCATTCGCCTTGAACTTTTTGAGCGCTGTGAGCGTCATATACAGTAGCATTTTATATGCCGATGTATACGTGCTGTAAGCGTGTAAAGCCGGTGCCACAATGACAAAAATAAAAAACAAGGATTAAGAATCAGCCATCCGATTGGCGTAGTTTCTCCAAAGTGCGCAGCGATTGGCTGATTCTCATTCCTTATTTCTTATTCTCATTCTGTCATCGTAATCACGGCCGTTGACCCGTTGTATGGTTTACTCAAATTATAATGTTGAAAAATATGACATGTGATTTTTTAAAGTGACAATTTGTGCAATTCGATTGAGTATAGTGTGGTGTATTGTGTGGGGATGTTTTTTTTTCATTAAGAAAATTGTGTATTTCGGGAACATAAGATTATGTTTCATATAATTTTTTTCTTTGCATAAAAGTAATAATAATATTTGAAAAAAAACTGTTATACATAGAAGTGTACTAATTATCAATCATTGTATTTTTAAGAAAAATTGCATTTTATCAAATAGTAAGATTATCTAAAATTTTTGTTCAATTAGTGTTTTTTTGGCGAATACGTTAAAAAGTTATAAATGAATAAAACAAAAATATTAAAAATTCTATGTTGAAATTGTTTAAATCATTTTAAACTCTTGAAATAGTTAAAATGTAATAAAATGAAAGTACATGGTGAAAATAAAAAAAATTCGTTCCCGCATCTTCGTGCAATGAGCGAAAAACTGAAAAAAAGTTATTTTCGTTAAAACAAAATGGTTTAAAGAACTGTAAAGACTTCAAACTCTACAGGACACTTCTTTATGATCCTATAAAAAAAGTCTATAAGTCACAAAAACATTGGTTCACAGGTTGCGGAGATCTGACTCTGGACGGACACAAAAATGGCTTTGTAGCTCAAAAATTGCTGTTTTTTTGGGAAATTCCATATTGAACATTGTCTGAATGGATTGAGTCAAAAATGGTTTTGAGATTATAGTAAAACAAAACTGTGCTATGAATTTGAACCGGACCCGTTCATGAATTGCTGAGTTATGAGCACATACAGACATCCGACGTGACGGAAAATCCAAAATTTGTTGTTTTCGTATAATATACCAACATATGTTGGTATAAAGTTTGTATGGTTGTTTTCATAAGAAATAGGTTTTTGGAAGGCAATACTAATAGGCACTTTTCATGTATGGTGAGTGCCTAAAAATCGATTATAATCGCTATATTATTTATATTTTCGTTGAAAACATTTTTTGAAAATTAAAGGTCAATGCTTTTAAAGATCTTAACTATTCAGCTTTTAGAGATAAACGGATTCAAGATTAAAGTGTGGAGAAGTCCTTCAGTGGAGTAGTGCGAAGAAAGGATCTAGGCGGGTGGAGGAAAGTCACGCCTCGAAGGGAAATTAAGAATATGCTGAGGGATAGCGAGAGTGAAGTGTGATTGATTGAAAGATTTGTTAATTTATGTCTTAGTCTATTAGTGCTATTAAGCAAATGAAGATGCAGCAAGAAATAATAATTTTTATGTAAAAAGCTATAGGGTATAATAATAAGCATAAAAATAGTTTGGATGATGTAAATACAAAACAAACAGTACTAAAAAAGTTGTACAAAGGTGTACATACGTAATAAGCGATGTATGAAGCTGATACACATTTGAAGCAGAACTAGAATTTTCCATACAGTTCAAGTCGAATAGAGATATAAATGATATTTCAAGCTAGCGCGAACCAGCATTGGTCGAAGATTGATCATGTAATTTCATTATGAAACTTAAAAATACTTAAAAATGCTATAAGTACTTAAGGATCGTAGAAAATACTTATAACAGTCGACCTTTACAGTTCGAACGCATAAAGATATGCGAATAGGAAAGTCTTGAAAATGCGGAGTGATAACGAAGACGTGAATGCCAAAAGTATATCACCGATAAAATAGTTGTGATAGGAAGAAGTTCGATGCGAGAGAGTACGAAAAAAGTTATTTGTAATTGGGCGCAGCCAGCCAAAAGAAGATATAGGATGGGAGAAGAACTTAACTAAATACATCCGGGCTTGCCGTGTATAATGTGCAAAGATATGTTACGATAGCCGATGACCAAACCATGTGTCATTCTCATACAGCTAAAATTGTATAAATTCAATAGCCCGTAGTCGATGACTGTAAGACCAACTAGGTAGGTAGTAACGATCAAAACTGCTGTCCAAACGTGAGGGGTTCTTTTCTGCTGTGTAAAAAAAAGCGGCAGACGGTTGTATCGTGATCCTTCTGTAATTAAAAATGTACATGAATATTGTTATTTTAATACGAAAAAATGTGTTTTCATCAATTTTACAAGTGTCGACAAAATTCGCCGGACTGTCACATAGCAGCTCAGTTCTAATTTTTTTTTGAGTTTTGTTCGGATTTGAAAATGCCTAAAATACGATCAGCAGAAATCGGTAGTGCTGCTTACATCTGCAAAAAGCAACAGAACTTTTCAGAGTCGACCCCAGTGGGTGAACACTCTCGCCTTCTTTTGAAGCTACAATCTCAGTGATCGCCCCTTCCACGGTTAGTACATGCGCATAACACCGATTCAGTCGAGAAGCACGTGAGGGGAAACGAGCCGAAGCGTAATGGCACCGTCGGGTCAACGCTGGCTATATCGCTCTCGGGTCTCCGTGTGTCTCCGTGCATTTCGGGTACATCTTGGTGCAAGTGAGACACCTATACTCGCTCTCTCGCTTCCACCCACTCACACCTGTAGCGCATTCAAACTCCTCATTTTCACAGGCGTTACACAGAGCGACTTGTCGCAAGTTAATTAAAAGGAGCATTTTTCATATTTTACCTACCTGTGAAAAATCCTTTCAAACTCTATATTCTTGTTATTGAAATTTCATATTCTTTTGTATATTAAATTTCAATAACAAGTGTACAAAATCGAAATTAAGAGACATCGATTGGAAAAATAACAATATCAACTGGAATCTAGTGTATGAAGTATATTAAAATTACAGGAGCAAGCGTTGAAAAACAAAATTTATATTGGAAAATTACTGGACTCATGTATATTAGACTGTTTCAAAAAAACCGACTGTTTTTTTTCTCAAAGACCATTGAAATATCGTCAGAGTATCCTTAAACAAAGACCCTGTTCAAATATGAGCCCTTGATGTTAATATTTGAAGGCGATACAAATTTTATTCATCGACGATGAATGTCTAATTTTATTGATCATTAATAAAAAAAATACGGGTATATATATATATATATCACAAATACGTTCTGAAAGTTCACAATAAATTTTATATATTATGAATCAATAAATTATTCCGATTTTTTATAAATTTGTTGATTTATTTAGAAATTAGTTATAACCATGAGAAGTCTTTTATCTTTAATTCATTAAGTAATTAATGATTAGGTTTAATAATATATAACGTGTAATTACTAATTACTCTATTAAACTCAGTTCAGAAAAAATTTTTCCCATGTTATTTAAATGGAAATGAAAAATTGAAAATCGCCACCTTCAAACATTACTATTAAGAGCTGATATTAATAGAGATGTTCAGGAATACTCTGAAAATATTCCGATGTTAAAAAAAAGTTGTTTTTTTGGAACAGTATAGTCTATACAGGGTTGTAAATAATGCATTGAAAAAATAATTAAATTAGCACTTGGATAAAAAAAAATTTTATTTCCTTATTCTAAAAACTTGGATTAAAAACGATTTTTTAATTTGTAATCCCGCTATGAGGATTAAAAAATAATAATCAGAAAATAATCTCAATGACAAGAATATAAAATTTAAAGGGATTTTTCACAGGTAGGTAAAATATGAAACATGCTCTTTTTAATTAACTTGCGACAAATCGCTCTGTGAAACGCCTGTGCAAATAAGAGGTGTGAATGCGCTACAGGTGTGAGTGAATGGAAGCGAGAGAGCGAGCAGGAGCGAGTATAGCTGTCTCACTTGCACCAAGATGTACCCAAAATGCACGGAGACACACGGAGACCCGAGAGCGATATAGCCGGCGTTGACTCGCCGGCGCTATGAAGCTTCGGCTCGTTTCCGCTCACGTGCTTCTCGACTGAATCGGTGTCGTGCGCATGCGCCATTGGAGAGAGACGGCAATTACCTGTCTCTCTCGTGACATTAGCGCCAACTACATTGATAGATGGTAACTGTCATTATGGACCGCATGTTTAACATGGGAGTGTTCACCCACTGGTCACCCCGTAAACGCGGCGGCGCTTGGTACGCTTCTATATCAAAAAAAAAAAAAATAATTCTGCGCTATTTTTTCGAAAATTCATTGAACTTTACTTCCACGATTTATTGTATTCATTTATTTGTGACGAGAACTTGAATCCATCTGAATCTAATATTGCAATTATGTCGGAGTACCGAAAACTTTTCTGCTAAGGCAGGTGCAAATCTCAGGTTTCAGAAATTAATTTTTTCGACATCTCGACAACTTATTTCATCATGTGAAACAGTTAGCAGAAGTATTAAGATGATACCGATCAGTAAATGTTTTTGACATTTTCAAAATTACTCCCAAATGTAAGGCAGCCAGATTTTTCTTTAAAAATTAATTCGTTCGTACGAAATGGCCCATATGTACTTATAAACATTATTTTCAGAAGTATTTGTTATGTCTCAGATACCTCAGTTAGGAATATTCCGAATATTCCGTAATATCAATACGCGCATAGCCTAATTTCATCATCATAATCCGCTTGCGCGTGGCTGAGACGCGAACAGGTAAACTGCTGAGTCAGCGTTTTGGCAGTTGAGACATCGACGCATCGAGCTCGTTGCCATACGCCAGATCAGCATTTTTATGGTATGAAACAAAGAAATCTTGTAATCAAGAGACGCGTTAGCGTCTCAAGACAAGCAAATTCACGGCAAAGTTCATGGACCTCGAGACGCGCCAATTTTCTTATACGCCAAGCAACATAAATTAGCCACATATTTGAGTTTTCGTTAATCATATCTTTTGAATTATCGAGTATTGGAGACGTTAATTATGAACATTGGAAAGATTTTTTTTTGTCTTTCGAATGGGACCAATACCAAGTCTGTAGGCATTAGCATAACGATGATATCGGCTTTTATATTTTCGTTCGAGGCCACATCTGCTTTGGGGTGATTTTCTTCTCCTCTGACGATTCTTTCGCACGATTTCGTCTGCTACGCACGTCACGCGTAGCGTAGCAGAACGATATCATGGCTGCGTTAGCTTGCACGCTTATTACACACTTGCAGTGATCTTCAATCAGTTTGGCGAATAATAAGAAGAATGTCATAATTATTATCCGATTAATCGATCATTTGTTTCAAATAATAACTTATTACTCGGATGAAAGTGATCAAGATTTATTAGATATAATCGAAGGAAGTGATGATGAAATGGATTTTAATATTCTGTAAAAAAATAATATGTTTATGCCAAGAGTCCAAAATTATGTTGAAAAGGTTATATCTAATTATACTGACATCTGACAACGAATTCCAATCGCATTTTAGGTAATTATTATTAATTATAAATTAAGAAAGTAAAGAATTATATTTCAGATATCCACTAATATTGTTAATTCATACCACAAAAATTAAGTAACAGAAATATCTAAATAACTGTAATGCACAAATGATAAATATATATTCATGGTGCATGCCGTTGAATAATGAATTAATGAATTTGTGTGTGTATTATTATCAAATATTATTATTATAACAATTATTAGAATTGATTATAGGCTGACTTGGCTGACCTTTTGGCATTATGTCCACTGCAGAATGAAAGAAATTCTATGCGTATAAAACTTTATGATTTTTTCTGTTATTGACGGATGATTTGGTGTCTAAAATATAATTTGTGCAATCCATCGGACAAGCAAAACTATAAGTTTATAATATGAGTGAGAAAATTCTATCCATATCAAAGTTTATGATTATTTCTCTCATCGATAGATAATTTGGTGTCTCAAATATAATTTGTGCAGGAGAAACAAAATTATTAATTGATAATTAGAATAAGAAAATTCTATCCGTATTAAATTTTATGATTCTTTCTTTCATCGATGGATGATTTGGTGTCTATAATATAGCTTATGCGATCCATTGGACAAGCAAAATTCTATATTTATAATTATAATAAGAAAATTTTATCCATATTAAAGTTTATGATTCTTTATTTTCTTATCGATGGATGCTTTGGTGTTTGAAATATAATTTGTGCAGTCCATCGGACGAGCAAGATTATAAATTTATAATTAGAATAAGGAAATACTATCCATATTAAAGTTTGTGATTCGTTCTCTCATCGATGGATGCTTTGATCTAAAATATAATTTGCGCAGTCCATCGGACAAGCAAAATTGTAAATTTATACTTAGAATAAGAAAATTTTATCAATTTTTGAGTTTATGATTTTTTTTCTTATTGATATATAATTCGATGTCTAAAATATAATTTTGCTTGTCCGATATGCTGCACACATTATATCTTAGACACTAAATAATCTATTGATGAGAGAAAGAATCGTAAAATATCACATGGTTAGAATTTTCTTCATTGTGCAGTGAATGTAATGCTTTTAATATTGAGGTTGATAACTTTTTTTCTTCAGCTACTAACATCACGAATTAGATATTGGATACAAAATCTTCCATTGATGAGTGAAAAAATTATAAGCCTTATTAAGGATAGAATTTTGACCAGTGCTGAATTACATGAAATTATGAATAATATTGAATATAATTAAGGGATATAATGGATTAATTATGTAAAATTAAAAAACCCAAAGGAAACACTTGGCACCCCCAAAAATACCAAAAATGGTGTGCAAAAATTGGAGCCAAATACATTTACGAAAGTATTTCTAGTTTAGTCTTCTTACAAATAGTTGTAAAATAAATAGACATGAAACTCACAACACGCATTGCCAAGCGCATGTTGTTTCTCAATGTAACGTTAACTTTGCCATCAAGATTTTTGGGGCAGAGTTGGAATAAAAAAATTAAAAAAAATCTTAACGGTAAAAATTCAAAAAATCGTTAAGTCAAGTGAAAATTGCAGCAAAGAAAAATTATCAATAAAAAAAATAATCGAAAAAATAAAAAAGACTTGGCGAGTTTTTTTTACTGACATTCTGGTGTTCACCTATTCACTGAAAAACCGTTTTGACTTATCATCTAGTAAAAACAATCTCGTTAAGTACTTTTCATTTTCTTGATTATTTTTTTATTGATAATTTCTCTCTGTTGACAATTTTCACTCGACATAACTATTTTTTTAAATTCACCGTCAAGATTTTTTTGAATTTCTTTATTCGACTCCACGCCAAAAATTTTGATGGCAAAGTTAACGTTACATTGGGAAACAACGTGTGCTTAGCAATGCGTGTTGTAAGTTTCATGTCCATTTATTTCACAACTTTTTGTAAAAAGACTTAACTAGAAATACTTTCGTAAATGTACCTGTCTCCAATTTTTGCACACCATTTTTGGTGTTTTTGGGGGTTCTTATTGTCTTAACCGAATTATGAAAATAGATAAATATTTTCTATCAGCAAAACAAAAGATAAATAATAATAAATAATAAATATGAAAAATGTTGAGATGACTGCTCTCTCGTTCGTATATAACGGATCAGAGAGCCAGCACGAGACAGTCGGAAACAGATTCAACATATTGTACGGTTGGTTCGGTAAAACTCAAAGAAAAAGTTTTACAAGAGAATAGTTAACAGTAAGAAACCCCTCATCACTATACAACGATTTGTAAATCTAAGGTAATTAATTATTCTTTTGATAAAAACCATTGGTTCATCTCATTTGGGTTCTGATTCTCCACTGGCTAAATCCCGAATGAAAGCGAAGTCATACTTCAATCTCGAAACCCAAACGAGTCAACTAAGTTTTGGCAATACAACATTGGTGACAGCGGTGGAATAGCCAGAGTGAGTAATACGAACCACCTTCTGAGAATAATCGTTGCTGACGATTAAAAATCAAAGTACGATCCTGCACACAATAAGCAGAAGCCGCTGAAGGAATCGGTGAAGAAGAGTGTCTCAAAAGGTAAGATATGGGCCCAAAGAACTAACAAAAATAGACGTCAAAGGACAAGCCTGCACAGGCAGTAGCAGAAGGCAAGAGCAATAGGCAGGAGCCACCGAAGGGAACGGTGAAGAAGAGGCTCAAAAAGAGATGCGAATAGAACCAAGGGAGAGAATCCGAGGTCTAGCTGCAGCATTTTCGAAGGGTGTTGCCCGAACGACATTTGCGAAGGTACGTCAAGCAGTATCAGAAGGGAGCCAGAGTAATCGACAACCAAGGGCATCCCGAGACGTGGAAAACAAGTACACTGTAATACCACATTTTCTCACTACAAACATTTCTATATGTGAATATAAACAAGCACGTCGACAAAAAGCTCAAGCGAAGGGTCGCAAAAGAAATGAAATAAACGCTCAAAAAATCATATGAGCACTCCAGTGATACCTACAGGGACTGAAGGTTCGCTACGAAAGCAAAGGTCACAAGAATGACTATTACCGGAAGCCACAGGCAGAATAGAAGCCGTATTAAGAGAAATATTCGCACAGTCAAGAATAATTCTCAACGAATCAAATGACAGCGACGAATGGACGAGCTCACGATGCTCTCCATATCCGCTTTTTGGAATAGATACCCGCAGAGGAGCTGCTTACGACACTGAAGACGAATTTGCGGGACTCAACGAAAGCATATTCGAACTTAGACCAAGGGAAAGCATAGCATCCGGCCAGAAGAACTCAAACTACATTCAAAATGTAAGAATAACACCCCAAACGGTCGACGCGGAAATCGACCACATAAGGCTACAATAACTTCAAGAGAACGGACATCGGAGGCAGAGCATTAATGACTAGGATCTCGAAAACAACACTACGAACAATCTACAGGACGATACCGCAATATATTGGCTACCAAGGGCTACCATGCCGCCAGCGAGAAGGACTCTATTCAGCGAATTACGAACAGTAAACGAGGAAGCGGGATTCGGAGACCAGCGATAGCTCGTTGTACGAATGAACAGACGTATAGATTCGCTATAAAAGACAATAGATAAATTAACACGCCGACTTCAACTAGGAACTAATGAGCCCTCGCGACCACCACGCTGATCGCCCAATAATCGAGACATGAAATGAGGATCCCGACGATGAACCCGAGTACTTCAATCTTGGATTAGCCCTCTGCAGTATCGAAAGTTTCGACAGCAACGACTCGGACAAACTCGATGGGTTCATATTATCGTTCGAAGCCGTATGAAAAATGGTAAGGCCTCGTCAATGAGCAACATTGCTCACTCTCATTTGGAGCAGCAGACTAGAAGACCGAGCAACAAGAAAAATGAAATACAAAAAAATCTCGACTCTAAAAGACCTGCGAACTGAGCTTGAGGGATTGTACGGGGAGCGGGAATCACTCGCCTCCCTACAATACGAATTTCGTCTATTACGACAAGAAGCAAAAGAATCAGTCTCCGCATACGCAACGCGAGCTGAAAGAATTACGGTGGAGGTTAAAAAACTGTGCGAAAGTATAGAGTCAGAGGGAGCTCGTCTTATCGACGAAGCGACTCGAAGAAGCGCACAGATGAATTTTGGAAATTGTCTAAATAAGGGAGTTCAGACTATCGTACGCTCTAGGAATTATCAGAGCTCACATGACTCCGTCGTTGGAGCAATAGAGGTCGATAAAATGACCTGCGCACATCTGAGGGGTAACCACGAGGAGCATCCGCAAGACGACAACACCCAACTATCAGGCCGATTTAGTCCCCCGGCACCACGATCAAGTAAAGACGTCAATAAGACAAAACTAATCTGCGATCACTGCAAAAACCCAGGTCATGGGTGGAAAATCTGCCGGACTCGATTGGGTCAAGGAAAAGAAAGTCACCAAGAAGACGATTCCCCCCGAGTGGTGCAAAACCCCGGCTTTCAAAAAACCGATGAGAAAAAAATAACGGTTAGGTCAGTGATGGTCAACGTTCCCACAGTAAACAGAAAAAGGGGGAACTACGCTATGTATGCATCGCGGAGATAGCACCACCCAGCAACGCAACAAACGATTTTCACATTGAGTCGTCCACAGGCAATACGGAAATGTTGACGTTGAAGGCCAATACCGGCGCACAAGTATGCATCATCGGCAAAAATTCATTAAAAGAAAATACCGAGCTGCACGAAGTAAACATGAACATCAAAGCGATGGGAGGCCAAGAGGTGCAGGCCTTATACGTGGCAGACATCGAGCTCGTAACTCCAGCAGTTACTATCAAACAGCTGTTGTATGTAGTCCCCGACGACGTGTACTTAGGAGTGCACGGATTTATGGGAACGAATTTTATGAAAGGACACCACGTAAGCATTTTTTGGGGAAAAGCAGTAAAAATTTACGGACACTTAATGCCATTGATGAATGGTATGTACATTGAAAATGAAATTACCGCCACGTAGCGAAAATATCATTCACGTAGCAACCAGCAGCAAGTTTGTCGGAATCTTCGAAAAACGCGCTGTTGCAGAGGGAGGGATAATCAGTGCATGTGTCACTGCCCCACAAGACAATGGCTACGTACCACAGTATGGCCAAATCCCAAAAAGCTGGCCAAAAGTCGAAAAATAAAGTTTAAGTTTCGGCAATTTTTAGTCGTCGGTTAGGTGGGGGAAGAGTCCGAAGGTCAAATTCTTGGCATCAGCGGGCCCTAGCCCTTATACCTGCTTTTGTACGGCAGTTGGAAGGGAGCCCTCGAGTGAGCTCGACGCGTCATGCAGTAAATGACCATTTCAACGCTGTATTGAACAGGACATCAAAACTTTACAATATATCCAGTTCGAATTTTTTCGAATGAAATCAACAGCTGAAAGGGAGTAGAAAATCATTGTGTAACTGAAAATTGATAATATTAGTTCATGCGATAATAATAAATGAATCATTTGTACGAAAATTGACGGAAAATTACAAGTGAAAATTCTAAAAACGTAGAGAAAAGTTGATGAGTTCCCCAGTGTTCCACGAGCTGACCTATCACATGTTGTAGATGGATGTATTATTGAATGGAAAACATCGAAAATGGCTGCGCTTAGCTGCGCGCGTGTCATTGCTACGAGTTTTTTCAATATAAAACATAGTTTTCTGAATTTCGTACATTAACGACGCGAAATGTCTTTCTTGAATTGAATCTTTTTCTTGAATTATATTGCGGTCTTCATTGTACACTGAAATACATTGGCAGCGTGTCGCAGTCGGTCGAGTTAAAGAGCGCTATATCTATATATGAGGGATTCTCTGTCAACTCAGTCACTTTTTTCGACCATCTCAGATGTGATTTTTTTCACATTTTTGAATTAAAAATTTTACAAATCGCCGTTTTCTTTCCAAATGAATATATCTCGGAAATTTAAAGTAATTGAAAAAAAATGTCTGCACATAAAAGTTGTAGTTTTGTGTTAGCATTCGAGCGGAATATTTGAAATAGTTTTTACGTTTTGGTAACGCTAATTTTTTACCAAAAAATAAAATGATTATTTTTTTATTAAAAAAAGCCACTTTTTTTGACTGAAAATATTAGTGTTTCAGTATATCTGACGATATCGCGAAAAGATCACTAGAGTGACACGGATCGAGGTTCTAGGGTAAAAAAATAATACCACACAAATTAATTTTTTTTTCTACCGAAACCTGTGGCTGAGTCGACAGAGGATCCCTCATATGCCTCTTAGTAATATGGTTAAGCCCCAGAGGGGAGAGAATATCAGAGAGTTTAATGTATTGAGTTCTATGGCCCGTAATTCTTTTTTATGCATATTTTATTTTTATTTTCAAATAATATTAAAAAATAAATAATAGAAACGCGGTTGAATATGGAACTATTCATCTATATAGATATTGTATTTTTCAATTTTAGAATTAGTCGCTGAAGAACGTGGAGGATGTGGCTTAACAAGGAAGGACATTTTTTCGATCACGAAAGGTCACCTGAGTGCAGGAGTGCCTGAAACGTATGCAATAATCGAAAATTTGGTGTCCACAAAATTGCAACGCCCCTTCGCTCTATCAGACAATGCAAAAACTGTCCTCCGCAAGTTGTTGCACCTCTTGCATAAAAAGTGGCAGCACGCATGGAGACATGAAGAGAGATTTCTGCAACAATATTCTGAGTGGTTGAGCGTGTTTGTTTCTTTCGAAGAATCAAAAAAATCTTCGGAAAAATCTGCAAATTTGGGTCGGCCTTCTTCAGAATTTGTAGAGTCTAGTGACCGGACAAAACGAAGGAGGACTGAAGAATTACGCATAAGAAATACTACGGACGAATTAACGTATGCCACTCAAATGAGCCTTCGATCATCCGGGAAATCAGATGCTACCAAAATTGTCCGTGATGTGGGACTGGGGAGCCTATCTCGAGCTAAGAAGTATAAGGAGTCCATAGATACCTTTCGAGAAACGACTTTATCTGCGGATGCTGCTTTGTCGCTCATAGTCGAACTAAAATTATCGAAATGACAATATCAGCAGCTTCGGAATAGATGCAAAGAGCAGAGCTGTGATTTATTTCCGCCGTATGAATTGCCATATAAAGCCAAGCTCAAATGTTATCCGCCTAAGTCAGATATTTCTGTTAATGAATGTAGTGCTGAGGTAAAATTGCAAGCTTTGCTGCATCACACAGCTGATAGAATATTATTGACACAGATGGATGTTGTCAAAAGTTTGTCGGCTGAAAATGTTTGCAGCTTGATTTTAATTTGTAAGTGGGGCTGCGATGGCACTTCCGGCCAAAGTACGTACAAACAAAAGTTCACCAATGATGATGGAAGCAAGTCCGATGCTAATATTTTTTTCACATCAATCGTTCCACTGCAGCTTGTATCTGACGACCAAGAAACAAACGCAAAGCTTGTTGTATGGAAAGATCCGAGGCCGTCATCTCCTTGTTCTTGTAGACCAATCAGGATCCAATTTTTTCACGAGAGTTCTGAAGCCACTCGTGAAGAAATTGAGTATATTCAACAGCAAGAGAAGAATCTTATGCCTTTCGAAAAGATCGTAGATGGAAAAGAAATAAGTTTCTTTCAGACTGGCTTTCACGATGATAGACGGTAAAGTTTGTAACGCTATCACGCATAATAAGTCTGCTCAACGATGCTATTTATGCGAAGCAGCTTCAAAAGACTTCAACAATATCGACGCAATTCTAAAAAAATAAGTCTCTGAAGATCATCTACAGTTTGAATTGTCAACTTTGCATGCATGGATACGATTTTTCGAATGCTGTTTGCATATAGCATATAAGCTTGGAATTAAAAAGTGGCAAGCGCGTAGTGATAACGAGAAGAAACAAGTAAATATCCGAAAAACCAACATACAGAAAGGTTTCCGTATGGAATTAGGTTTGATGGTCGATCAACCAAAGCCTGGTTTCAGTAGCTCGAATGATGGAAATACCGCTCGAAGATTTTTCGAAAACTCAAGCATTTCTGCTGCGATAACCGGGATGGATGAGGACTTGATTAAGCGATTCCATGTGATATTGCAGACAATTTCGAGTGGCTATGAAATCGATTTCCTGAAATTCCAAGATTATGCCTTACAGACAGCTCGGAACTTTGTGCAATTATATCCGTGGTTCTACATGCCAACTTCGGTACACAAGATATTGATTCATGGTGCAGAAGTGATAAACTCAGCAATATTGCCGATAGGGCAGATGTCTGAAGACGCCCAAGAGTCTACTAATAAGTACATTAAAAAGTTTCGTGAAGATTTTACAAGAAAGTGTTCCCGAGCCAAAACAATGGAGGATATTTTTTTACGGTTATTATTAATATCCGATCCCTTTATTTCGAGTTCGCGCGAATTACCTCGAAAAAATACAAAGTCGTTCCTTCCAGAAGCACTTTTATTGTTAGTTGCGCCACGTATACCAGCAAGTACAGGAAGTTCCAGCGATTTAATGGATGAATCAACTGATTGTGCATCATCTGATTCTTCAGATGACGATCTCTGAACTTTTAATCGACTGATTGTATGTTTATGCTATTATATATCACATATGGATATATTTTGTACATTCTCTATAAAAGTGATTTATGTCAAATGCGCCGTTTTGTTTTTATTTCAAATTTTAACTTCGGATTTGTAATCAACACCTCCGAAAACCCCCGAGTACTGACTTTCGGCCGAATTTATAACGCTTTCGACTATTTTCCAGCTTTTTGCGACTTCAAATCCGCCATTTTGTTATTATTTCAAATTTTGACTTCAGATTCATAGTCAGCGACCCCAAAAACCCCCGAGTACTGACTTTTAGCTGAATTTATAACGCTTTCGACTTTTTGCCAGCTTTATGGGACTTCAAATCCGCCGATTTGTTTTTATTTCCAATTTTGACTTCGGATTCATAGTCAGCGACCCCAAAAAATCCCGAGCTGACTTTTAGCCGAATTCGTAACGTTTTCGACTTTTGGCCAGCTTTTTGGGATTTGGCCCCACTGTGCGTACCCTCGTAGAAAAAAAGAATCTTTCCAAGAAACTCGCATAGAATCTTATAAGGAATCTTGTGAAGAATCTTGTAAAGAATCTTGTAAAGAATCTTTCGGAGAATCTTGAAAAGAGTCAAGCATGGGATCCGGAACAAGACTCCTTACAAGATTCTTGTAGTCTTTACAAGATTCTTGGAAAGATTATTTAGTTCGAGGTAAAAAAATCTTGTAAACAATATTTCCAATTATCTTGTCCCGGGTACAATCATTCCAAGATCCTATGAAAGATTCTTCACAAGACTCTTGTCAAGAATCCTTGCAAGATTTTTTGAAAGATTCTTCAAATCGTTGCAGGAAAGATTCGTGGAAAGATTTTTTAAAAGATTCATGAAAAGACTATTTACTTCGGGGTAAAAAATCTTGTAAAGATTCCTTTCAATAACCTTGTTCAAGATCGAATTATTGCAAGATTCTACGAAAAATTCTAAACAAGTCTCTTGTCAAGATTCTTTTCAAGATTTTTTTAAAAATTCTTCAATTCATTACAAAAAAGAATCTTGGGAATAATATTGTACAGAATCTTGGAAAGACTATTTACTGCGAAGTAAAAAATCTTGTAAAGAATCTTTTCAAGAATCTTGTAAAGAATCTTTCTAAGAATCTTGTTCCACATCCGATGCTTGATTCTTTTCAAGATTCTTTAAAGATTATTCACAATATTCTTGAGAAAAATTTTTCTACGCAAAAATCGAATGAAAAATCGAATCGCAAAAACTGACCAATTCGAGTCAATTTTCGAAAAAGAAAAAATTTGAGAAATCCGAAAAACTTCACTTAGGAAAAAGATAGCAAATAAAAAATAAATATGACCCTCATTGCCAAAAATCCGTATTAACATTGCGATAAGTCTAAGAAAGATTAATTGGAAGATTCTTGAAAAGATTCATTGGGAAATTCTTGGAAAGACTGATGTAAAGTATCTTGTACAGTCTGTAAAAGCTGACTAGACGTAAGAATCTTGGAAACAATTTTGTTCTTTCCAAGATTCTGTAAATAAATCTTTCCAAGATTCTCTGAATGATTTAACGCCTTGTTAAAACGGATTTTGGCAATAAGGGTAATCTTTATTTTTGATTTGCTGTCTTTTTCCTAAATGAAGTTTTTCGATTTTCCAAAATTTTTTCTTTTTCGAAAATTGACTCGAATTTGTCAGCTTTTATTTTTTCGTGAGGCTTCAAAGAAACTGAACGATATTTGGGTGAAAAAAAGAATCTTTGCAAGAATCTTGTAAAGAATCTTTCAAATATTCTTGTAAAGTGTCAAGCATGAGATCCGAAACAAGACTTTACAGGATTCTTTCCAAGATTTGTTTCCGTAACGAACTAAAGAATCTTCCAAAAAATCTTGCAAAGAATCTTGAAAAGAGTTTTGTAAGGGATCATTTGGAGGATGTTGCAAAGATTTGATCCGGAACAAGATTATTAGAAAGATTCTTTACAAGATTTTTGACATCGAAGTAAATAGTCTTTCCAAGAATCTTGTAAAAAATCTTTCCAAGAATCTTTCGTAGAATCTTGGAAAGCTTGTATCCGGAACGAGATTATTGAAAAGATTATTTACAAGATTATTTAGGTTTATTTAGGTTTACAAGATTTTTTACTTTGAAGTAAATACCTTTCCAAAAATCTTGTGAAGAATGTTTTAAAGAGTCTTGTTCCGGATCCCATGCTTGACTCTTTTCAGGATTCTTCAAAAGATTCTTGGGAGGATTCTTTTTTTTTACGTGGGAAGTAAGCATAGCAAATACTACAATGGAAGAAATCGATGTCGATCGTCCGAAGATGACCCTCGAGACATTAGAGTCGGAAAAAATTCCGAATATCGGCAAGGTCGCCTGCACGGCATGCGTCGCACCTTATGAAGAAGACGAAAAGGCGACGGAAAAAATGAACGACGGTAACAAAGACCAAGGCCATGGAAAACCGTGCCCTCCACGGGGGAGAGAAAAGCATCGCTGCGAACGAATGAGCGAGACAACGGATGACTTTAAGAGTTTCCAGAGTACAAGCCAAAGGAAAAATGCAGGAATGCAATTTTTCTGAGTAGGAGAAAATAGTAAAAGGAGGGAAGTCCGCAAAACTCACGCCCAAGTAAGCAGAACCCCATATAGTAGAGGAAACATAAGGGTTCATATATCGATGTTTTAAAGGAACGAAGAAGCTGCGTCAACAACCTTTACAAGGAGCAGAATAAAAAAGAATTAAATTATTAAAAATACTTAATTGGGTTTGGGTTATACTAATCATATAAATTGGGCTATCGATTATAAAAATGCAATTTTTAAAAGTGAGGTATTCCACGCCATTTCGATCAAGATCTTACCTTGATGATTCCGATTTTTTTCTAAATTTTTTGTATGAAAAAACACATTGAAACACATTTAAGTTACTTTTTTTAGAATTTTTTGACTACGCGTTTTTCGGATTTTATTTTTGATTTTTTTTTTTGTAAAAAAAGAACAACTTTGTGAAATCTGAAAAAATTCAGAAAAGTCTAATGAAATGTAACCAAATTTTTCCACTTCGTTCCAAAATAGAGATTTCAATACTCTATGAGTAAAATTCAAATAATTGCAAAAAAAAAATTACTCATAGAGTATTAAAATGTGCATTTTGGAACAAAGCCCAAAATTTTGTTATATTTTATTAGATTATTCTGAATATTTTTAGCTTTTATGAAGGGGTCCCTTAAAAAAAAAATTCCAATGAACGAGCGACCAAAAAATTCTGAAATGATTAAAAAAAAAAATTTTCGGTGTATTTTTTGTATAAAAAAATTTAGAGGAAAATCGATATCATCAAGGCAAGATTTTGATCGGAATTTCGTGGAATGACACGACAAAATCTTGTCTTGATGATTTCGATTCTTTTCTCTTTTGCCCATTAGTTCCACTGGGCCTTGTTGTTCGACCTTATGTCGTAGACAGGTCTCGCACTTGCTAACGTCTTGACAGACCTCACAATACATGCCGGGCTAATAGTAGTACACGGCTAAGCGACGATACGTGCGATCTACCCCCTGATGCATAGCGGTCGGATCGTCGTGGGATTCCTTTAGGACTCGCTCCTGCCCTTCAGGCGGGACAACCCACTTCCGAGCGATCAAGTCTTCAACGGCCGCTTCATTGAGGTGGTTGGGTCGATAATAGTACAGATGATCGTGGGCGAGATGCCATCCATTGTAGCGGTGGGATGCCTGACGCACTGCCTCCTTCCGCTCCTCGAACCACGAGAGTTCCAACGCGTGTATGATGATGCATTGGAACGCCTGGAGCTTCATGCCCTACCATGTGAGCCTCCCGTCCGGGTCTTTCAAATTTTGCAGCCACGTTAAGCTGTTGCGATCGGTAACCACGGTAAAATGGTAGCCCGCGAAATATTGGCGAAACTTCTGAATCGCCCATATCACGGTTAAACATTCTTTCTCCCTCGTTGATATCGCGTCTCCGCGCTCATCAGGGTCTGGCTGGCGCACGCGGTAATCTGCTCATGGTCGTCCTGTTCTTGGTGGAGCACGGCCCCCAGTCCTCGGTCGTTCGCATCCGTATGCAGGACGAACGGTAACGAAAAGTCCGGATAGGTAAGAACCGGTGCCAACTCGAGCTCTCGTTTCAGCTCTTCGAAGGACTTCACCTGTTCCGGCCCCCACTCACAGGTCGTCTTGCAGCTTGTTAGGTGGTGCAGGGGGCCTGCTTTCTCGGCAAACTCGGCGATAAACTTCCTATACCATGACGTCAATCCGATGAACCGACGGAGTTGATTGACATTTCTGGGTCGCGGATACTCGAGGATTGGCTAAATCTTCTTCGGTTTTGTCTGTAGCCCGATGTGATTAACCGGAAAACCTAAAAAACCCGACAAGTGCGAGTTGGACTCGCCCACCGAGGGTTCCGTACAAATGATTGATTACGTACTTTAAAGAAATACTATATTTTTTATGATTTAATTCAAAGTTTATAGTTTTCCGATTTTTCCCCATACTTGTAGTAAAAGACAGTATTACTTGCCAAATTTCGTAGTCTTAGGTGAACGGAAAAAACCCGATAAATTTTGACCCCCCTGAAAGTGTCGAAATATACGTTTTTTGTAGCATAAACGGCCGTATCTTTTTTTCACGTTAACTTGGAAGTTTGATTTTTTAACAGCTTCGAGGGACTGTAGACCTGAGTATATTGTTTTAATTTCAACTCGATACCTCTCCGCGTTCCCAAAAAAAAGAGTTGTGACAGACAGACGCACGGACGGATGGACAGACTTAACAAAGTGATTCAATAAGGGTTTTGTTTTTTCCTCTGGAGGTACGGAACCCTAAAAACGGACTTCTGCTCGGAAAAATTTACATTTCTTGGGGTTAATCATTAGCCCTGCGTCCCGTACATTTTCGAGAATCTTCCAGAACCACGCCATGTGCTCTTCGAACGTCTCGGTGACAATGATAATGCCGTCGATATGCGAACGCGTGCAGCTCCAATCCTGGCCCGATGAGCGTGTCTAACCGTCGCTGAAACGTGGTGGAGGCATAGCTCAGACTATACGATAACCTGGTGAACTGTAGCAAGCCCCTTCCTGGTATGGTAAACGCCGTGATCTCTCGGCTTTCGGGATCTGGTGGTAGGCCTCGCTCAGTTCCAACGTGGAAATGTACCATGCTGATCTTAGTTGATCTAGGATCCCATCCATGTACGGCAGAGGGTATGCGTCCTCATTGGTGGCGCTGTTGACCTTCCTGAAATCCAGGCGAAACCGATATGTCCCGTTGGGATTTCGCACCATTACCACTGAAGTCGACCATGAACTACTCAATGGCTCGATCAGCAAAGTACCAGGATAGGGAGACAGGGTCCTTCCTCCACCCCTCTCCGTCTGTCCTGCCCCCTCCCTGCCTGGCCCCACCCCCTCGCTATTTTGGGCTTCATGGGCATCTATGAATGGCCCCCTACCCACTTTAGCCACGCCCCCCTTCCCCAACCATCTGAAAATGTCGCGAGCTCTGATTGGCCCATATACTGGTCACCCACCCCAACCAGAGTGGCGCAGATGGGTTAGGGGTGGTACCCCCCAAAATTTCCCGATTACTGATTGGTCCCTATACTGGTCACCTCGCCCCCTCAAAATTTCCCGAGCGCTGATTGGTCCCCGTATTGGTCACTCCGCCCCCTCAGAATTTCCTGAGCATCCACGCAACTAGAGTAACCTGTATATCTGACGGTCGGTAAAACAGTTCTTCTCCACGTCGGTCAGTAAATACCGTGTGTCGGTAACTTATCTTCTAAACCGCATTTGATGGGGGGTAAAGGTTTTTAAAATGAGTAACACGATACAATGTAAATTTATATATTCGTTTATACATGGTTATAAAATAATAACGATCTTATAACCACGACACGCTGTTTATTCAATTAATTGTTTAAATGCAATTAATTTGAAGAGTTTTTCTCGCGTGAACACGTAGCGCTGTGTCTTATTTGAGGTGGAGGTCCGTCGATATGGGTTCTCATTGTTGGAAGGTTATAATGTTGTTAAGTTAGCATATGCGTGGTGGCTCCTCGTCTGTTCTTATATGGTGTGATAGTTTGACAGCTGCGGTATAGGCTGTTGCGGTACAATAGTATAAAACATTCATAGAAATGTTTAATGGGGTTTTATGCTGAAAGATTTGAATATACAACATTTTCAAAAGATAGTGTCCATAATTAAACGTAGAATATGCTTTCACAGGGTAAAGTACGAATAATAAGGTCTCATTCGTCCAATTTTTATGCTCATTGTATTGTATACGAATTTATTGCTAAGCAATGTAGAGGCCCGTAAACGCGGGACCGTCTTCTACAGTCAAGGACGGAAAACGGAAAAAGTGACAATGGGAAAGAAACGAAGAAGCTGTAGACCCTTGAGGTATTTCACAGTGTAAACAACTTAAGTTACTAGAAAGGCGGTTCGATCTTTACACCCACGATCATACAATGCTAATCGAGCACAAGCCCTCCTACTGCGCTTACAACATGTGAAACGCTGCACCTGGAGGCTACATATGGGCCATTCTACGTCAACTCGCGCGGGCATCGGTCTGACCTCCTCGGATTCTGATGTCCAGTGAATTTGGGATTTTGTTTGGTCCAAAATATGACCTTTAATTTTTGTAAATTTTTATGTTATCTTGAAGGGGTTGTCCGAGCTAAAAAAACATTAAATTAAGGGAAAACATAAAGACAGAAGCATTTTTTAAATCAATGAAATTTTTTTCACAGAAACTGGGGCCGAAAACCAATATTTTCGTCATAGTTCGATAATGGGGCAAAAATGATTACCATTTTTTGTATTGTAATTTATTTTGATTATCATTTCTTATTTCGATTGTTTTTTGTTGTGAGTATAACAATAACAAAAATATTTTTCTAGCGAAACTTGATTTTTTTTTGTTTAAGAGTGAAATGACAACGTTTTTCGAAAATGTATTAACCTCGACGACCTGTAATGAATCGGATCAAACACAATTAAAAATGAAAATAAAAAAATGTAATTATTTTTGGCCCATTATCGAACTATGATGAGAATATATATTTTGGGATCTAAGTTTCTGTGAAAAATTTCATTAATTTGAAAAAGGCCCCTCCTCTTATGTTTATCCTTAATTTAATGATTTTTTAGCTCGGGCAACCCCTTAAAAATAAAACAGAAATGTTAAAAAATTTGAGGTCATATTTTGGGGCCAAACGAAACCCGCAATTTATTGAACATCAATATCCAAGGGAGTCAGGCCGCTGACCGCGTGATTTGTCGTGAAATACCCCATATATTTGTAGATCTTGAGCGTGCTCCTTCAGATACATAGAAAAAGTAAAGTAAAGGAGCAAGGTTAGGCAAGGGTGTTGCGTAGAATTGCGTCAACTATTTGTATATATCCTTTATTAGTGCATGCACAAAAATCAAAGGTAGAGGGGGGGAAAGTATATATTGGAAGACCTGCAAAATTTTCAGCCAATATCTTGAAAGCACTCGAGTGACCAGTTTCATCTCAGCTTTTTCTGTGAAAATTCGCTCTTTCACATGCTACGCATTCGAACTTTGCGTTCGAGTCTTCGTTCGTGTTGGTGTTCTCATTTTTAACACGTGGAGTAAAAATGGTCCTGCGCGTAGAGACCCGCGTTGGAGAAGAGATTTGCCGTGAAAATTTACGCGCAGCTATCATGGCAATGGTAACGTTGCTGCGGCAGCGTAGTGGGTACGTCGTCAGGCAGTGGACGAGTGAGTGGCGAACGACAATCACGAGGTTAAGTTTCGCGGAGTGAGTGCGCGAGACAAATCTCATATTACGCCGTCTAGGCTTGCGGGTGATCGGCCGTACCTACGAGTGTGGGGTGTTTTGCCAGTCCCGTAACGCTATTCTCCTGGCAGGAGCCGCCGTTGTTAATGAAGGTGGTCATGCATTTGCGGGGTGCCACGGTCTGTACAAGGAATGATAAAACGAGAATGGTATGTATAATAAAAGTTTGGATATACATAAATGCTAACGCACGCACGCACGAACGCACGTACGCACGCACGCACGCACGCACACACGCAGACACACACACACACAGACGCACGCACGCACACCCGCACGCACTCACACACACACACACACGCAGACACACACACACAGACGCACGCACGCACACACGCACACACACACGCTTTTTATATTTTCACGACGATAACGATGGTGACGAGTTCGTCATCTCAAATGTTGTCATGGCTGACTACAGCGAGGATTCGGGGCTCGGTGACGTTCCCGAAATCAGCCGAGGCAACGCTATCACTGGGCTCGCGGCTCGTGGCAACACGAATAATGAAATAAAGGATGACGACGACAACGATGACGATGCTGTATCGTGCAGCGTTATTTCGAGAGTGAGCGGAATATCGTCTTTTCCCCGAATCCCTTTGCCGATGACGATCCCGAGCCAGCGGGTCATTACGACTCGCCGGCATCCCCTGATCAGCGTGATCCATTTTTTTCGTCATTCACCAGCATCTCCAGATCTCAAGCCTGTTGCCAACGAATCGATGCCGAAACTGAGGGTAATGACGATTACGTCGACAGACTACGGATGAACGTTGTCGATCATGGACCGATTTTAATTTATAATCAGCGCGCTTTCCATGTACCCGATACTGTCTGTGATAATCTTCTAGACAGTGCACGGGATAAAGCATACCATGCTATGTACGGTCCTGGATACTTTAACGTCAAGGGGGTCATCTGTCTAGACATTGAGACTGACCCTACGATACGCTCGTCGTTCCCATAGATTTACGAATACAAGAGTCGAGAAGGCGGCCAGCGGAAGAGTTAACCTCCCCTGTTGATACAGAAATCCGAAGTGCCGCCAAACGGGGGTGTCACATTGACGTTATCATTGTCATCACCAGTATCATAATCATTATCGTATATTACGCGCGCGCGTGTGTGAGTGTGTGTGTGTGTGTGTGTGTGTGTGTGTGTGTGTGCGTGTGTGCGTGTGTGTGTGTGTATGTGCATTTGATTGTAATTTATATAATCTAAGTGGTGCAATCCATGTCCGATATCTTAAGTTGTATAAGAAACTATTGAAATTTGTATACCGACGTTCGACTTTGAAAAAGTTTGTAATTAATTTTCCATTGTAAATCGTATATTCGTGCAAATATATACATATATATGTCTCTCTACATTATATAAATATTTCGCCACCGCCGCAACCGCCGTCGCCGTGTACAAGAATCGAGGGATCAGGTTTGGGTTTGAGGTTTGGGTTTGAGGCGACGCAAGAAAATAAAGAAAATTGGAAATTTGACCCTAAACTTGATCTATCGCGCTTTATTTCCGAGTCGAGCTCCGAATCCTGCCGGTACGTCAGCGCACTATCGCATAAATTAATGTCAACGATATTCGCTACCGTTGCAATATTTATTGTAACGCGCTCGTACCACGTCTCGCGGCTCAGGGAAAGCCACGAGGACGAGCGAAATTACAAAATTGGGCTTTCCTTTTCCAATTCAATGACGAACAAATGCCAACAGGGCACTAGGCCTTTTTCTTTGTCCCGAAAAGGCCAAAAGGGCTTTTCCTAGATTTCCCCACGATTCCCGGCCACTCCGACGAGCACGAGGCGCACAAAGGGCGTAAGTCCGGGGAATAAACCTCCCAGGGGTGACGAAATAAATTAACAACACGAAACTCGCGGGGAAACGATTTTGTTTTATTTAACAAATTTTGATAATAATGGCGAAAAAGAACAAAACAGAACTGGAAATATGAGAAGAGCGCGTGACCTTGAGAAATGACAATCACTGGTTCGCCAGTGAGAACGATATAGTAGTCACGGCTTGCAAGGGCTATCAAAAGAACGCAAATTTCTATAAATAACGGGGACCATTCCCCTCGTTTGCCGTATCCCATCGCACTCACACGCGAACAATCCAGCTTAGAAAATAATTATTTTGGGATTCCCGTTTACGACCAATCACGAAAAATCCGAGCGATTTTTCGGAAGGGGATTTTAAATTGACAATGATTTTGCGAATCACCCGCTTTTCCGAGCCACACGGACGTCCCGCCGACCGCGATTTCCTCGGAGGGAGACTCGATATCTCCCTCGACGCGTACGCGAAAAGACCAATCAAAGTACAAAAAAAACGAGAATAATCAGGGTCGCAACACGTCGCTTGATAAATCCTCGGATGCACGAGAAAAGAGGTACCAAAAATTTCACCCACCTCGACTTTTCCTCTGGGTTATAAGATCTCTTAATATTAATTTCCGATAAATCTTTTCCAAAATGGCTAACTTGGCCTCGATATTCTCGCCTTGTCGAATAATACGGCAGTAGTAATTTTAGGGCGAACCGTCGTGTTCGAAGCCCAGCCAACAAGTGCCGGCTCTCCGTACGCCGGCCGGCGCGAAGCCTCGTAATGACGAAAGGTGGAGAGAGAATTCTCTCTCGCAATTGACGCCGAGTATCGATGAGAGATCTCGACGTCTCTTCCGTGTTTGATGGTTAATTACCGACGCCTCGCCGCAGACGATAGATGGCAACGTCTTCCTCCTTTTTCGCGTTCTGGTGCGATGGCATACGGCTCGTTTCGGCGATCACGCGCGCGCGATAGGCGCCCACGAAGATGCCTGTGATCTCGGCCCTCTCTCTCGGTTCCGGCGCGACCCTCGAACGTATTTAAACGAAAATTAGTCGCGAAACGGAAAATTGCTCGGCCCCGTCGATTCGCCCGTGTGTTCTCGCTCGCCTCTTCATCGCTCTTTTCTTTATTTTTTCAACGCCCTTTCCCCCTCTGTCCCTGCCTTGCTGGCTGGGCCTTCGCGTGGCCACTCTCAGCGAAGAGGAGCCGTTCACAGTGGGGTGGCGTGTAAACGCCACGTTACAACTCCCTCCTCCCTGAACGCGCACTTCCGGGCACGAGGTGGGAAGGCGTTGCGAGCCGGAAGATTCCTGCTGACTTCCCAATTTTACTTTTTACTTCTACTTTGCGAGCGGCGAGCGGCACCGGGCCAGTCGGTGCGGCCCTCTTGACTGTAGTGACTACAAACGAGTTGAGGCGAACAGAAAAACAAATATTTTTGAAACGGGAAGAGAAGAAAAAAAATGTGACAGAATCATTAGAATATAGTATAGTTCACCTTTCGGACGATAATTCTGATGGTTGACGACGATTGTTATCCCTCCGTCACCTTCCTCTACTCCCTGGATCCACGGTTTACCCAGCTACCCCGGGATTACTGCGAATTCTGGGATTTGCGGAGAAGAGGAGGGCAATCAATACTCTACATACCACCATCTTTCTTGTTTCGGGGGGAGGGGGGCTGTCTCCGGCCCCTTGCATTTATTTATTTATTTACTCTTCCTCCTTTTTTTCTATCGTCCCTTTTTTCCCCCTCTGCTCCGCCGCTACTACCAATACTTCGGGGGGTCTAAGGATGCTACCAAAAACAAATCTGACAGGAACGGAACGAGGTTAATCCCCTCAACCCAGACGAAGAGAGGAGAAAGAGAAAAAAATAATAAAATCAAAAAAATACAAACGAGATTACTCCTCTCAAACAAAAACGAAACGAGATTTTGTATCCGAACTAAATTAAATTACGAAAACGAGATGACTTTTCTCTACCAAAAAAAAAACATAAAAAAAGAAATGAGATAATTTTTCTCAACACAAAAAAACAAAAACGATAAGAACAAACAAAGCGGACCAGACGACCCAGGGGGAACACGAGAGACCACACGGGGGTGCCACGAGTCAGGACTGGTTCCTGAATCCTCCTGTTAACTGTTACCGGCCTTGATGTGGCCCATCCGGGCACCCCTCCGTCGTCTTCTGCTGGCGCCTGCAGACTCGGCAGAAGTCGGCTCGGAGAGGTCGCTGGCAGACCTGCAACTTATGGCTCTCCTCCAGGCAATTGGCACAGGTCCGCCAATCGTCGTCGAAGACGCGATGTCCCCTTGCCGTCCTCTTTCCGGGGGTCAGGGGGCGATGACGTCCCCTTGCGTTGCGGGGTCCTGCTGATCCGGACCTCGTGGGGCCACCGCTTCCGCCTCCTCTAGGGGGTGTTATCCCACACCTCCCAATGTTTGTTGGAGGAGCCCCCGGGCCCTTCCCTTTAGCGGCCGCCTCTCGGCGATTCCTCTCCGCGTCTCGGGCCCTCCTTGGCCCGAAGGTGGTGGTGATCCACACTTCAAAATCGAGACTCTGCTCTTTGTCCGCCCGACGCCACCGGCGGCGCCTCTCGGCATCCTTTGCCTCGCGTGTCGCACGATTGGGGTGGCCCTCTCCTTCGCTTTCCCCATCCGTCGATCCTCCGCTCGACTCGACGCATACGTCAGTGATGGTTGAATCGGTGCAGCAGTCATCTTGGGCTGCATCACCCGCCTTGCTCGCCTTGGCCGCCACCCACGCGTCGCTGCTGTCGCTACTTTCGCATCCACTCTCCATAGTTATCTGTAAGAAAGCGTACCGTGGCTATTACCCATTTTTTCCATTCCCCGTCTAGGTTCGGCATGACTTGAGGTGGGAAACATAGTGTTTTCCCGCTGGTCTTCCCCCCAAATTGGTCAGCTCGACTACCACCGGCGAGATTACTCTTGTAACCGTGAAGGGGTCTGCATACTTCGGTGCCAGCTTCGCAGCGATGTTCTGAGCCCCGGAGGAGAGGATGCGGTTCTTCTTGAGGACGATGTCTCCCTCATAGTATCGTACGTCCCTCCAGCCCTTGTTATAGTACCGGGCCAGTCGGTCCGAGGCGAGGCCCGGCTAATGTGCAAGGTGACCAGATCCCGTAACTCCACCAGACGTTGCATCCTCTCGCTCCACTCTTTCTGACTAGCGGTGGCGAGCTCGGCCGGAGGCTCTCCCTCCTTGCGTACGAAGCTTGGCGGCCTCGCCTCTCGGCCGTTGTTTAAAAACATTGGACTAAAGTTCCCCATACTACTGTGGGGTGCTGTATTGTATGCGCAATGTCATTCCCGTAGGTTCGCGTCTCATTCCCGATGGTCCCTCCCCAAATATGATGTGATCATCGTTTTCACCGTGCGGTTAACCCGCTCCACGGGGTCGGCTTGCGCATGATACGGCAGTATAGTTGTACGGTAAATCCCGAAGGTGCCCGTGTACTGCGCGAGCATCTTGTTGACGAATTCGATCCCGTTGTCGGTGTGGAACACTTCGGGGGTACCCCATCTATCGACGACTTTCTCTTCGAAGACCTGGATGATCGATTTCGCGTCGGCCTTCTTTAGTGGCGCCATTTCAATGTACCTCGTGAATAGGTCTTCGAAAACGAGGATGTAAGCGTACCCTGCTGTTGACCTTGGCAATGGTCCCACGATGTCTGCGGCGACCACTGCCCACGGTCGGCTGATGAACCGTTTGCCAATCAGCCCCACTGGTGCAACTTGCTCTACTTTATGCCGTTGGCAAGTCCCACACTTGCCCACGTATCGCCGGACCTCACGATACATCCCTGGCCAGTAGTAATGCACCGCCAGGCGACGGTGTATCCGGTCAATCCCTTGGTGCCCTGCGGTAGGGTCGTCGTGTAACTCCCTCAGGACTTGCTCTTGTTTTTCGGGCGGAACCACCCACTTCCATGCCTCCAGGTCTTCTACGGCTGCCTCCTTCAAGTGGTTTGGTCGATAGTAATACAGGTGGTCGTTCACCAGCTGCCATCCGTCGTATTGTCGTGGCGCTCTGCACACGGCCTCTCTTCGGTTATCGTACCACGACTGTTCGAGCGCATCCTCGACCGCCGCCAGCTCCGACCTCTCGTCGGGGGGCTGGTTCTCGAACATTCTCGACAATGCATAAGGTACCTTGTGTTCGGACCCCTTACGGTGAATTATCGTACATTGCCACGCTTGGAGCTTCATGCCCCATCGCGCAAGCCTCCCCGCCGGGTTCTTCAAGTTTTGCAGCCACGTCGGGCTACTGTGGTCCGTCACTACCATGAAGTGGTAGCCCTCGAGATATTGGCGGAATTTTCGGATTGCCCAGATAACGGCCAAGCACTCCTTTTCCGTTGTCGTAGATCGGGTTTCCGCGCTCGTTAGGGTTCGGCTGGCGCACACGATTATCCGTTCGTGGCTCCCTTGCTCTTGGTGGAGCACGGCCCCCACCCCTCGGTCGCTTGCGTCCGTGTGCAGCACAAAGGGCAGCGAAAAATCGGGGTACGTGAGGACCGGTGCCGGGGTGAGCACTCGTTTCAGTTCTTCAAAGGACCTCTCTTGATCCGGTCTCCACTCCCACGTAGCCTTGCTACTCGTGAGGTGGTGTAGGGGTCCTGCTTTTTCTGCAAACTCCGCGATGAACCTCCTATACCACGACGCTATTCCGATGAATCGGCGTAACTGTTTGATGTTCTTCGGCCGTGGGTACTTGAGAATAGGCTAGATCTTCTCTGGGTCCATTTGCAACCCGTTGTGGTTGACTAGAAATCCCAAGTATCGGACTTCAGCCCGACAAAATTTGCATTTATCCAGGTTGATCACCAACCCTGCATCACGTACTATCCCCAAGATTTTTCGGAGCCACACCATGTGTTCCTCGAACGTCTCAGTGACGACGATAATGTCATCCAAGTACGCGAACACGTGTGGCCCCAACTCCGGCCCGATCAACGAGTCTAACAGTCGCTGAAAAGTAGCGGGGGCGTTGCTCAGGCCATACGGCATCCTTGTAAACTGTAGGAAGCCCCTTCCCGGGACAGTGAACGCCGTGATCTCCCTACTGGCGTGGTCCAGTGGAATCTGGTGGTAGGTCTGACTCAGGTCAAGCGTGGAGATGTACCGTGCCGATCTTAGTTGGTCCAAGATCCCGTCTATGTACAGCAGAGGATACGCGACCTTTTTCGTCACGCTATTGATCTTCCTAAAGTCCAGGCAGAAGCGGTCCCGTTTGGCTTCCGCACCATTACCACGGGGGTTGACCATGAGCTACTCGATCGTTCAATCACCCCGTCAGCGTCGTACGAGTCATGACTCGTACGACGCCGTCGACGGCTATCTTGAGGGGCGATTCCTTCGAGATCCGCTCTACTTCCCCGTTCCCCACTGTGACTCGTACTCTGGGAGTGTGATTCAACGAGACTCCGAGTAGACGAGCAATATCTACCCCGGTGCGGTCTAGGGACGTTCGGTTGGAATTCGGTCCACTGAGGCTCGTACCTTGCAACCTCCGACACGCACGGTGATGAATACTGTCATTCCCAGCGCCCCCGTCGGGTTTACCAGATGTGTAAGTATGAAACTGGAATTTCGAAAGTATGAAACCCATTTCCCTACCTTTTGAATCTTTCCCATGGCTTTTAACCGGAGGGTCACCTTTAACTGATCCGCCAGTTGTTGTTGTGTTTGAGCGTCGTCTTCGTCCAACAAGGCTTGCAGGTCAGCGTCTTCAAACTTTTTCGGTGGTCTTCCACGTTCTTCGTTTCTCACGTCAAAATCGCCACTTTTGAACCGTTTAAACCACTCGAAACACTGTGTTTTACCGAGAGCATGCTCACCAAACGCCTCCAGAAGCATTCGATGCGATTCGGCTGCGGTTTTCTTCAGATGAAAACAGAAAAGTAGGGCTGTCCGCAAATCGTAATTTGTTGGCACAAAACTCGACATGTTTATCTCTGATAAACTAATGCTACTGAATGAAACTCGTGTTATTGTGAGTTGGAAATCTTTGTCGGATATCAATACAATAACAAGACACCGCTGACGTGATGCGTCGGTAACTGCATCGACATCTAGCGCCACCTATGGGCAAATTCCGGTTTCATACTTACACACCTGGTATTGCACGTGATCCGATCTACCTCGGTCACCGTGCCCATTCCCAGGAGGAGGCGTTCTTCAATTATATTCTCTTTCTCTTGGGTAGCCTGTCTCCTCGGTAGCTTTCGTCGCTCGGCTCCCGTTGATGTGCCAATCCAAACGTCAACGAAGCCTCGAGGTGAGGTTTGGCACGAGTGGTCCGCTGTGGGGCTTGTCGACGTCTCGACAAGTCCCTTCGACGAGGGGTTCGCGGGCTCGGTAGCTGGGGTGTCCGCTGTTAGGCCCTCAGCCCCCTCACTTGGGCGTCTATCCACCGGTGTTTTCGCAGTTTCTTCCACCTGCGAATCCTTGTTCCTTTTCTCTTCGACAAAGGGCGCTTTCACCGCGCCTTTATCCCAATTCCCCTCCCTCCTTAAAGAGACCCTCTCCGTGGCCAACGATTCACGGCCCCCAGCTGAAGGGTCGTTTTTCCGCGTGGTTTATCTTGGGTGGACGAGGGCTTCGACTATCATCTTTCGATTACCCTGTTCGGTGCCTGTGTTGTCGTCTGTTTCCGATCTTGGGAGCGTTTTCGTTGTCGTCTGCTCCCGGGTCTCCCGCTCGCTCAAGACTTGGGGACTCCTTCGGTTTTTGCCGGGGAGCCCCCTTGCCGGTTTCCCTGGCAATCGGGACAAGTTGCTATGGTATATCCCGGCCGGTTGCACTTGAAGCATTTAATCTCCTTTGGCGCTGTGCACGCCACTGCGCCGTGTCCCAATTGCCCGCAGTTCCAACACTGCAGATCTGGTCGGTTCGCCAACGCTTGTTTCCGGGCCTCGCGCTTACTCGCGTTGTCCGGCTTCTCTGTGGCTTTGGTGGTGTTTCGTCTCAACCGGCTGGTTTTCCATCTCGGTCAAGAAGAGGCAAACTCTTCCTTTACGCGTTTTTCGGAATAACTGCGTTATGTTGGACAAGTGGCCGTTTCGAGCCTAACCTCGCGGAAATTTGCTCAGGATGGCCTGGAGAGTATTTTTAGGGTTGTATTGAATGATTAACTCGTTATTTGTAATTTCTCTATTGCGAGTTAATTATCTATGCAATATATGACTATATATTGGGGTTGGCAAACGATTCTGCAGGAATTGAATGGTATTTCGTAGGGTTGAATGTTATTTTTCAATGGGGACGCGATTGTTACGACAGCTACCGGGATGGGATCCGCAATAAACATGATAGGGATGAACTTAGCTGACATTCTGAATAAAGTAAATAAAATTCGCAATATCCAATTGTAAATTATTCAAGGGTGAAATAAATCGAAGGGGTTGTTTTGTTGGATGGATGATTATTGAATTCAAACCGCGGTTGTCAATACGCGTGGTTGTTCAAGATTATTTATGTCGGAAGGGGTGAATTTAAGTTGCGAAACGATTTTTATGGGAGGGAATTTTTGGTCTTTTCGAAAAGAAATTAAGCAAACGAGAACCGCAATTACAAATAAAATTATAATTGTTATTAAAGCGATAATTCGCGATTCGTTTAAAAACCACATGACTTTCTAGGTTATTTCACGAAAAATAGGCAAGGTAAAGGAATAATATTCTAGGAAGAATAAGAATTTTATTTTTGAACAAAAGGATTTTAAGGCTTAAGGGGCGTGCATGTTGCTCTGAGAATCTTCTGGAATTAAATGTTCGTAACTAATAATTTTTAATTAAAGGAATTTTCTGCCAAGATCGGAAATAAGGGGTAAGAGATTATCCTTATGAAATTCATTCGCAATAATTTATCAATTGATGGAAAGATTGATGGACTGCTTGAATGAGAAAATAACTAAATGAATTTAAGCTTCAGTGGAATCGTCACGAAGAAAATAGACGCGAGATTGTCTATCACTTGTCTCAGAACGAGGGCATTTTCCGGAGATGAGCATATAACCCATGACAAAAATCACGATCGCCAAAACGATTATCGTAACCATACCTATCCAAACAGCTATTTCCTCGAGTTTGGTCATTTTCCAAAAATGTATTTAAATTTGGGAAAAGATTCTACACGCGCCAGATTTTTACTAATGAATCAACTTTAAATGCTAAAAACCCAGTTAAGATCAAGTTAATAATGAAAAATATAACTAGAAACGAAAGAGCAATTTTTAATTGAAAAATATTGGATTCATACATTGAAGAAAGTTCGAGTGGATGTGGACACCCCGTGTATTGTGGGCAAGGTGCACCGCGACATTAACATAACGGGTATCAAAATTTTAATGAGAACTTCCGATAAAAACGCAAAATGGTTGAATTTAATTTTCATGAAATTTAATCACCAAACTCTAAGGATTATCTGGAGGGACAGAAAATCCATTGCGGACTCGTCCTCGATGGGAATCGAGAGTGGGGGATTGAGAAATGGAAGACGAACTCGAACTTGGTGATGAACGAACACGAAAGATGATGAGATCCAAGAATCAATCAATCCCAGCGATGAAGACAACGGAAGGTGAAAATGTCGTTGAGGCGATGGAAACACGAACCCAAAACGATCGATTGATAGTTGAAATGGATCGGTATCGGTGGAATATTCGAAGTGCACGCACAATAAATTCACAGTTTCACCAAGGGTTTATGATTATATAAATGAAAAATTGAAATTGTTCACAATGTTCACAATGTTTCACAACGATTCACAACCAAGTCTATAATAACCGTAGCCGGTAAAAGTCAGAATAATGTTCATAATAATTATTTCTACCACACACTAAAGTCTATTAAAAATTTTTTTAAAAGAATGATTAAATTTGAAAGATTACAAGATCGAAAAATTACACAAAGTCACGTCAAATTAGTTAAAATGAATGAAATAAAACAAAGAATACAATCGCGGAGCTGACTGTCGTGAACGATGTTAACCGGTCAAAATTTTCGAAATGTATGTGTTAATTACTCGGTGCGTCTCGTGCTTATATACTCTTGGACAGGCTTAGTTTTGGGAAGGGGCAATTTGTCCCTTGATGCCTAAGACGTTTGCACATCTTAGGGCTCCCTTCCACCTCGCTGGTCATCTTAATTTTCTATTGATTAAACGATAATTAACCTTAATTTTAACCCAAATTTCACTCATACTTCCATTCTTGTATATTCTGCATTATTTGAAAACAATTTGCAATTTTTAATTCCTGTTTTTACGTATATTTCGCGTGTACAGAGAGTCGAGGGGTCTCTTTCTTTCATTCTCTTCCTCTCTTACTCCCGCCCTCGCTCGGGCTCTCGCTACGCTTAGGCCCCACCGCCGAACCTGTGTGAACCTGGAACCCGACTTCAAAAAATCGATTTTTTTTTAATGCATACGTTTGTACTCGGCATGTACCTGTTTGCACCAACTTTTTTTTCGTTTGTACCTTAAGGGGTTCGGAGATACCGAAAATTTTTAAATACTCAGAACCCGACTTAGAGGAATCAAATTTTTTTTAAATGCATACGTTTGTACTCGATATGTACCTGTTTGTACCAACTTTTATTTCATTTGTACCTTAAGGGGGCCAAACATAGCGGGTTTCCAAAAAATGCAAAAAATGCAAATCAGCCAATTTTCAAGATAATCAAAATCTGCGAGCGGGGTTCGATTCACCGTCGTTCGTACCCGGCTGTACCACCAAAAGATTCGTTTGTACCTTAAGGGGATCGAACATGGCGGGTTTCCAAAAAATGCGAAAAATGCAAATCGGCTAATTTTTGAGATAATGAAAATCTGCGAGAAGGGTTCGATTCACCATCGTTTGTACCCGTTTGTACCACCGAGAGATTCGTTTGTACCTCAAGGGGGTTGAACATAGCAAATTTCGAAAAAATGCGAAAAATGCAAATCAGCCAATTTTTGAGATAATCAAAATCTGCAAGCGGGGTTCGATTCACCGTCGTTTATACCCGTTTGTACCACCGAAAGATTCGTTTGTACATCAAGGGGATTGAACATAGCAAATTTCAAAAAAATGCGAAAAAGGCAAATCGGCAAATTTTTTGGATAATCAAAATCTGCGAGCGGGGTTCAATTCACCGTCGTTTGTACCCGTTTGTACCACTGAGAGATCCGTTTGTACCTCAAGGGGGTCGAACATAGCGGGTTTCAAAAAAATGCAAAAAATGCGAATCGGCCGATTTTCGAGATAATCAAAATCTGCGAGCGGGATTCAATTCTCCGCCGTTTGAACCCGTTTGTACCACCGAAAGATTCGTTTGTACCTCAAGGGGGTCGAACATAGCAAATTTCAAAAAAAATGCGAAAAATGCAAATCGGCCAATTTTTGAGATAATCAAAACCTATGAGCACGGTTCGATTCACCGTCGTTTGTACCCGTTTGTACCACCGAATGATTCGTTTGTACCTCAAGGGGATCGAACATAGCAAATTTCAAAAAAATGCGAGAAATGCAAATCGACCAATTTTTTAGATAATCAAAATCTGCAAGCGAGGTTCGATTCACCGTCGTTTGTACCCGTTTGTACCACCGAGAGTTCGTTTGTACCTCAAGGGGGTCGAACATAGCGGGTTTCAAAAAAATGCGAAAAATGCGAATCGGCCGATTTTCGAGATAATCAAAATCTGCGAGCGGGATTCAATTCTCCGTCGTTTGTACCCGTTTGTACCACCGAGAGATTCGTTAGTACCTCAAGGGGGTCGAACAAAGCAAATTTCAAAAAAATGCGAAAAATGCAAATCGGCCAATTTTCGAGATAATTAAAATCTGCGAGCGGGGTTCGATTCACCGTCGGTTGTACCCGTTTGTACCACCGAGAGCTCCGTTTGTACTTCAAGGGGGTCGAACATAGCGGGTTTCTAAAAAATGCAAAAAATGCAAATCGGCCAATTTTCGAGATAATCAAAATCTGCGAGCGGGGTTCGATTCACCATCGTTTGTACCCGTTTGTACCACCGAGAGATTCGTTTGTACCTTGAGGAGGTTGAACATAGCAAATTTTAAATAAATGCAAAAAATGCGAATCGGCCGATTTTCGAGATAATCAAAATCTGCGAACGGGATTTAATTCTCCGTCGTTTGTACCCGTTTGTACCACCGAGAGATTCGTTTGTACCTCAAGGGGGTCGAACATAGTGGGTTTCCAAAAAATGCAAAAAATGCAATTCAGCCAATTTTTGAGATAATCAAAATCCGCGAGCATGGTTCGATTCACCGTCGTTTGTACCCGTTTGTACCACCGAGAAATTCGTTTGTACCTCAAGGGGGTCGAACATAGCGAATTTCAAAAAAATGCGAAAAATGCAAATCGGCCAATTTTTTAGATAATCAAATTCTGCGAGAGGGATTCGATTCTCCGTCGTTTGTACCCGTTTGTACCACCGAGAGATTTGTTTGTACCTCAAGGGGGTCGAACATAGCAAATTTTAAAAAAAATGCGAAAAAAGCAAATCGGCCAATTTTCGAGATAATTAAAATCTGCGAGCACGGTTCGATTCACCGTCGTTTGTACCTGTTTGTACCACCGAGAGATTCGTTTGTACCTTAAGGAGGTCGAATATAGCAAATTTCAAAAAATGCAAAAAATGCAAATCGGCCAATTTTCGAGATAATTTAAATCTGCGAGCAGGGTTCGATTCACCGTCGGTTGTATCCGTTTGTACCACCGAGAGCTTTGTTTGTACCTCAAGGAGGTCGAACATAGCGGGTTTCTAAAAAATGCAAAAAATGCAAATTGTCAAATTTTTGAGATAATCAAAATCTGCGAGCACGGTTCGATTCACCGTCGTTTGTACCCATTTGTACTACCGAGAGATTCGTTTGTACCTCAAGGGGGTCGAACATAGCGAATTTCAAAGAAATGCGAAAAATTCAAATCGGCCAACTTTTTAGATAATCAAAATCTGCGAGCGGGGTTCGATTCTTCGTTATTTGTACTTTTTTCACCACCGAAAGATGTGTTTGTACCTTAAGGGGGTTGAACATAGTGAGTTTCTAAAAACTGCCAAGAAGGCAGATCGGCTAGTTTTCGATATAATTTAAATCTGCAATCGGGGTTGAATACCCCATCGCACGCACCTGTTTCTATTATTCGAAGATTCCTTTTAGTCTCAGGGGGGTCGTACATGCAGGGTCGCACAAACCGCATGTTCCCCCAGGCTACAATTTGTAGCAGTTTCTTCACGACATATCAATTTTCACTAAGCCCCGCGTAATTCTACGAGGGTATTGCTCTTCGTGCAATCCTACTCTCAGCCTAACCCAGAACTAACGACGTGGACGTGGTAGGAATCTAGTTCTATTTTTTTAAATAATTTTTTTTGTTTTTTTATTTTTTTTGTTTTTTTTTTTCATTTTTTTCATATATTTTTTTTTGTATTTTCTTGTTTTTGTAGGTTTTTTTGTATTTTCTTTTTTCTCTTCGCATTTTTTCGTTTTTTTTTCGTTATTTTTCTTTGTGTTGTCTTTATTATACATTTTTTTTCGAATGAATAAGCATTTATGCTTTTTATGTTATCGTGCGCTTATTACGTCTGCTTGACGTACATTAGGAGCGACAGCTTCCTCTTTTTTAAAAGTTCTCTCGATGAGGCGAAAATTGGTTTCTCATCGACACATAGGTCGTTGTGTACTTCCCATCGCCCGGTTATTCGACGGATATACGCTACATAGTACCCAACAGATTTTGGGTCTGATGCACCGATGTATCCTATCACAGAAACTAGTCTGTACTCCGTTTGCTGTATTCTGAGTCTGGAAGGGATTTGAGAAATCGTCAATACTCCTGACCAGTTTTCGTAGCCCATATTTGCAGCTAGCGTCAACCACTGCAAGCACTCGATGTCTACGAACAAGTGTGGTCCCCCTGACACTTCCGAGGTCACCTTCTGACTTCCACACCGCATGCATTTGTTCACGCATGCATCCAACATTTTTTTATTGACGGATCTTTCCGAAACCCCCAGACCCTCTTTATAGAAAGGCTTCATGTCCACTTCTACCACTGGGCGATTTTCGATGACGTGGTGATCACAGTCACCGACATTCTTGCAAGATTTGCTAGGATGGCTCGTCGCTTAAAAACATCAATCTCACCAAGTTTTCGACATTTGAATGACAATCGATTCTGTTGTTTTTCTCGGGAAACTTATCGACGAGTAACATCGATCGTGTCTTATAGGTTTTTGCCGTTGCCCCGAAAGTCGACAACGTTTTTACGAAATTGTAAAACTCATTCTCCGAATTATCAATATAATTTTTGTAATTATACCAATCTCGATACGCCGTTAGCATTGATTGCGCAAGTGAGTCGAAAGCGCACGTGTTGTAAAAACTAACGTTTTTCCTTCCGACATGGACTGGCCCCAGCCTTTGTCCGTTTTTGAGCAACGGTAGATGGCGATTCTGCTTTGGTTTCGCAAGAATGCTCTCTATGTCTGGACACGGAGTCAGATACTTGCCGCGTTTCAACGGTTTTTTGTCTGCTCCACTCGGATTTCGGCGCTTCAACGATTCTTCAGTGCAACCCCGTGCCTTGGTTTTGGACAAATTCTTGCCACGCCCGTTTTCTTCTTCGTGTAAGAACGGGTACGTCTCCTTACAGCTTTCGGTTGACGTCTCAACCTCTTCCACTGATGCCGCCTCGTGCCCGCCGAGTTTTGAGCTCTCAGCACCCTCCGAATGCTTTGAGTTATCATCGCGCTTGTCATCATCGCAGCCTAACTTCGCGCTCTCATCGAGCTTCAAGCTTTCGTCGACTTTTGAGCTCTCATTGAGCTTTGAACTGTCGTCGGGCTTCGATGTTTCGCCGAGTTCCGAGACCTCGTCGAGCTTCGAGCTCTCGTCAAGTTTCGAGCTCTCGTCAAGTTTTGAGCTCTCGTTGAGCTTCGAGCTTTCATCAAGCTTTGAGCACACGTCAGGTTTCGGCGGTCCATCAAGTTCCGAGACCTCGTCGAATCTCGATATTTTTTCGAATGTTTTGGTAGAGGACGCGTAGTCAGCATTTAGTAATTTTTCGGCATCCGAAATCGAACGGATATGCTTTATCAAAAACATCCGCTCGGAGGTTGCGGTCACCTTTGAGTGTCAGTCCTTTCAGCTCACGGAAATATCCCTCGCTTCGTGCTGAAGTTGCAGTGGACCCATCAGCTGCTAGTACGGCTGTCCAGAGAGTGAAATGCTTGCATATTCTCAGAAGACCACTTGCGAAGTCCGGACACCAATACGGATTTGGTCGGTCACCCTTTTTCGTGCTGCTGCAGTTAGCGAGGTTGTCCAGAAAATCACCCAAGCTCCCGGTTACATCAAAATCGGCAGCTTCGGGATCCAGTTCAACTTTCGCATCATCTTTGGAGTCACCGCAACCTTCAGGATCGATTTCTTATCAATCGGGCTTGGGCGTCAAAGCAACCGTCACTCGAACCTATTTCCTCGGTCTCCGAATAAGCTACGGTCAGGGTATCGCGTAACAAACTTTCAAACCGCTGGAACGTAGTGCATTTGGCAATAAGTCCGGTGCATCTGAGAAAAAACTCCTTTACCCGCGCATGCGTATTGCCGAAGCACTTCCAGCGAGTTACAAGCTTGATAAGATGCGCAATGTCGATCCTTAAGCGACATCGGGGCCTCCAAACAGTGTTGCTTTCTTTAGCAAGCGCGAAACATCTGTCGACATATGTATCGAGGTCAATTATTTCGAACGCTAAACTCAGAGCGTTTAAAAGTGCAGGGGAATAATCGCTTACAACCTCTGCAGGTACTGGCACGCCGGATCGCAACCATTCGCGTAACCAGTAAGTCAAGATGTTCGCGTCGTGTTTTTCCGAAACCATCTGAAAAACCGGCAGGATTTTTTTACCGTACGAAACCACACCCTGGTAAAGATAAACTGTGGAATTCGATCTATCTGGTTTTGGAATTTTACGAACAACCGAACCCGTCGCGTCTATACTGAGGCTACCAATTGTCGGGTTTCTGCAGTGCTTCTTATAGAGAAAAGATTGTTCTTCACTCTAGTACAAAGCAAAAAATTTATCAGACCCAATCTCTCGAACGGTTCCTACAAATTCAGGCCAATATTTTAATTCACGCACCGATTCGAAGAGGTCGACGCCTTTACGAAGCCCCAACTGTCGATCGGCTTCTGTTTGCTTTGCCTTGCGTAAAACATCTTCGCTGTACAAATGCGCGGGAACTTTGTCGCCAAACTCCATGAGTTCATTAGCCTTCTCTCTACGCCAAGCATACGTCGACTGGGCGGTGACTTCTTTAGCGACGCATTTCCTCTTTTCTCCTCGCAGCTGGCGCTTCTTTTTGTGAACGACATCCCTCGTGTCACTTGTTGAAATTTGTAAAATGAGACCTGCATCTTCGGTTGGTGTGTCCAGGGCCAACAAATTAATCCGAACACCACACTCAGTACAAGAACCCTTGATCGACAAGTAAGGTTCTCCGATGTTCTCGTTGACTTTCGGGTTTTTGAATGAGTAGCAGCAGGGAAACTTATGTTCTCGCCACAATTGCTCCTGAAGAACATCGGTCCAACCCACGCGCAGTACTCTGTAATCTCGACCTTTGTAGCACACGTCACGGGGCCGGATACTATTCCAGTCGTCGCTTGTTAAGGTAATTGTTGTCCGAAGTGGTGGCAGCACGTCGCGCGATGTGTTCAGTGACCAGTTTGAGTTACAACTACGATCCATTCCGAGCTCTGACTCATCAGGATTTTGCTCAATACTATGCTCGCTTCGAAGCATATCCTGAATTTTGTGGTCGTTCCGGGAGATATATAAGTAAATGTGTTTCATCGACATTTCGTAACGAATTTTTTTTGCCTTATCATTCCAAACATTTTGTGATAGAGATTTTAGCTTTCCGGTATCATCGAAGAACTCCAAATCTCTGACTGCATCAAAAATTACTTCCACCGAAAACTTCGGCGCGCACGGCATTTTCGACGATTTTTTTTCACGTGGTCAACTCGACTTTAGAGTGGTTGGGTATTATAAATTATTCGCAGTGTTATGTAGGAGCTTTTCACTTCCGATTTAATTTATTCGCAACCACACAGTCAATTAGAAGAGAGAAGATATATCATTCATAAAAATGGAAACTCGCGAAGCTCATATAAACGAAGAATACGGATACGGAGGAACGTCAGTTGAAAGTAGAGTACGGCGATTTTCAAATACGTTGGCTACAATTATTTTCAAGACTGACTAACGTAGAAATTGGAGGTGACATCATCGGTAAAGGTACTGTAGAATCCGAAATGGAGCCGAATGTGGAGCTGCATTTGTAAGTTCACTGGCGGATGACGTAAAGGGAATAAATAGTAAAATTTGAAACGACAAGTATCGAGATGATTTTGCGAATAGCCTCGCTGATCGATATACTTTAAGACAATTACAAGTTGTCGATCTGGATAAACTTGACTGGTAGACGAAAAAAAGTACGTAGACTCTGTATGCTCACAATCACGAAATTTTCAAGACAAGTTTTCAACATGCTTCTGTTTCCTTATCCCTATTATATTATTACTCATTAGCACAATGATGCGAGCAGTTTCGTCGTAACCTAAGAAGTATTCAGACAATCGTACATGTTTGATTTAGTAATTGATTTCAATGGTTTTTTATGAACTTTCAACTGTGAGTTTCTTGGATCACTCCATGTAAAGAAATTTCAAGTTGAAATTTTTAAGTACGGAATAGCGTGTAAATGCGACGGGCCAAACGCAAGTATCTTGACTTAACTCTAGATGACTGAACGCGACTGAGGCCTAGTTCCACAACCATCATTTAAATTTCATTTAATGTTTTTACAGTGAAACTTCTTTAAGCGCGATAAAATTGCAAAATTCAAAATAGCGGATCCAATATGGCGAACCAAGTATGTAAAATTGCTTGATTGACATGAAAATTAGTATTTGGGGGTTTTTGGGATCGCTGATTACGAATCTGAGCTCCAAATCGAGATCTACGAAATGGCGGATCCAATCTGGCGGACCAAGTATCTAAAATTGCTTGATTGGGATACAAATTGATACTTGGGGGTTTTCGGGGTCGCTGATTTCGAATCCAAGCTTAAAATTCAGAGATTCAAAATGGTGGATGCAATATGGTGGACCAAGTGTATAAAATTGATTGATTGGCATGAAAATTAGCATATGGGGGATTTCGAGATCACTAATTACGAATCTGAGCTTCAAATCCCGATATTCGAAATGGCGGACTCAAAATGGCGGACCAAGTTTATAAAATTGCTTGATTGACGTGAAAATTAATATTTGAGAGTTTTTGGGATCGCTGATTACGAATCTGAGCTTCAAATCCAGATATTCAAAATGGCGGATCCAATATGGCGGCCCAAGTTTATAAAATTGCTTGACTGACATGAAAATTAGTATTTGGGGGTTTTTGGAATCGCTGATTACAAATCTGAGCTTCAAATCCAGATATTCAAAATGGTGGATCCAATATAGCGGACCGAGTATCTAAAATTGCTTGATTGGGATACAAATTGGTACTCGGGGGTTTTTGGGGTCGCTAATTATGAATCCAAGCTTAAACTTTGGAGATTCAAAATGGCGGATGCAATATGGTGGACAAAGTATATAAAAATGCTATATTGGCATAAAAATTAGTATTTGGGAGTGTTTAGGATCACTTATTATGAATCTGAGCTTCAAATCCAGATATTCAAAATAGCGGATCCAATATAGCGGACTCAGTATCTAAAATTGCTTGATTGGGATACAAATGAGTACTCAGGGGTTTTCAGGATCGCTGGTTACTACTCCAAGCTTGAGATTCAGATTCAAAATGACGGAGGCAACATAGTGGTCGGAGTATATAAAAATGCCATATTGACATGAAAATTAGGGCTTGGGATTTGTTGGGATCGCTAATTACGATTCTGAGCTTTGAATCTAGATATTTGAAATGGCAAATCCAATATATCGGACCAAGTTTATAAAATTGCTTGTGTTACGTCCTGATATATATTTCGGACCGACCTCTCTGTTATCATGAGAGATCGGTCCGATTGGAGAGAAGGACGAACTTGTTAATTGTTATATTTGCTCCTTCTAGGCGGGAATGTGCCCGCCAGGGGTAGAGCGCGAGTGGGATTGATGATATAAAATAATGACACTCGCGTTATTGGATAACAATAACAAAGGTAATATTTATTGAAACGTAATCTCGACCAATGGTCGAGTTCCTTTGTGAATTAGGGTTTACACCTTTGGTTACTTTTTCGATTAGTTGAAGTTTTAATTTGTGATCTCAATGTATTTTAATACACTTCGATGAGGCGTCTCAGAGGCGCTGGAAACGTGTCTGATTAACGATTCAGAGGTGTGGTTATACATGATCGTCAACAGCTCAGAGGTCTCGTTACACGTGTACGCTCTTTCGTCGATATTTATGGATTTATTTATTGTATTTGTTGTAACTCTTCAAAGAGACCGCGCTGATTATTTATCGGCAGGGGGACATTCTGATCACCACTCCCGAATACAACTGACTAATTAATTTTGCGGGTGCGACCGTTCGAGTCGCACCTCTGAACGCAACTGACTGATTTGATTCGCATAAAAATAGTCTCAGGGAGTCCATTGGGCATCAGGGCGCGAGCGAAATGTTCTTACGCCGAGCGCTGCACATCTCTTGTATGTGCAGCGTCTCGCGGCTACCGTGAGATCTCCTTGGTCAGCACAAAAGCTGCAACCAAGCATCGTGAGATCGTCAACGGCCACTCGCTCGCACACCGATAAGCCATTACAAAATATTTCTTATAGTTTTAGCTCCTCTGAGCACCAATGATCATTATTTATATTAATTTCGTTTTCGAAATAAATAAAATTAAATAAAATGGTCGTCGCACAACCGAAGACGTAACACCTCCCCCCTTAAGAAGAATGCTATGCCCTTGCTTGGCATTTGACAGGAGAAGAGTCCGTCGGGTTTTGCGACAGCTGATAATTATTATTTGCCATTTTATTCCTTGCAGCGATCTTTTTTGATAAAGCTTATCAATTTAATTTTACTTTATTTTATTTTTTCGAATATAACGTATATTATTTTAAATTTTAAAAATACAAATTCAAAATGATTATAAGTCGAAAATAATTTCCATTTGCTCTCTATTTATAAAAATCTAAATGTTTAAATGATTGCGAATCGAAATATTACAATATTTTGTTGATGCTGTTTTGATGCTGATGCTGATGCTGTTGCTGTTTTCTTGGGTTTCGTTTGCTACCTTCTTGCTTGATGATCTTCCGTGTTGATGATATTCCATTGTTGTTTGACGATTGCGCATTTGTGGGTCGTTTTTCATTACTTTCCAAGAATCAGTTTGTTTTTCACAAATTTCGCACTTGTAGATCGTCTTGTAAAAATATTTTTTTCAAAGTCACGAATAATTCTTGAAGAATCATTTTTGTTGCTGATGCTGATGCTGTTGCTGTTTTCTTGGGTTTCGTTTGCTACCTTCTTGCTTGATGATTTTCCGTGTTGATGATATTCCATTGTTGTTTGACGATTGCACATTTGTTTGTCGTTTTCCATTACTTTCCAAGAATCAGTTTGTTTTTCACAAATTTCGCACTTGTAGATCGTCTTGTAAAAATATTTTTTTCAAAGTCACGAATAATTCTTGAAGAATCATTTTTGTTTTTCGACGATCACACACTCGCAGATCATTTTTTGAATATTTGTAAAGAGTCCATTTTGTTTTTCGGCGATCGCGCACTCGTCGATCGTTTCCAAAAAATATTTTCCAAAAGGCGATTTCATTCTTCACCGATCTCGCACTCATAGATTAGTTTTTTTTTCACTTATTTTTTGAAAAAGTTTTAAAAGTAACTTTTTGAATAATTTTTAAAAGTTAACTTTTTTTTCCCCAATCACGCGCTCGTTAATCCCACCGCTGCCACCAAAAATTTAACCTGTTACGCCCTGATATATATTTCGGACCACCCTCTCTGTTATCATCATAGTTCGATCCAATCGGAGAGAAGGACGAACTTGTTAATTGTTAAATTTGCTCCTTTTAGGCGGGAATGTGCCCGCCAGGGATGGAGCGCGAGCGGGATTGGTGATATAAAATAATGACACTCGCGTTATTGGATAACAATAACAAAGATAATAGCTATTGAAACGTAATCTCGACCAATGGCCGAGTTCCTTTCTGAATAAGGGTTTACACTGTTGGATACTTTTTTGACTGGTTAAAGTTTTAATTTGTGATCTCAATTTATTTTAATACACTTCGATGAGGCATCTCAGAGGTGCTGGAAACGTGTCCGATTGACGATTCAGAGGTGTGGCTATACATGATCGTCAATAGCTCAGAGGTCTCGTTACACGTGTACGCTCTTTCGTCGATGTTTATAGACTTATTTATTTTATTTGTTGTAACTCTTCAAACAGACCGCGCTGATTATTTATCGGCAGGGGGGACACTCTGGTCACCACTCCCGAATACAACTGACTTATTAATTTTGCGGGTGCGACTGTTCAGGTCGCACCTCTGAACGCAACTGACTGACTTGATTCGCATAAAAATAGTCCTAGGGACTCCATTGGATATCAGGGCGCGAGCGAAATGTTCTTACGCCGAGCGCTGCACATCTCTTGTATGTGCAGCGTCTCGCGGTTACCGTGGAATCTCCTTGGTCAGCAGAAAAGCTGCAACCAAGCATCGTGAGATCGTCAACGGCCACTCGCTCGTACACCGATAAGCCATTACAAATTATTTTCAATAGTTTTAGCTCCTCTCAGCACCAGTGATCATTATTTATATTAATTTCATTTTCGAAATAAATAAAATGAAATAAAATGGTCGTCGCATAACCGAGGACGTAACAGCTTCATCTTCATTTTTTCTCTTGCAGCAATCGCGAAAACTATGCGGAGCGAGTCAAAACGCACGACGGAGCTGAACGTTTCCTGGTAATAGACGCCGTATTTCTGCCGGAAGGCTCACGGCACGAGTCTGGCCTTGAGCTTGTTTACATTTCCTCTTTCATTCCGCTTCCTTTTGAACGTCCATTTGCGGTCGATTATTTGACGGTTGTTTGGAGGTTCGACGAGGATTTCATACGTCATTGCGACGTGGGGGCTCGATCTCCTCATGCACTGTAGCTCTCCACTCTGCCGAATCGTTACTGTCGATGGCTTCAGTGTACGTTGAAGGCTCTTGGCCTTCGGCGATGAACACGTTGTCTATGCTCAGGAAGTCAGGCGGTCTCGAGTTTGCTCGGTCTCGAAGAGCCCTTCCTCTTCCTTGTTCCGGTGGCGGTTCTTGCGCACGATTATCGATTGCGTTCTTGATTTCGTTTTCGATATCGTTATTTACGTGTTGATCGGGCTCCTTTATGATTTTTCTTTCAGGTTCGTCAACGTCCGTGGTCACATCCTCCCGTGTGTCGATCCATGTTTCGTCCTTGTCATCGTCGGTCTCTTTGTCTCGGGGCTCCAATTTTTCCATGAAAACAACGTCCTGAACTTTTTTGACTCTCTCTTCGTCTGGGTACCAGATGCGATATTCCTTCGTGTTCTCATTGCATCCTACGAGAATCATGTGTTTTGCCTTGTCATCCCACTTCCGTCTCTTTCTTTCGGAATGTGAGAGAATACTTATTCTCCGAATATGCGTAGATGCGTGATGTTCGGTTTTCTTCCGTGCCAGAGCTTAAAAGGTGTCGTGTCTTTGACACTGCTTGTTCCTGACCTGTTTCGTGCGTATGTGGCCGCGTTCACGGTTTCTGCCCAGAAACGTTTGTCGAGCTTCGTCGCGTAGAGGATTGTTCGGGCGGCCTCGACGATGGTATGGTTTTCTCGTTCAGCCGAGCCGTTTTGCTCGGGGCTGTAGGTGACTGTCCTCTGGTAGGTGACACCGTAATGGTGTGTCATCTATACGACTTTGCGATTGGTGAATTCGAGGCCGTTATCGGTACGTTAAATTCGAATGCCTCTTGGACATTTCTATTTGGCTTTTCTACAAAAGTTCTCGAGGCAACCTTTTACCTCCGTTTTCTCGGCAAAAAAATATATGCTTCTATAACGTGAGTTATCGTCATTCGGGGGCAAAAAATATCGAGCGCCACCGACGGACTTTTCCTGCATTGGACCACAGATATCAACGTGCACGACTTCTCCGATCTCGCTCGTTCTCCTCGTGCTCGGCGGAAATGGGAGTCTATGCGCTTTCCCTATAGCGCATTCCTCGCAGAAACTCTCGTTCGAATCTCTCGTTTTTATCTGAAACTGGTTAAGGATGCTCTTGACTTGCCGGTTACTCTGGTATGCTAATCTTCCGTGCCATATTTTCAGTGAATGCGTGGTCGCCACGTTAGCGTGTGCAGTCTCCGACGGCTCGTTTACCTCTAGCGGTGGAATTATCCGGAACTTCATGACGAAGAGTTCTCTTCGACGCTCTCCCACTGCGACGGTGCGCCCATTCTTGAGTAGCTCGCAGGTCGTTTTGTTCGAACGCATCTCCATTCCCTTGTCCATGGCCGCTCCAGCTGAGAAGAGGTTATACTGTAACTTAGGCACATATAAAACGTTTAGCGGTTTTTGCTCCATTCTAAACCATCAAATATGCAGACGCTAATGTTTCCTTTTCCTTGAGCCTTGATGTGGGCTTTGTTGTGAGTTATGGCGATAGCCTCGCTCACAAAACTTATGCCGCAGGACTTTCTGGAGCCTCCTCCGCTACCACTAGGTTTCTTCTTGGTTCACTCTCTCGCCCAAGGACCAGGTTTTTGACATTTAGAACACTTGGCTGGTTTTCCACAGTCCTTTTTGTCTCCGCTTTTGACTGATGTTAAGTACGTATCGCGAACGATTTTTTCCGCTCTCTTTAAAAAAAAAAAATATAGCACAATTATCCAATTTGTAGTTTTTGTTGGGGAAATTTTTTTTTTCCGAAAAAAATGAAAAATGTATTAAAAAAATAAATTATTAGAGTTCATATTTTTCCGAATCCAGAACACTCGTACTAAAGTGCTCAACATATTTTTCTTGCAGTGAAAACAAATATAAAAGTTTAGAAAACATGATGAATTTCTTCGTACGAAGGGGCCGCGTGAAGTGACCAAATGTCATTCTCAATGACATTTAGAAATCACTTCGGACGGAAAATCCTAATGACAGGTGGATAGTAATACCCGCAGACAATACGAGACTTGTAAGGCCTTGTCAAGACGAAATTTTCAAAATTGAAAAAGAGCGTTGATATTTTTTTAGATTGAAATTGAATATGCAAAAAATTGCTTCATCAGAGCGGCAGTTGGTATTCAATGGTTTTTTAGGTCGCTCATTACGAAATTGCAATGCAAATTCCGAAATTCAAGATAGTCGAAAAAATTACTTGATCAGAGCAAAAGTTTGTATTGAATGGTTTTCGGGGTCAGTGATTATGAATTTGTAATGCAAACTTCGAAATTGAAGATGACAGATCCTGTATGGCGGACTGAAAATGCAAAAAATCACTAGATCTGGGCAAAAATTGGTATTTGAAGGTTTTTGGGGTCGCCGATTACGAATTCGCACTGAAAATTTGAAATTTCAAGATAGCGGATCCAATATGGCTGTTTGAAAATGCCAAAAATCGCTTGATCTCCGCGAAAATTGGTATTCCAGAGTTTTTACGGTCGCTTATGAGAAATTTGCACTGAACATTAAAAAATTCGAAATGGCGGCCCGAAAATGCAAAAAATCACTAGATCTTGGCAAAAGTTAGAATTTGAGGGTTTTTAGGCTCGCCGATTACGAATTTGCAATAAAAAAATAGCATAATATTGTAATATTGCTCTTCAGAGCAATAATACATTTGAAATGTACCTCTTGCAATCCGCATCGGAGTATTAACTTTCTTTAACCCACGATCGAAACGATTTTTTTTCAAATCTTTTATACCAAAAATATCACTGGGTACTTGCTCAACGTGGGCTAGGTACTGCCCAAAGAATTTGAATGATAATGAGACAGCTCTTAGTTGGAGTAGGATAAAATTCGATTAGGACGTCCCGCGTCTTTCATCTATGTATAAATTGATTTGTTACATCCCGACATATTTGCGATGATATTTTTCCTAGTTTATTTTCCGATCATTAATGATCGTGAAATATCATCATTTTTACTATTTTATTATTTTATTCATTGTCATAAATTGATTTATGATTTCGCTCTCGTGACTCGCTCTCACGAAAATACGAAACGCGTTTTCCGGTGCATTGATAAAAATGCAAGTCGCGAGTCGTCACCTCGCTCGAGTTTCTCGGCGACGTTGCGATTCGCGACCGTGGGATGCATCGACGGACCAGGACTCCACGCACGAAACAGTCGAATCAGAGATTTTTGCACGTGGGACTAATCCCTACAAAGAATCCCCCAGAAACCTTCCTTTTGGCTCAGGAGAGGGTAAATATATTTTTTTGAGTTAGTAAAGTAATTCATTTTCAAATCAGTCTCAGATTAAACTCGGTAGAGTCAACACCGGGATCTCGGACTCCGGGTTTCTTTCCGTCCTCCCTGCGTCGCGTTGTCAATCTCATCCTCGTGTAGGCGGGATGAGTATTCGCATAGTGGGCTATTGTGTCGGGAGAAATTCGTTAAATTCATATATTATTTGAACTGTATTTGACCGTTAATTAGAGTCTTAGACAAAAATTAAAAGGGTCAACACCTAAGAGCTGAGACTCCGGGTTGTTCCGTGTCCTCCCTGCGCCGTGTCGTAAATCTCATCCTCGTGTAGGCGGGACGAGTACCACATAGTGGGTTAGTGTGTCGCGAGCGCCCGTAATTTTTATATAATTATTCGAACTGTTTTGTTGACTGAAATACTAAAAAGTTGTGACTCCGGGATACTCTGTGTCCTCCCTGCGCCGCGTCTGTAAACCCTATCCGCGTGTAGACGGGATAAGTATCGCATAGTGGGCTATTGTGTCGCGAGTGCCCGCGTGGAACCAACCCTATATTCAAACTGTTCTTGACAGTGTTGTGACTGCCAAAATTATGATTGTGATTTGTGCGCAACAAACCTTTTCAATTGATCTCTGACTGGATATAAATATTGGCGTCCGAGGCTGATTCGAGCAAATCCGACAATCCGTCGGAGGAAACTCAGCAACCTTCAGTAAGGGTGAGCGAAGTGTGTGTATGGGTGTGTGTGGAATTTAGTTTAGAAATTAAGGTAATTGCGCGTGGAATCTCGGCATTCCATATTGTTGATTCGATTCGCTACGACTAATAAAATTAAGCATTATTTTAGATTGTCCTTTTTTTGGTATTTTTATTCGAAAACCTAACGATCACCCATCTTGCGACGGGAACGGGCCTGTAGAGGACGAGGCAAGGTGGCCCAAAATATAACGACGGTAAGTCAAACGGGGGAAAATAACCCTCGTGTTACGCTCGTACGTAACAGATTTAACCCATCGTGGAATTCATTTTTTTTTAATATTAGGATTTTCACCTAGCAGTTGGAGCTTGCTTAAAGTGGGTTGAATACCGTTGAGAAAGTTTCAATACAAATGTCACAGGTGCTCTTCACAGCAATACTAAATTTAACTTGCGCTACTCAAAAATTCAATTGGGTCATTCACTTTATCTAACCTAGTGGTGAAAACATCTATCTATCGTTTTTGGCACTATGTATTCACAAAATATGAGAATTGCCTAGTTTTCATCCTTGAAGAGGAAAAATTGTATTTTTGAGGGTTCCTCGTGGATCTTTATGGAGCAAGATATTTATTAAAGAGCACTGATGTAAGCACTTTAGAACAAAATTTCCGAGCTCGTAGCTTAGCTAGAGTGGTATTCGGCTATACAATCTGCTGTAAACATGAAGAATTCTTTACATTTTTGGTGCACTATCTTGAATGTCTGAATTGTTAGTGCAAATCCGTAATCAGCGACCCCAAAAACCATTGAATACCCACTTTTGCCCTGAGAAAGTTTTTTTTTACATTTCCGGTCTTCAATTTCGGATCCGCCATCTCGAATTGCTAATCTTTTATTGCAAATTCATAATCGGCGAACCTAAAAACCCTCAAATTTCAACTTTCGCCCAGATCAAGTGATTTTTTGCATTTTCGGGCCGCCATTTCCAATATCTTAATGTTCAGTGCAAATTTCTAATAAGCAACCGTAAAAACTCTGGAAAACAAATTTTCGCGGAGATCAAGTGATTTTTTGCATTTTCGAACAGCTATATTGGATCTGCTATCTTGAAATTTCAAATTTTCAGTGCGAATTCGTAATCGGCGACCCCAAAAACCTTCCAATACCAAATTTTGCCCGAATCTAGTGATTTTTTGCATTTTCAGTCCGCCGTACAGGATCTGTCATCTTCAACTTCGAAGTTTGCATTACAAATTCGTAATCACCGACCCCGAAAACCATTGAATACAAACTTTTGCTCGCATCAAGTAATTTTTTTTGCATTTTCGGTCCGCCATCTTGAATTTCAAAATTTGCATTGCAATTTCGTAATGAGCGACCTCAAAAACCCTTGAATACCAACTGCCGCCCTGATGAAGCGATTTTTTGCATATTTAATTTCAATCGAAAAAAATATCAACGTTTTTTTTCAATTTAGAAAATTTCGTCTTAACGTGGCCTCACAAGTCTCGTATTGTCTGCCGGTATTACTATCCCCCTGTCATCAGAATTTTTCGTCCGAAGTGATTTCCAAATGTCATTGAGAATGACATTTAGTCACTCCAATGGCGGCACACTCGACAGCCGTAAGCTCAGACCGACTGACGGGACAATAGCACAACGCACTACACGCGGCACCTCCGTTCGACGAAATTCATCATTTTTAATAAACTTTTATATTTTTTTCACTGCAAAAAAATATGTTAAGCACTTTGGTACGAGTGTTCTGGATTCGAAAAAATATGAACTCTGATAATTTATTTTATTAATGCATTTTCCATTTTTTTTCGAAAAAAAAAATTTTCCATAGCAAAACCTACAAATCGGATAATTGTGCCATATTTTTTTTCAAAGAGCGAAAAAAATTGTTCGCGATACTTACTCAACATCAGTCAAAATCGCCCTTTAAATCGGTTTAAAAAAGCATGGCCACCCCCGATGTGTCACCCTGTATATAAAAGAGTGTATGTGTGTGTGTGTGTGTGTGTGTGTGTGTGTGTGTGTGTGCGAGTGTTGGTGAGTGTTTTTGTTATATATACGATGTATATTAGGGTGGTCGTTATTTCAGGTATCAACTTTTATTTGGGTAGTCATTCGAGATTTGATACTTTGAATATATATTCTATCTCTATATATAAAGGAGTCTATGTGTGTGTGCAAGTGTTTGCGAGTTTTTTTCATATATACGATGTATATTAAAGTGGTCATTATTTCAGGTATCAACTCACATTTGGATGGTCAGTCGAGATTTGATGCTTTAAATATATATTCTATCTCTATATATAAAAGAGTGTATGTGTGTATGTGCGAGTGTTAAATATTTATATACATATTTCTTAAGATATACATTAGGGTGGTCGTTAATTCAGGCCTGAATTCATATAGGGTGGTCATCCTGGGCTCGAATTTTCTTCATTATTTATATATTATATGTATTTACTATTTATAAGATGTATATTACAGTGGTTGTTGTTTCAGGTCTCAATTAATATTCGGGTGGTCCTTCGAGGTTTAATTCCTTTAAATATAGCATTATCTACATATATGCAGCATATCCATGTATACATAGCATTATATATGGGATTTTCTATATATAGATCATCTATGTATATATATTGTAACGGAACGGCCTTTCGGCGCACCCGTCACCAAATTTCGAGATCACGAGAGAGGTGGGGTCAAAGCACCGGGGCCACGGGTCAAACCCGAGTATTAAGAGCACGCCCATGATCTCTGCTCACCCCACCCCGGATTTTCAACAAGCGGAATATCCCGTGACCACAGGAGCTTTGGAAAGCACGAAACAGGGCAAACACCGGAACCACGTCACACAATCAAACGTTTGAGAAGGATCCCGAACGTTCGATCGAAGATCCAAAAGCACCGCCGAAGTCGCTTGCGGGCACTCTACTTCAAACTCGTCAAGTTCGAGTAACACCATCGAGCTTTGCTCGATATTTCTCCATTTTCAGTGCGATCTTGTGTTTAGGTTGTTTAGAAGCTATGAAACCTTTGAATGTTAATTGTTCAATAAATAGCTTCTCAATCGTAGTGAATTTTTTACACGACCCCCTGAATACTTCACGTAAGGATATACCAAATTTTCAGAATTCTATCATCATTACTTCAACCTCCTTAAGGGGTTAATATACATCGGTTTTAAACGAATAAAAAAAATGTCCATCAATAAACTTCGTTTTTTTCCGTTGTGGATATTAAAAAATTAAGAGGTCAAAAAAAAACTTATCGCAAAGTTATATCAGTTTCCATAAGACTACATTTAATTTTATTCAATTTGTTCATCTTAATTATTCGATAACGAGCTTCCAAATCGTCGTGAAATTTTTCCACGGCATCTTAAATAATTCATTGAAAAACATACCAAATTTTTAAAATTTTCTCATTAAACGTGATTTGCTTCTAAACAACCTTAAGAGACTTTTTCCACGTGGAGCCCTCACATTGCGTTGAGAAGTTGGATCGTGGAATGAGGAAAGTTTTGCGTTGCTCCGCGCCTTTCCTTTTTTTGATTTATTGTTCAACATTTATGAAATTGTTCACCAATCAATTCAATAAATCTTGTTCTTGCAAGGCACGTGAAGATGGGCAGATAGGCTAGCCCAGAGGCGCGTTCTCTCGGAAACCCAATTCCAATTATGAATTGAGTGTAAAGCTCCACCATGGCGCATTTTGAAACTGTGGTGAACAGATTCATTTTTACATGAAAGCATAAATTCACGGCTACAATATAATCTGTGGAGAGCTGCTCAATCTCCTTCACAGGAACTATAATTCAACTCATTTTCAAAATCAAGTGTTAAGCTCCACGTAGAAGCATCGCGCATCCTGCGTGAACACGTGAAATCACTATTGAAGAAAAAATCATCGGCCACGATTTTAATATTATCAGCGTGCCGTTTAAATAATTCAATTCTCCCAGGGAAAATCTTTGGAGCAGAGAGAGTGAGGGAGGTCTTCTGTCTCTCTCACACGTCTCATCGGGTATTGTATCAGCGAGCGGATTAGTGTCGATACGCAGACGAGCGTGTGACACATACACACACACACACACACGTATCGGATATTCGCGACGCGTCGCTCTTTCTCTTTCATCTACACAATGAAGATCTTCGTCTCACAAACACAGACATCTACGCCAATCTCTTTCAATTCTTCATAGTCCTTCCTCGGGCCCTCCTGATTCCAGTCGAGTCTTCGGAAACATTATTTTTGCACCTCTCACGGCTTGGCCGATGCCTAACACAAAAAAACCTCGTTTGTTCACCAAAATCGCTTCACGAGTCCAATAGTCAATTCGCCCTCGCTTCTCGAGATTTGCCCCTTATCATTTCTTTTTCATCAACGTCTTGCCTCACGAGCATTGCTAGAGCAGACCCCAAGGACTCCTTGAGTCCCTATGATGAGAGGTCTAACTTTCTAAGCGTGCCGTAACGCGCTGCTTGAAAGATTACACCAAATCTGAGGGATCGTCGAAATAAATTTAATTTCCATTAAATTATTGAAATCCTTTCAGGCGTGGATATTGGCAAAGATAATTCCATACCACACCAACACTTACACACAAACAAGCACACTCGCAAATTCCCGGGGCGTCGAGGACCCAAAAAATCAACTATCTCTCTCTCTTTCTCTCTCTCTCTCTCTCTTTCTCTCTCTCGCACGGCAAAACCGAGCGAGAGAAATAAACTCCCGAAATTCGAGCAACGGAAACAAAATAAAATCCGACGTGAAAAATTTTGGAGCGCTCGAATTCTAGAAACATGGAGTGCAAATTAGATATGGTAACTCGACGCTGTGAAACCAAGGAAAAACGCATGCTCACAGGCAACGCTTTCTGGGTGGAAGATCACTTCAGTAGGGGAACAATTGACAAAAGACTGGTACCATCCATTCGACACTCGCGCGAGAGCGAAGCATTCGGGTATGGGCAGACAACGATTCCTTCCATGCCGCTCCCGTCGCAACGTGCTATAACCCGCAATGTAGGCAATCCTCCGCTCTTGCTACCACCTCGGAGCAGGAATATACAAGAGTCGCGAGGACAGATTTTCTCTCCCGCCACGGGTGAGACAGAGAGACGTAGCGTGACTACGCAGGCACTGTCCGACCACTATACCAGCCCTCCGGGACCGGCTAACGGGACTGCCATTGGCAGTACCTTGAAAACCGCTACCCCGAGCTTCTCGGGGAAGAGGAACGAGCTCCCTGTATAATTTCTGATTGATTTGCGCGCGTTCAGAGACGCCTATGTAGCGAGGTACCACTTCAAAATGGTAATTGCGCAGTGTTTTAAAGGTCCGGCCCCTCAGTGATGGAAAATCGCACAAGACTCGATACCTGACTATGGCAGCTTTGAAACACAGTTTTTGAGACATTACTGGAGCAAAGCAAACAAGACAACGTCAAAATGAGACTCGAGTTTGATTGGCATGACCCCGAAAAAACTATCCCGCTTGAACTACGCCATGAAAGTGATAGGATTAGCGAGGGACTTACGCCCCCCTTAACGAAGAGCGAAATCGTAGCAAAACTGAAGCGACACTTTAGCGACGATGTCCATTCGTCGATATGCACCCTGGGGATCGAAACGATGTCGAGCCTACTGGACCTCCTCTCATTGTATGACGAAGAGGGAGGAGGAAATTGGGAAAGGAAGAGACCCGAACCGCGCGACGAAAAACAATGAGGCAAATAACCCGCGTACCGAAAAACCTAGAGACGACGCGCGATAGGGACAACAAAGCAACAAAACAAATAAGCGTTTTGTGCGCGCGCTGGAGGCAGACTAAGAGGGAGACGAAACGGTTAAACTAGTACCTGAAGAGGTACCTGAAATGAGAAACGAGGTTGCGTCACCTCAATACCAGGTGTGTAAGTATGAAACCGGAAGTTGCCCATAGGTGGCGCTAGATGTCGATGCAGTTACCGATACATCACGTCAGCGGTGTCTTGTTATTGTATTGATATCCGACAAAGATTTCAAACTCACAATAACACGAGTTTCATTCAGTAGCATTAGTTTATTAGAGATAAACATGTCGAGTTTTGTGCCAACAAATTACGATTTGCGGACAGCCCTACTTTTCTGTTTTCATCTGAAGAAAACCGCAGCCGAATCGCATCGAATGCTTCTGGAGGCGTTTGGTGAGCATGCTCTCGGTAAAACACAGTGTTTCGAGTGGTTTAAACGGTTCAAAAGTGGCGATTTTGACGTGAGGAACGAAGAACGTGGAAGACCACCGAAAAAGTTTGAAGACGCTGACCTGCAAGCCTTGTTGGACGAAAACGACGCTCAAACACAACAACAACTGGCGGATCAATTAAAGGTGACCCGAGAAGCCATCTCCCTTCGGTTAAAAGCCATGGGAAAGATACAAAAGGTGAGGAAATGGGTTTCATACTTTCAAAATTCCGGTTTCATACTTACACACCTGATAATGCCCTCACTTAATGAGGTGACCCTTGAATAAAGGAAGAATACGCGAGGGGAACTGCTGCAAGAATGTGAGGGAGAAGCGGAAGGAAGGATAAGATGCCCCATACTCGAGATTGAGTGCTTCGAAATTCCCATACGAGCATTAATGGATACGGGCAGTGAGATAACCCTAATTTTCGCACGGCTTTCAAAAATTTCTAAAACGAATCCTCCAATTACCCCACTCTCCCACGAACAGGAGTCTCAGTGCGTGGCGCAGTGCGCGGAAGGGCGACGAAAGTAACGCGTCAAGTGTATGGGCCCATTACAATAAAGGGGGCAACGGAAAACACATGCTTCTTTATCGTACCCGGGCTAACCAACGATTGCATACTAGGCGTAGATTTCCTCACGAAAATCAAGTAAAAAATTGACCTTAAGGACTATAGCATGGCATTTAAAACCTCGAATTTCCCTAATCAAAAACTGTTGATTAGCCTGAAACCCCAAGAGCGAGAAGAAGACCACGAAGAAACAATAGAGATAGCTCAGGTAGAAGCAGAGATGGACGAGATAATGGATGAAGAGATTGACGCAAGAGTGTCCAGCACGGAGGGGCTGGGAGACCGCGAGAGAGAGGCGTTTCGCGAGTTGCTCCGCTCTCACCGCGCGGTCTTCGCCAAACGCCCGGGCCGGCTCAAATCTTACACGCACGAGCTTCGGGTGATCCCCCACCGCCCCTTCAAGGCGATAAGCTATCCGCTCCCTCTCGCATATAGGAAAGGTGTGGACAAAAAACTTTAAAAACTCCTTAAGGGTCAACACCACTGTGACCCTTTGTTTTTTTCACATTTATCAAGAATTTTTTTTGTGGGAAAAAAAGAGATATTCGAAAAATTTTTTGTGGGTTTTGTTCCCTATTTATTAATGTATCAAAAAACATTTTTTTCACATTCTTCACGCCGCATGGTGGCGCTGGGGAAGCTCTCGCGTCAGGTGCGGTCATTTCCGCAGTGGTTCGCGGCACGCAGCAGAACTGTCTTCACCGTCGATCAGAAAAGAAATACCAAGTGTTTTCGTTAATAATATGATATTTTGAAGAGGAGTACATAGGAATTTGGAAAAATATTGATTTTTCAAAAATAGGCACGCCTTTGAAATTAGAGAATGATTTTTGAGCAAACTTTCTCGTCGAAAATAGGCTATGACTTTAATAATTATTGAGATATCGAAAAAATCCTATGTACTTCTCTGGATAATCTACTTTTATTGATACAGTAAAAATTTGAAGTCGATCGGATGAAAATTGCTCGAGTTCTGCTGCGTGCCGCACTCGAAAAAGTAGTTTTGAGAAAAACGCGTTCCAAGTCTTAGGTTTGTTAATTCATGTTATAAATTGAATAAAAAATTATTTACCTCCAATCAGTGATGACGTCACCATATAGCTGGCCTTCAAGAAGTAAATCGTTGTCTCCTGATTTTTTCCATTAACTTGTTGAGGCTTTTCTCGCTTCTTTTGTAGCGTCTGTGAGTGAGCGCTCCACGAGCTGGATCCGCGCTGCGTCGGTCTCAACGCAAAAGTTGAAACAATTTGGGCCGATGGTTATCCCCAACGTCTCCAGTACTTTTATGAGACTTTTTAGGCCATCATTGAACACTAATACCGCAATGTCAGTTGCAACATCAATGATTTTTCTGCTTTCGGACCGGCACTTGAGGCCTATTGGCCAAACTGATGAATTGTAGCTTTCGTTCCTGTTTTGCGTATAGCCGCCCAAACAACGCTTCAGCAAATCGTCTTTGCTCGAATTTTCAAAGATTGGCTGAATTGCCTCCAATAATTTCTGAGGAAGAGGCGGTTTATGACGCTATTTAGAAATATCACCATTTGCGACCGCGCGCTGCCACGAACACCACGACTCGGCACCTTCCGGGCCATTGTCATGTTGTGGCTCACTGTCTAAGGACATTTTATGTTCGATAGTTGCCCAAATTGCCATTTTCATTTTGTCAACATCATCGCTGTTCCTCCGAATAGCCAAGCCGTAATATGTGCTCAACTCGTCAATCAATTTTCCGGTGAGCTTTCCTCTGCCAGACAATCCTTTTGTTTTTTTTTTCACGATTCCGCGGCAGTACGTCCCCAGACGTTTTTGGACATAATCGATGCAATCTTTTTTTCTTATCTCCAAACTGTCGTATGGATCGCTATTCGATATACACAGAAACGTTCTAGAATCGCCGTCATCAATATAATATTTATATTTTATGCCATAGAGCTCTTCAGACCGTTGAAACATTCCGATAGCTGCGTCGACTTCCGTTTTTCCGGAGGAGCCGCTATGGTTCACCTGGCACTTATCGTCGTGGGTAGCTTTCCATTCCCAGTACTCCACGGTGTTTTCTTTTTTATTCCAATGCTCGCAAGCTTTGCAGCATTTCAAATTAACCATAACGTCAATCACTTTTTTAGTGTACCAGCCGATTAGCGATATTATACTGAAAAGCGAGGTGAAACCGCGCTTTCGCCACGATCCGTCGCCGGAAACGATAATTCCGTCCACCATCCCATTTTCCAACGAAATTCGCTGGTCCATAAGTGCAGCCTTTTTCGCTCATTGCGCTCACCGCTTCAGTGGCAATCGAAATCGAATTGATGATTCGATCGTAAAAAGACTGAAATATGGGGCGTGGTAGGTCCATGAATGCACAAAATTTAATCGGGCCATTCAAACCGACGCCAAGAAGACGCATACTGAATACGATCCAATGATTTATTTCGTATGCATTGCCAATCATAGGACACGAATTGATTAACACTTTTTCACAATGGCCGCAATCGACCTCGATTTTGAACCCGAGTCCGCGCAAACTTTTTTCGGTGAATTTTATGTCACGATCACCCACTTTACATTTCACTAACGTGGAAATAATGTTCAATGCAGTGAAAAATTGTACTATACGATAATTGATATCGTTAGTAACACCGACCTCTAAATCGTCCGATGATTTTAACTTTTTCGCCGACGTGCTCGCATGCTCTGCAGAACTGTTTTCGGAGCTAGAACGGTTCGGAGCAGAGATCAGCAGTAATGATATTTTTAAGCGCATTTTCGGTAAATATTATTAACTTTTTGAAAATTGATAATTTTAAAATCCGAATTTTCAATTATCCGAAAATGGTTAATGGAAAAAAAAAATTTCAATTATCCAAATAATCGATAATTGGTCGAAAAATAATATCAATTATTCGCCAATGATTAATGGGAAAAAATAAATTCCCAATTATCTCAGTAATCGGTAATTGGTCAAAAAATAATATCAATTGATCAGAAAATGTGTAATTGGTTTGAAAATGTTTCCGATTATCCGAATAATCGGCAATTGGTAAAATGAAAATATCAATTAATCAGGAAATGGGTAATTGGTTGGAAAATATTCTCAATTATCAAAATAATCGCTAATTGGTCGAAAAATAATATGAATTTTCAGAAAAATTATTAATTGATTTGAAAAAATTCTCAATTACCCAAATAATCGTCAATTGATCGAAAAATAATGTCGATTTTTCAGAAAAATGGGTAATTGGTTTGATAATATTCCCAATTACCCGAATAATCGTCAATTGATCGAAAATAATAAAACACCAAGAATTAACTTCTCGCTTTCTGAGATGTCCAGATTGACCACTGCGTATTTTTCGGAGTCCAGGTTGAGAGCTTCGTAGATGTCGGCGTCCAGGTCGACCGCCACGTAGTTTTCTGTGTCCAGGTCGACAGCTTCGTAGTTGTCGGTGTCCAGGTCGACCGCTGCGTAGTTTTCGGTGTCCAGGTCGACCGCTGCGTAGTTGTCGACGTCCAGGTCGACCGCTGCGTAGTTTTCGGTGTCCAGGTCGACAGCTTCGTAGTTGTCGGTGTCCAGGTCGACCGCTGCGTAGTTGTCGACGTCCAGGTCGACCGCTACGTAGTTTTCGGTGTCCAGGTCAACAGCTTCGTAGTTGTCGGTGTCCAGGTTGACCGCGGCGTAGTTGTCGACGTCCAGGTCGACCGCTACGTAGTTGTCGACGTCCAGGTCGACCGCTACGTAGTTTTCGGTGTCCAGGTCAACAGCTTCGTAGTTGTCGGTGTCCAGGTCGACCACTACGTAGTTTTCGGTGTCCAGGTCGACAGCTTCGTAGTTGTCGGTGTCCAGGTCGACCGCGGCGTAATTGTCGACGACCAGGTCGATCGCTACGTAGTTTTCGGTGTCCAGGTCGACAGCTTCGTAGTTGTCGGTGTCCAGGTCGACCGCTGCGTAGTTGTCGACGTCCAGTTCGACCGCTACGTAGTTTTCGGTGTCCAGGTCGACCGCTGCGTAGTTGTCGACGTCCAGGTCGACCGCTACGTAGTTTACGGTGTCCGGGTCGACAGCTTCGTAGTTGTTGGTGTCCAGGTCGACCGCCCCGGAGTTTTTGGTGTCCAGGTCGACAGCTTCATAGTTGTCAGTGTCCAGGTCGACCGCTGCGTAGTTGTCGACGTCCAAGTCGACCGCTACGTAGTTTTCAGTGTCCAGGTCGACGGCTGCGTAGTTGTCGACGTCCAGGTCGACAGCTTCGTAGTCGTCGGTGTTCAGGTCGACTGCTGCGTAGTTATCGACGTCCAGGTCGACCGCTACGTAGTTTTCGGTGTCCAGGTCGACCGCTGCGTAGTTGTCGACGTCCACGTCGACCGCTACGTAGTTTTCAGTGTCCAGGTCGACAGCTTCGTAGTTTTCGGTGTCCAGGTCGACAGCTTCGTAGTTGTCGGTGTCCAGGTCGACCGCCCCGTAGTTTTTGGTGTCCAGGTCGACAGCTTCGTAGTTTTCGGTGTCCAGGTCAACAGCTTCGTAGTTGTCGGTGTCCAGGTCGACCGCTGCGTAGTTGTCGACGTCCAGTTCGACAGCTTCGTAGTTGTCGGTGTCCAGGTCGACCGCCCCGTAGTTTTTGGTGTCCAGGTCGACAGCTTCGTAGTTGTCGGTGTCCAGGTCGACCGCCCCGTAGTTTTGGGTGTCCAGGTCGACAGCTTCGTAGTTTTCAGTGTCCGAGTCAACAGCTTCGTAGTTGTCGGTGTCCAGGTCGACCGCTGCGTAGTTGACGACGTCCAGGTCGACCGCTACGTAGTTTTCGGTGTCCAGGTCGACCGCTACGTAGTTTTCGGTGTCCAGGTTGAAAGCTTCGTAGTTGTCGGTAACCAGGTCGACCGCTACGTAGTTTTTGGTGTACAGGTCGACAGCTTCGTAGTTTTCGGTGTCCAGGTTAACAGCTTCATAGTTGTTGGTGTCCAGGTCGACCGCTGCGTAGTTGTCGACGTCCAGGTCAACCGCTACGGAGTTCTTGGTGTCCAGGTCGACCGCTGCGTAGTTGTCGGTGTCCAGGTCGACCGCTGCATAGTTGTCGATGATAAAATTTTCCAGAAAGAATAACTTATCATAGAATGAATTATCAATATCGAATTGAATATCAAAATGAATATACATTTCATGAAAATGTTCCTTCCTTTCTCCTTTTAATTAATGATTTAAAGGAATCCTCCTTTCGTCCTTCCTCTTTTTGAAAATTCTCTCCAATTAAAAATTTGATCAAGTTGATATCAAATATTATTTCTCTTATAATTTACTTTCGAATCGACTTATATCCAATATAATATGGATTTAATAATAATTCTCCTTTCTTCCTGTAGGAATTCTTTCTAATTAAATATTTGATCTGAACGGATAACTTATCATGTAATAACTTATCAATATTAAATTTGATATCAACTTCGTATTGAATTTCGTTAGAAACTTTTTTTTCTTAAAGAATGATTCAATAAGACGGAATTTCTGAAGAAAGGAGAGAGAAATTTTATTAAACTGACGTTAAGGATATGTTACCAAGTTTATGTTGAACTGATGTGAAGTTTATGATATCAAAACTACGTAACAGTCGACCAAGACGCCGACAAATACGCAGCGGTCGACCTGGACAACAAAAATCACGGAGCTGTCGACCTGGACACCAAAAACTACGAAGCTGTCGGTCTGGACGCCAACAACTACGCAGCGTCGACCTGGACACCGTGAACTACGAAGCTGTTGACCTGGACACCGAAAACTACTTAGTGGTCGATCTGGACGTCGACAACTACGCAGCGGTTGACCTGGACAGCCACAACTACAAAGCTGTCGACCTGGACACCAAAATCTACGGGGCGGTCGACCTGAACACCGACAACTACGAAGCTGTCGACCCGGACACCGAAAACTACGTAGCGGTCGACCTGAACGTCGACAACTACGCAGCGGTCGACCCGGACACCAAAAACTACGTAGCGGTCGACCTGGACGTCGACAACTACGCAGCGGTCGACCTGGACGCCGACAACTAGGAAGCTGTTGACCTGGACACCGAAAACTACGTAGCGGTCGACCTGGACGTCGACAACTACGCAGCAGTCGACCTGGACACCGACAACTACGAAGCTTTCGACCTGGACACCGAAAACTACGAAGCTGTCGACCTGGACACCGAAAACTACGTAGCGGTCAACCTGGACGTCGACAACTACGCAGCGGTCGACCTGGACACCGACAACTACGAAGTTGTCGACCTGGACACCGAGAACTACGTAGCGGTCGGCCTGGACGTCGACAACTACGCAGCGGTAGACCTGGACACCGACAACTACGAGGCTGTCAACCTGGACACCGAAAACTACGTAGCGGTCGACCTGGACGTCGACAACTACGCAGCGGTCGACCTGGACACAGACAACTACGAAGCTGTAGACCTGGACACCGAAAACTACGTAGCGGTCGACCCGGACGTCGACAGCTACGCAGCGGTCGACCTGGACACCGACACCTACGAAGCTGTTGACCAGGACACCGAAAACTACGAAGCTGTCGACCTGGACACCGAAAACTACGTAGCGGTCGACCTGGACGTCGACAAATACGCAGCGGTCGACCTGGACACCGACAACTACGAAGCTGTCGACCTGGACACCAAAAACTACGGGGCGGTCGACCTGGACACCGACAACTACGAAGCTGTCGACCTGGACACCAAAAACTACGTAGCGGTCGACCTGGACGTCGACAACTACGCAGCGGTCGACCTGGACACCGAAAACTACGTAGCGGTCGACCTGGACGTCGACAACTACGCAGCGGTCGACCTGGATACTGACAACTACGAAACTGTTGACCTGGACACCGAAAACTACGTAGCGGTCGACCTGGACGTCGACAACTACGCAGCGGTCGACCTGGACACCGACAACCACGAAGCTGTCGACCTGGACACCGAAAACTACGAAGCTGTCGACCTGGACATCGAAAACTACGTAGCGGTCGACCTGGACGTCGACAACTACGCAGCGGTCGACCTAGACACTGAAAACTACGTAGCGGTCGACCCGGACGTCGACAGCTACGCAGCGGTCGACCTGGACACCGACAACTACGAAGCTGTTGACCTGGACACCGAAAACTACGCAGCGGTCGACCTGGACGTCGACAACTACGCAGCGGTCGACCTGGACACCAAAAACTACGTAGCGGTCGACCTGGACATCGACAACTACGCAGCGGTCGACCTGGACACCGACAACTATGAAGCTGTTGACCTGGACACCGAAAACTACGTAGCGGTCGACCTGGACGTCGACAACTATGCAGCGGTCGACCTGGACACCGACAACTACGAAGCTGTCGACCTCGACACCGAAAACTACGTAGCGGTCGACCTGGACGTCGACAACTACGCAGCGGTCGACTTGGACACCGACAACTACGAAGCTGTCGACCTGGACACCGGAAACTATGAAGCTGTCGACCTGGACACCGGAAACTACGTAGCGGTCGACCTGGACGTCGACAACTACGAAGCGGTCGACCTGGACACCGAAAACTACGTACCGGTCAACCTGGACGTCGACAACTACGCAGCGGTCGACCTGGACACTGAAAACTACGAAGCCGTTGACCTGGACACCGAAAACTACGTAGCAGTCGACCTGAACGTCGACATCTACGCCGCGGTCGACCTGGACACCGACAACTACGAAGCTGTTGACCTGGATACCGAAAACTACGTTGGGGTCGACCTGGACGTCGACAACTACGCAGCGGTAGACCCTGGACACCGACAACTACGAAGCTGTTGACCTGGACACCGAAAACTACGTAGCGGTCGACCTGGACGTCGACAACTACGCAGCGGTCGACCTGGACACCGAAAAATACGCAGTGGTCAACCTGGACATCTCAGAAAGCGAGAAGTTAATTACTTGGTGTTTCATTATTTTCGATAAATTGACGATTATTCGGGTAATTGAGAATATTTTCAAACCAATTACCCATTTTTCTGAAAAATCGACATTATTTTTCGATCAATTGACTATTATTTGCGTAATTGAGAATATTTTCAAACCAATTACCCATTTTCCTGAAAAGTCGACATTATTTTTCGATCAATTGACGATTATTCGGGTAATTGAGAATATTTTCAAACCAATTACCCATTTTTCTGAAAAATCGACATTATTTTTCGATCAATTGACGATTATTTGGGTAATTGCGAATATTTTCAAACCAATTAATAATTTTTCTAAAAATTCATATTATTTTTCGACCAATTCGCGATTATTCAGATAATTGAGAATATTTTCCAACCAATTACCCATTTCCTGATTAATTGATATTTTCATTTTACCAATTGCCGATTATTCGGATAATTGGAAATATTTTCAAACCAATCACACATTTTCTGATTAATTGATATTATTTTTTGACCAATTACCGATTACTGAGATAATTGGGAATTTATTTTTTTCCCATTAATCATTTGCGAATAATTGATATTATTTTTCGACCAATTATCGATTATTTGGATAATTGAAAATACAATTTCGTATAATTTTAATTTTTCATCAATTGGTATTTCATCTTTTTAAATTAGCGATTTTTCGTCAATTGAAAAATGGAAAATGGTAATTTTTTTTTGCCGATCCCTGATTGTTTGGCTTCAAACTGGTCAAAATATTTTTAGGGGAAAGCGCACTTTGTAAAAATCTCTCCATGTCTTCTATTTCATAACTTCCTGTGGGTATAGTAATTACTTCCTCGACCACGTAAAATTTATTATTTCCCACATCGATATTGGGAATCGAATTGAAGGTGAGTAATTCCACGAGCCCGAGAGTATAATTTTTGAATGGTAATAGTTCAATAGGTGAGAAATAGTGTGTCCCTAGAATAAAGCTTGTTTCCGAAAGAGTCAATGTAAAAGAATCACTCATGACTGCTGGTGCACAACTGATACTTTAATCATCATAACAAATATTTTAATAGATCCTCATTGAGAAACTTGAGGCACAGGTGTCCACATATAACTGTATCATAGTCTCGATATTGTTCATGGTTGTACATTACAATGCTACCATCACCGAAATATTTCACAAGTTCTTGAGGAGGCCGTAAATTTCCAAAACTGTCAAAATAAATAACACGATCATTTTTCTTCTTATATGCAACCCAGTGTGTGCCAGGACCATCTTCATCATCCAACTTCACGATAGCTGATTCGTATTTTCGAGGCTAATTCTTAGGTAACGCATTTCTCATGTAAACTCCACGAAAATGTGGAATATTCATAGCTCGGGCATAATTCATGAGATCAGTATCGGTGAGTGCTCGGTGTGGTAGCTTTACACGTTTTTTGTCAAGTAGGGTTTCAAGTGAAGACCCATTCCTTTTTTGTAGGGTTTTTGATACAATCCTTTTCCCAAAGCGACAGCCTCCATTGTAGCATTATGTCGTTTACTTTCTTCCAATTTGCATTTTGCAGCGCTTGCATCAGTCACAGCTTTTGCGATACCTGCTGCGCCACGAGCAAGGGCCCTAGTGGCACTCAACACAACGAAAATAGGCACGAGAAATGACAAAACACCGCCAATTTTCGAGGGTACAAGCGGAATTCGGGGAGATTGAACTTTACTCTTTTCACCTGCCTTTTTCACAGTATCACGAGCAGCTTTTAGTACTGATTAAATATGATCCAAACCTCCTCGATAAATGGACTTTTCAGCTGCTTTATCTACCTGTCTTAATGTTATTTTCCGTTGATTTTTTCGTCTTGCACCCATACCGAGTTTCACCTTCGCTTTCATTGTATTCACAATACCGAAAGCCGTTGCTTTTTCACCAAGATTCGTGCCTTTTGCGAAAACACGCTGCCAAGCTTTCTTTTTGAGTAAATTGTCTGCTTCGTGACGAGCATCAAGGTCTTGCCAATTCTTTGAGTATGCGATGTCGTGTTCTTTATACGCACTATCGAGCGGATTTACACCTGGATCTCCTCGTGCAAGTCTCTTTGCTAATTTCGTACCAGGACCACAGTATCGATAACCAGGTACATGCAACTCAAAAGGGAGTGTATTGATCAGATTGTTAACAAATCTTTTTCCACGTTTCTTTGTGCGTTCACGAACGATCATGATCGTGAAAAGTTTTCGACTGAGAAGATTCTGTTCGCGTCTATCCTACTTATACTTTTTTTTTCTGTCGCCGACAACACCGTATTTTTCCGGCTCAACTTTCCCTGAAAATGGTTATTTCCCGAATTTTCCATTCAGTAGTCTTGGATGAACGAAAATATTGTTCTTGAGCAAATTTTTTCAAGCTCTGAGATATGGGATTTTTCGTGTCGTCTCGATTATTCATTCTTGATGTCATGTGTATCGCAAGAAAGCTGGATTACAGCTGAGCAATATCCTTATAAGCATCCTACTTTTACGTGCTCCGGTCAGTCGCGATCAAGATGAGATTCAAAACACATCACGAAAAAATGTCTGTGATAAATTTCGACGTTGCAGGGAGAGAAGAGCGCGAGAAAGGGCATGGTCCTCTACTGCCAAATAGTGTGCGTGCCATAATATGTGGCCCATCCGATTGTGGTAAAACCAATACTCTTCTTACCCTCATTACCCACCCTCATGGTTTGAGATTTGAAAATATCTACGTCTACTCAAAATCGCTAAATCAGCTAATGTATCAACTCCTCAAACGTTTACTCGAACCTATAAAAGGGTTAGGGGATTTCCCTTTTGAAGATCATGGGCAAGTAATTAAACCTGGAGAGGCACGTCCAAATTCAATCATGGCGTTCGAGCTTTCTTTCGCATGGGGAGACATTGTGATGTTGATTGTTCTTACCTCTGCCGAACATATGCTCGTATCTCGAAGCATCTGATTCGTGATAATACCAATTTCATAGTACTTTTTCGTCAGGATGATGTTACGCGAATGGCTTAAAAAATGATTTAAATCCAGCTAGCATCCGATATTTGACACTGTCCTTGTGCAAAATATACGTCACAAGGCAACTCGTCGAAATAAAGTACCTAAGGTTTTTAAATCGCCAGGTTAAGTTTTCGATAAGGCCTTTCCAGGGCTGTATCACGTATTGGAATAGTGATACGCGTAACAAACGGTCTGGTGTGCAACGGTAACTTTATCGACGGTGCAGTCTTTATCTCAGTTTGGACCGGTTAGAGAAGTGAGTAGACGATTTGCGTATGAATATACTTATCAAAATGCAGATCAAAGGCCTCTATTCCTTAAACGTCCGTTGTAACGAGCAGTCGATGTCTTTGGAGAGCGAGTAACGAACCCTTAAGTCGATGCAAACCAGGCGAAGATTCAGAGCTTTCTAGGATTAGGAAGATGTCTTCGGGGTTTCACAAAGGAGAAGTGGTCGATTTTAAAGTTAATGGTGATTTTTATTCACACTTTCTCACTTATAATAATCAATCACAAATAACGAGTTCACTGATTTAAAACTTATTGGAATGTCGCAACAGATCGGTCCTAGTTGTTAACAGAGTTCGCTATCTCGTTTGGTAACGCGTAACAATTAGCGCGGCGGGTAATGGTGGCAGAGATGGTATCCGCACTTGATGGCGTTCTAACGCCTTCTGGCGATCACCGCTGGGCCTGCGATGCATCTCACAGGACGATGCAGCGAGAGATAAGCGGGCCGACACTTCGCGAAACAAATGACGAATACGGTGCATTATACCGGATGTGGCGAGATTACAGTAAGTCAGCGATGAATATTTAATTTAATATGTAATAGACCCGTGACGGAACGCTATAGCGACGGTAGTCTAAACTCCACGAGTCGTATTCGCTGAAGATCTCGCTATTTAATATTTATATTTCGAGGAATAAGAAGGCAAAGGTCTTTTTCATTTAGACGTTAGGCTTAACACCCCCCATGTTAGAGTGAACTTCGGCGATAGTGAAGCTAGATGCCGAAGGTCGTATACCTTTTGGTTTTATTCCGATTTTTTCTGGAATTTCTAAGATATCGGATTTCTTCTCTTTCTCCTCTATAATAGAATCTAATTGTTTTTTTAAGTTTTGCAACTCTATTTGTGCTTTACCTTCGTATCTCTCGAGTTTTTTATTGGTTCCAGGACAACAATACTTGAATAGTCCCTTCCCAATGAATCGGAGGATAGGAATCAATGCTCCGAAGCGCCATAGGGCTAAAAATATACCTATGATTCCTATTGAGGGTAAACCTATTTTGATCAATCCGTTGAACAATCTATTCATGGTGTTCCAAAAGCTGTCATGCTTTAGCACAATTTTAGCTTTCTCTAGATCTTTACTGATACTATCCAAGTCTTTACCAATGTCTCTGAAATATGTAGCGTCTATTTGATTTGTAACCTCGGTAACACGCATTGCAAGTTCCGAAAAATTTAGAGCAAAGTATGTCTCACTTGGATTTATTAACTGATATTTCTCTGGAAGACCATTTAGGATCATTTTCGTACTGTCTTGAACCAAAATGCATTTTTCCGTTGTTTTTAGTAGTGCAACTTCTTGAATATAAATTTCGCTTGTGTGGCTTTTACATTTTACAAGAATGAGGATAGATTTTCCAATTTCCGGTATTATCAATACTCCGTGGTCATTATACAAGGATATGTAGCTTACATTTTTTCGTGGATTTGACTGAGTTTACATGGGTCGATGTTGTTGACAAGTCGGTGTATTAATTCTGTTATAAATCGGATGTGTGTAGTGCGTGATCAAATAGTTGTCAATTTTTTTCATCTGCCTGATTTCGTTTTCATTGGTTTCCATATAATTTTTTCCTTGACGCAGCAAGTGAGAAAATCGTGGTGCAGTTACAATGTAAGTATCATTGTGAATTTTTGGGATAGGTATGATGTTATACAAGTCCCATTTGTCGTTTTCCAGTACTGGGATTGTTAATTCAAAAATCAAATTGTTTTTTCTCAATACTATCATTTGATCGGCAATATCTATAAAATGTTGAACTTTGGTGTCGTTGAAATAATTGAAGACGTGGTCGTTTTGTGATTCGTTCAGTAATCGGTCGATCATTTTCAGAACGGGGCTGGGTTCTACCAATTGTGGCAACATTACCTTTGTTTCTATAGCCAAAATTACGTTATCTACATCGAAAAGCAAAACATCAATGCATGACATCAGTGAAAGTACGTAGCTGAATCCGAATTGTGTTTGTTTCAAGTTAACTATAGGATTTCCAATTTCAGTTGCAAGTTTCTGAATGACCGCGGATTGTTTTTGAACCGAGATTTTTATAATATTGATGGAGTCTGTAATGTGTTGGATGTTGCTATCAATTCGTTCTATATCTTCGTTGGTCGGAATTCCGAAGAGGAATTTTTGGACTTTTCCGCAAAAATTACAAAGTCCTCTCTTTCGTCTTCTTTGAGATGTTATAATGCAGAGTTTAATCATGTTCCGGTCTCCTATTTTTGTTACATACTTTTTAATTTTGCCTAGACTTTGAAGTGTGGGTATCACTTTTTCCCGATTCTCCGGTGTGTTTTTAATATTACTGAGTGATAAAAATGTTGTCTGTAGGTTTAGTACGATTTCGTCGGTGTGCAAGCAACTGTAATCACTATAAGTGGGCGTTATTATTCCCCACGTTTGATACGGTTCTGCGTCTTCAAATCTTTCTACTTCTGTAATGGATGGATGTTTGTTGGTGATTTCCTGACTCAGTATTGACAAAGTCTGAATGTGGTTTTTTAATTTGTTGAATTTTTGATTAATGGATCCACTCATTGCTTCAGGCTGTTTCGGCAACGCTTTATATTGGTCAACTTGTCTTTTGATTTCCGCGTAAGCTTTATGAATACTCTTAAGATCTATGATTATTGTGAATTTCATTTCTTCACTGTAGGTTAGTACGTATGATTGGTATTCTTCGATAAACGAAGTGTTCGCAAGGGTTACCAGTTCAATGGCAGAAGCGCTGTTAATTGCGGTCAGTGCGATTGTCGCCACCAACAACATCTTCATTAGGTCCGTCATCTGAAACGAACACTTTAATTCTATTTAGGTGGACTATTTTAGTTTTATTGTCAATTTTTATTTTGACGTTAGATTTATCAGTGTATTTTTCTATTACTTCGTATGGTCCTAGCCATTCGAGGTCAAGCTTATGTTTTTTACTATCATTGTGAAGCCAAACGGGCTGTCCTACTTCAATATTATCAAAATCTGTCCGATTTTTGTGTCTGTTTAATCTGTCGGCTGTTTGCTCTTGTCTCAGGCGCAAGCGTTCGCGTGCTTCTGAAACAATCGCGTCGTGTGTTTGTGTTTATTTTTCAGTAAATCATCGTAAGTCAATGACTTTTTATGAGGTAAGCTCGATGGTTTTCTGAGTTTTCTATTGAATGCCAATTCGTCTGGTCGATATCCAGTCGCACTGTGTTTTGAACTGTTATAAGCGAAAGCTATTAGTTTGAGTACATCCTTCCAATTATCGATACGTCCTTCACACATAGTTTTAATGGATTCCTTAAGCAGCGAGTGCATTCTTTCGATACTCCCGTTACTTTGAGGATGGAACGCGGTAGTTTTGATATGAGAGATACCGTGTAATTGTTCGAAATCTTGCATTAATTTCGAATTGAATTCCTGTCCTCGATCTGTGAGGAAAACATCGGGGAGTCCATGAATTAACACAAACTCATCATTTAGTGCTTGAATAATCTCCGAACTTGACTTGGTTTCGAGCGGGCATAGCACAAGATATTTTGTCAAACAATCCTGTATACTGAGTATATACTCGTGACCGGATCGAGATTTTTGCAATGGGCCAAATATGTCTAACGCAGTTTTTGCAAAAGGTTTTTCTGGCAGTTCGGGGACGATAGCAGGAGCTTTGTCTCGATTTCTTACAGCTTCGAATTTTTGTCAAATTTTACAATTTTTGATATAATGTTTGACGTCCTCTTCGAGATTTTCCCATTCTCTATGTTCTTTTACTCTTTGTATTGTTTTATATTCTCCAAAATGTGAACTCAAATTTGTTCCGTGGCTTTCTGATATAATTTTCTTTTTGTCAGTGTACTCGGGTTCCTTGAATGTCGAAAAACAATACTCGTACTATGTTTCAGGATTTTTGATACTAAGGAATCTTAATATCGATAAAATTTCTTCTCTGTCGGCCTTTGTCATTAAATCATCGGTGTAAACCTTGATGTGTTTGGTACCCTTGATTTTGTTGACTGTTAGTTTTGTTCTTACTTTGTTGAGTACCTGGTAATATAAGGTTTGCGTTTTGTTGTCGGTTGGTGAAATAATTTTTATCCAATTCTTTCCTTTGATGTTAGGTTTTTCTTTTAGGAGATGTCCAAGGTTGTTTGGGTTGTACAATTTGTATGAGGAATATTGATAGAAATCGAATGGTAACTCGATGTCGGGATCTGGATTTGGTTCTGCTTCAGGTTGTTCGGATTCTGAATGTTCAGTTTCTTGTTATTCAGCGTCTGATTTTACTTCGGATTGTGTTGTTTCTGGTTGTTCTGAAATTTTGTCTTTATCATTGTTTTTGTCAGGAGTTTCCGGTTTTTCCTGAATGTTAGCGTTTCTTGCTCTTAAATTAAATCCATTTTGATTTTGATCGTCAAAAGTGTTGTTTATTTTCGGTTTTTCCATGTGTGCTTCCCTGGATAACGCGTCAGCAACAGCGTTATGTTTTCCTTTAACGTACTCGATGTCGAACTCATACTCTTCTAGTTTGAGCCTCCAACGCAGTAGTCTGGACGCAGGGTCTGGTTTATTGGCTAACCATTTCAAGGCTTGGTGATCAGTTTTTATTGTGAATTTCCTTCCGAGTAGGTATTGTCTGAATCGTTTAACGGCCCAAACTATAGCAAGCAACTCTTTCTCTGTTGTAGTATAGTTTACTTCGGCCTTGTTCAATGTCCTCGATATGTATGAACAGGGATGACCATCTTGTGATAAGACGGCTCCGAGTCCCTGATTAGACGCGTCTGTAGTCAATACGAATTTTTTCGTATAGTCCGGATATTTTAATACAGGGTCGCCAATCAAAATATTCTTGAGTGCGTCAAATGCAATTTGGCATTTGTCTGTGCATATGACGGGTTTAGTTTTATCCTCCTGATAGTTTCTGGTGAGATCTGTCAATGGCTTAGCAATTGCTGAAAATTTTGGAATAAACTTCCGATAGTATCCTGCGAGGCCTAAAAATGATTTGACGTGCTTTGGTTTTGTAGGTTTTGGAAATTCTTTTACGGCTTTGCATTTTAACGGGTTTGGTTTCACTCGGTCAGGTGTGATGATGTGTCCTAAATATTCGAGTTCCGGCTTTATATATTCACACTTATCCGGTTGCAGTTTTAGGTTTGTGTCTCTCAGTCGATTGAAGAGGATTATCAAATTTTTGTTGTGTTCCTCTATTGTTTTGCCGAAAACGATTATATCGTCGAGATATACGAAGCAAATTTTTCCTATCAACCCTCTTAATGCGGTGTTCATCATTCGTTGAAACGTCGCGGGTGCATTTTTCAATCCAAAGGGCATTTGTAGAAATTCGAAATGTCCCTGATGAGTGCTGAAGGCTGTATATTTCCTCGATTTTTTCTCCATTGGTATTTGGTGAAATCCGGCACTCATATCCAATGCGGAGAAGACTGATGCTTTACCCAAGTCATCTAGAATGTTCTCGATAACTGGTAAAGGATATGAATCCTGAGCCGTTTTTTCGTTCAATTTTCTAAAATCAATAACCATTCTCCATTTAGCTTTTCCTGATGCATCCTTTTTCTTCGGTACAATCCAAATGGGTGCATTGAATGGTGATTGCGAGTGTTGAATTGTTTTCTTTTTTAGTAATTCTTGCACTTGTTGGTCTACCTCGTCTTGGTGGACTTTGGTTGGTCTGTAAGACTTGATATTCATTGGTTTCGTTGGTTCGTCGATGACGATCACGTGTTCCGCCAGTGTAGTACTTGGTGGTTTATCGTCGTCGAGTTGGAACAGATCAGAATAATTTTTTATGATGGTCCAAATGTCACGTTTTTCTTTAGTACTTTTTATGTGATCCAATCTTGTCTTGGCTTCCAATTCTTTGATTCTTTCTTTGCTCAGGTTGATTTTGTTTGTGATTAGCCTTGGTTTTACTTCGAAAATTTGAATGTTTTTTGTTTGAAAAGTTAGATTTTCCTTTCCTTCGTTGGCCAATAGGATATTAACGACTCCGTTTTTTATGTAGTGAATGCTCTCTCCTTGTGGTGTTTCCACTAGTACTGTTCCCTTTTGTTTTTCTACTTCGACGGGAATAGTTATGAAATGTCCCGCGAGGACGGTGAATTGAGAAGATTCTATCTGTTGTTATTCATTATTGGCTCTTATTCTGTCTCGAGGTAGGTCAATCATCATGTCGTTGTTTAAGATTAACGGAGTTCCTATCAACGCATCCTCTCGTACAGGATAGTCGGATGGAACTATGTGAAATTTATCGGGTTTGTTGTTCAAATTACATTTGCATTTAATGAATGTGCATCTGAGTGTTTTGTTCTTCTTTTTTCCAGTTTTGAAGGTGATGGGTTTTTTGATGATATTTTTCTCTTCCACAAGGTGTTCTTTAATAATGGTAATAGATGCTCCTGTGTCTATTAAAGTTGTCAAATTTTTGAATGTCGTTTGTTCGAAATCGAATTTTGTCGTGAACAGATGTCCTTTATCTATTGTTGAAATGTACTCTCGTCGCAAGTGTTGTCGTCGTCGCTTGTGTTTCCTTGTTTTTCATTCGTCACATTCACTTTCTGTTGAGGTCTCATTTGATTCGGAGTCTTCTGAAAATTTTGATTCTGTTTCTGAAATTTGTTTTTCTTTTGTTGTCCGAATTTTTTGTTAAATAGGGTTGATATACCTTTATCTTTCTTCTTTTGATTGCAGTACATTTCAGTGTGTCCGCGCCGATTGCAGTAGGTGCATTCTCGGTCTGGATGATTCATCACCATGATGTACTCAAGAGCCTCTTTCATTTGATCCATGTTGTTGATTGAATCAAGGTCAAATTTTCGGATGTCGGTCTGGTATTGTTGTTCCTCTTCTGTCATCTGCACCTGTTCCTCTTCCTCTTCGTCAGAAGATTCACGTCTGGTGCGATGAACGTTCGGTTTGTTCATGGAGAAGAAATCCTTCCTCTCGGGTCTGTTGTTGAGTCTCGATCTATCGTGTGAGAACTTTGGTTGATCTGGTATTCGTTGATGGTGGGACTCGTGAAACATTCCTCGTTGTCGTTGAATGCTTCTTTTGAAATCTTCGTGTTTCTGAGCGGTCGTTTCTGCTTGCGCGAGGGAGTAAATATCCTTAGTTCGGAGATATGCTCGCGTGTCCTCCTTCAGATTCTGTAGATAGGTCTGCATGACGTCTTTGTCAGATATCTGCAAGTAGATTGTGATCGCTTCGTCCGTTTGATGAGCTTGTTTCAGTTCGAGTCGTTTCGTGTTTAGCCATGATGTATAAATTTTCCGGAATCTGGTGTTGTGTTCCTGGATTGTTCCTTGAACGTGAACGCATGCTGTCATTTCGTCCATAAGCAACAAGGATGACTTCATTGGGTTGACTCGTTTTACTAAAACGTCTTTCAACTTGTCGTAAGTGCTGATGTCTACGTTCGATATGCAGCTTTGTGCTCGTCCTTTTATTTTCATTGTCAATATTTTTTCCAGGAGAAGGCCGTATTGACTTGGCATCGTCCAGTGTCGTGCTCGGTCGACCTTCGATATCCTTTCCGAAATGTTTACCGCTCCTTCGGCCGGTACTATATCGATGGTTTCTTTTGCTGGTGCGTTTTCGTTCGGAAGTAGATGCGGTGGTGCGAATTGTCTTCGTCATCTGCATTGATCGTTTCTTCTGTCGTTAAATTCACTCGCATCGTCATTATCGTAGTCGTCAGGATCGTCGTCTCCCGGATCGCCTCCCGGTGGTGGATTACCTTGGTTGTAGTTACCCGGAATCGATGGTGATCGCCTGTCGTTGTAACGTTGACGTTCGTTACGTGGATTTTCAGTACGCTGAGATTCCTGTATTTGTAGAAATATCTCCATTGTAGCCTGCATTTTTCGCATTTGGTTATGTGTTTGATTCAGCTCTTCTCGGAGCTGAGAATTCTCCTGCCTGGGTGTTTTCATTTCGCGGTTATTCACTCGGGTCTCGGTAGCCGTACGAGTAGCCATCTCTTGTTGGTATATTTGCTTGAGGTTGCTGATTTGAAAATGTAGATTTTTAATTTCCTGATCTTTTTGTTCGACCGCGATTTTCAAATGTGCTGTAGATGTATGTAGAATCTCTTTTTCTCGAAAAAGCTCCTGTTGAAGTTCGTTTTTTAACTTTTCTTCCGTTCTCTTGAATTCCTGTATTTTTTCTTCTAGTTGTTTGTTGAATTGAGCGTCGTAATTTTGTTTTATATCGATGATTAGCTGCTCTCGTGCCAGAGCGTTTTGATGCTGAAGATTTTGAAAATGATCTTGTGTCTCGGTGGATTCTTTTTCGAGATACTCTTGTTGAGCAATGATCTGGGATCGTAGCGAAAAATTAGTTTTTTCGAGAGTTTCAATTTTTTCCTGACCGGTTTTGATTTCAATGTTAGTCGCGTTTAATTGAACTGTTAAGTATTTTAGTTCAATTGTTTGTCTTGCAATTTTGCTGTCTGACGCTTGCTTTTCGAGCTGAATGTGTTGTTTGTTTTTTGTGTATGTCGTGTCAAAGAATGTTCGCAAATATTTTGCCGGAGACAAATTTGTGATTCGTAACACACAACAAAAAATTGATAACGATAATAATTTACATATATACCGATATATAAGTATCGGTTTAAATGAGCGATGTTGTGTGTCTCAAAGATTTTTATTATCCGAGAACTTTGTTTGAAATCGTATGCAAATTTTTATAAAAGTGCAAGAAGAACGATCTGTGTTTTCTTTTATTCACTATTTTTTGTAGTAACGAGACTCTATTATTTGCCGTGTCTCATTCTGTTACTTTGAACTGGACATAGCTTTCAATGCTAGTGGTTCTTTCGGAGTTACACACACAAAATTACTCAATCGCGTTGTTTATAGAATAAGGCAATTACAATTCCTCCTTTTTAATTTATCGTGCGCAGAATGTCAACTGCGGGAAAGTCTTTTCGCAAAAGAGTTGCCAATTTCCTATGAAATCCGAGACTTACTTTTACTCAGTGCTCGCGTACAATACTGGTCGAATGATGTTATCGATGTTCTTGAAGCGGCGGGCGCTGTTACAACGATCGGTTGTAGACTTCTCGCGTTGTTTGATGATCCAGCATACCGTCGGCGTTGAAGTTATTCTCTGAAGGCGTGTCTCCCCCAGTTTTAGTTCAATCCTTCCCGTGCTCGTGCTCCTGCAGCGAAGTCTCATAGATGCGCGGTACGTATAAGTTTTCCAATGCATAATCGTTGGTGACTCACTTTCGGAATATTCAGTGTGGCAATGTCTTTTTCGACAACACAAAATCAACTGAGTTGAATGGCTATTCAACGTTTACTCGTGCACAGGTTTCGTAGTTTTACACCCCCCGTCGTGGAGTCTATTGGTAACCGAATTGTATTGTCACTTTCCGGATTTCACGATTTTTGTATCCTAGCAGGAACGCCAATTTTATGTCACGCGAATGGCTCAAAAATGATTTAAATCCAGCTAGCATCTGATATTTGACACTGTCCTTGTGCAAAATATACGTCACAAGGCAACTCGTCGAAATAAAGTACCTAAGGTTTTTAAATCGCCAGGTTAAGTTTTTGATAAGGCCTTTCCAGGGCTGTATCACGTATTGGAATAGTGATACACGTAACAAACGGTCTGGTACGCAACGGTAACTTTATCGACGGTGCAGTCTTTATCTCAGTTTGGACCGGTTAGAGAAGTGAGTAGACGATTTGCGTATGAATATACTTATCAAAATGCAGATCAAAGGCCTCTATTCCTTAAACGTCCGTTGTAACGAGCAGTCGATGTCTTCGGAGAGCGAGTAACGAACCTTTAAGTCGATGCAAACCAGACGGAGATTCAGAACTTTCTAGGATTAGGAAGATGTCTTCGGGGTTTCACAAGGGAGAAGTGGTCGATTTTAAAGTTAATGGTGATTTCTATTCACACTTTGTCACTTATAATAATCAATCACAAATAACGAGTTCACTGATTTAAAACTTATTGGAATGTCGCAACAGATCGGTCCTAGTTGTTAACAGAGTTCGCTATCTCGTTTGGTAACGCGTAACAATTAGCGCGGCGGGTAATTGTGGCAGAGATGGTATCCGCACTTGATGGCGTTCCAACGCCTTCTGGCGATCACCGCTGGGCCTGCGATGCATCTCACACGACCATGCAGCGAGAGGTAAGCGGGGTGACACTTCGCGAAACAAATGACGAATACGGTGCATTATACCGGATGTGGCGAGATTACAGTAAGTCAGCGATGAATATTTAATTTCATATGTAATAGACCCGTGATGGAACGCTACAGCGACGGTAGTCTAAACTCCACGAGTCGTATTCGCTGAAGATCTCGCTATTTGATATTTATATTTCGAGGAATAAGAAGGCAAAGGTCTTTTTCATTTAGACGTTAGGCTTAACAATGAGAGGAATTTGCGACACATTTATGATGATCATGTGAAAACAGATATGAGCTATGCACAATTTAAGGATTCATGCACGACATGTTGAGCGGATAATAAATATGGTTTTCTCGTGATTGATGAGGATAGTGAATTAAACCATTGTAGATATAGAAAAGGATTTGATTGTTTTATAAATATAAAAGTATCAACGAAATAACATCAGTCGATGTTGTGAGTAAGAACCGTCAACATGGAATTCAGCGAAGAAAAACATGTGTTGTGAAAAATCGCACGCGCGAGTGATGCGATTCGACGAAAACATAAGATGCTGAAATTAGGTAAAATAACTACTGAGAAGACAATGAGCGAAGTTTTTAAACCTATGGTGACGCCTCTGGAAAAACTAGTTAAACAATCGGTAAAACAGGAATTCCCAGTGAAAAAAGAAAAGCTGGATTACACGAATGATTATGATCATACTTTTGCCACGATCGATTATGATCGTACTTTTGCAACGGCTCGTGGAGATTTCTCTGATGAGGAAAGTGATACGACTCTAAAGGATGAAACTGATGAAAAAAGGGAGGAGGGGAGGAAAATTTTCTTCCCTATAAACGTTTTTTAATAATATTTGACTCGAATCAGAAAAAAAATCTCGATACTTTGTATGGAGTGCGTAAGTTGCAGGGAAATCGTTTAATGATCGGTGATTCGCCAATCACTTTTGATCAAAATACAATTCACATCGGTAATGATAATTATGATCAGACTGAAGGTTCACTCGAACTTTTATTAAAAAAAATACCCGATGAAAGTCTCGCGAGTCCAACAGACTTGAAAAATTATCGCCAAATTCTCAAGTCAACTAATGCTCATCGAAAACATTATAGCAGTGATCATGTTATTCGTGAAGATGAAGGTCTTAAATTTGAAAATATAATTTCAAAGCTCGTTTAATCGCCAAATGAGGAAGATAGAAAAATACCAAAGAGACGTTCATACCCATCGCACAGTGGAGGATTTCGACCGAGTCGTGTCCATAAATCAGGGAAAGATTAGAACTGTACCAAATTTGGTATTCCGTAGTTTTTTGGGTCGCTGATTACGAATTTGGTATCGAAATTTTCAAAAACAAAATGGCGGCGGAGGTATCGTTGTTCGGTCTTAGAAGTACTTGTTCGAAATTACTGAAAGTTGGCTAAGATACGTTTTTGGGATCGCTGATTACGAATTTGGTATCGGAATTTTCAAAAACAAAATGGCGGCCGATATATCATCGTTCGATCTTAGAAATACTGATTGGAAATGATTGAAAGTTGGCTTTGAAACGTTTTTGGGGTTGCTGATTACGAAATTGGTATCGAAATCTTCAAGAACAAAATGGCAGCTGAGATATTGTCGTTTGATCCTAGAAAGACTGGATCGAAATCGCTGAAAAATACTGGAGGAGTTTTTGGGTCGACTATAACAAAATTCGAGATATTTTGGTGACGATTAATTATGATAATCATTTTTATTCAAAAAAATTGTAATAAAACTCAATTGGAGTCATACTCCTCGCTCTCGGACGTGGACAGTTCCCTGGTTAAATCATCTTCTGCGTCGCTACAGGATATCAGCCGCAGAGCATCAGTCGATAGTTTTTTGTGCTTCTTCGCTGGAAGTTCTTTTAAACTTGAGATACATGGATCTGAGGATACCAGCAACCAGTTGAGGACATCTTGCATCGTCCTTTCTCGGGAGCACTTGCGAGAAAATCCCTCTCGATATTTTTTTATATCTTTATTCTGGGCTTCCTGGGCCTCCTCCGATAGCTGCCCGATTGGCAAAGATGCGGAAGCTATTATTTGTGAACCGTGCATCAACAGCTTATGCACTGCTGTTGGCATATTATACCACGGGTATTCGGTTACATCCATCCTTGCTGTTTCCAATGCGTATTCTTTGTACTATTCCACATCGATATTTCTTCCACAGGATATCACCTGTAGAATTGCGTGAAATTTCTCCATCAGCCGTTTATTTACTCCAGTTATCAGTGAAACTTTCGGCGAATTTTCGAAAAACTCGATCTCAACCCGTTTTGGATATCAGATTTTCGTTGCTTAACTGATGCCTTTTCACTCTCCGTACGGGTTTGCCATTTTTTAAGGTGTAATTTGTAAGAAATATGCAGTAAACACTCGAACATACAGATCCACGCGTGTAGTGTTGACACACCGTAACTTAAATTCGAGTCGATTAATGGCAGATTCAGAATTTTGTCGATATCATTGAAGTCCTTTGATGTGACACTACACAAGTTACACCTTAGCGATGAAGTTGTGGATATCACAGCGTTGGACACCTTACCATCTGTCATCGTGAACAGCATTCTGTAATTTATCGTGATTACAGAGCCATCTGCAACCATTATGAATGGTTCCAGCAAAGCTATTTGTTCATCGATGTATTTTTTTTTATTTACAGTCACTTCAGTAGTTTCACGAACGAACTGCAGTCTAATTGTGCGATTCTTTTGAAGTTAAATTTTCTGCTCCGTAATCTTCTGATTGCTTTACTGTGCGAAGAGAGAATGAAAAATCAGTGTTTAACAAATTTTCGTTTTTTCCGTCAAAAAATCTTTTATTGCTCCTCGCCTCCTGCTACTTCGTTCGCATTTTAAATAACAAGTTCGTTAACTGCGATCTTGCGGTCAACTGTATTTGCACAGGACAATCGGCTTCTCTCGACAGTTCATGTTCCAAAATTTTCAATTGAGAATTGAAGTCGGATTTCATGCAGTTACGCAGTTTCGCGAATATTTTTTTCCGCGTCCAAACGACGACCTGATCCTGGGATCCTTTAAAAAAAACGGATTCATATATAATTACAGTTATTTACGATGTTAGAATAACATGTATTATGGAGCTCTGTTTGCACACTACATCACATATAGTTTCTTAATCAAGATTTGATTAAAGATGAAAATAAGGTGTATAAAATATTTTTGATATTTTAATGTTTCTGAATTTTCGAACGTGCTTTTGCGAGAAAATTCCACATAAACACATTTTGAAGAAAAGGACAGTTTTTTGTTATTCAAATGCCAAAATTCTACAAACTGTCCCTCACCCCTCAGTTATCCGTTCTGAGAAGAGACACAATGTATGACCTGCAGCTGCGCGCCCGAACACGTAGGCAGCGAGCGGGCGGCGGCGCAGCGCTCGAGCCAGAGATCTTTGTTGAGCGCACACGTCGATCTAATAAAATACGTTACATCTAACCCGGTCAAAAGTGGGGGCTGGCTCTTTCAGAATCATTTACTAACAGTTTATACTTCAAATTAATCGAAGAATGAGCGCAGAAGTCCGTGGAATTTGATACTTTTCATCTGTGTATCGTCAGTTTTCTTTCAAATAAATTATCACTTTTTCGATGTACGTTATATGTAATAAACAAACAGAGCGACAGTTTGTTAGAAAAAGTTCAATGCCTATAATATTCTACATACCTTCAGGAGCTTCAGCCATATTTTCAATATTTTTTTGCGATTTTAACTTCGCGTAAATATTACTTTGATTTTTGTGATTAATTTCGTGGACGCGCGCGTCGAGCATGTGCCGTTGCAGAGGGTCAGCTTCACACTGAAGTATCTCGGCAACCACGGGTCGTCGGGGGGCGGGCTAAACGGTTTTGAATAGAGGGGATATTCCTGAGTAAATCCCCACCGGTCATAAATTGAAAAAAAATCACTTTTTCGATTTTTGGACACACTTCGGCTGAAATCCCTCACTGTGCATCCGGGAAAGGTTTACCACCCTACATGATTGCTAGAGAGAGAAGTAAAATGGATTGTATTTATTGGGACGATCCCAATGAATTAGTGGAACGATTGAGATTGCTTCTGGCCGCCCAATCAGCCGGCAACTCGAATCATACGAACGAAATAATATCCATTATTGAGGATGTCGATGTGTTTAGACGACAGTTGAATAAGAGTGTTCAAGGAACCAAAGGTCTTCCCGGTAGACCTCGAATCAGATTTAAAACTACCCCTAATGGTGATTACGATTAAGAGGGGAAACGTCTCTGCAACGTTGCTGATCCCATACAAGAAAATGATGCTGTCACTGTACGCTCGATGCAAGATTTTGTTAAACAAGAAATCCATCTCGTATATACAGTCACATTGTCTATGCGCGAGCAACTGGATGATTAGGAAATAATGATTCAAAGTCTCGAGACGGGATTTAATGAAAATTTGAAGAATCAACGTATTAATCAGGAGACAGTACAAGACGTAACGATTCGCAATTCACATTTGGAAGAGAGACTGAGAGCATTGGAAAAAACTGACAGTGAAAATATCAGCTAATTGATCATAGAGAGCCTTGAGGCAAATATTAACCGAGAGTAGTAATGAACCAGGATAAGAACACAGGGTCCTTCCCCCATCCCGCTCTCTCTGGCCCCGCCCCTTCCTTGTCTGTCCCCACCCCCCACCACTTTGGGCCTCATGGTCATCTGTAATTGATCCCCCACCCTCTAACCACGCCGCCTTCCCCCACCATCTGGAATTTTCCCGAGCGGTGATTGGTCCCTATACTGGTCAACCACCCCACCAGAGTGGTGCAGACGGGTTGAGGGTGGTTCCCCCCAAAATTTCCCGAGCGCTGATTGGTCCCCGTACTGGTCGCCCTACCCCTTCAGAATTTCCCAAGCGACCACGTGTCTCAGCATCCACGTGACTAGAGTGGCCTGTATATCTTAAGGATGATAAAACAGTTCTCCTCCTCAACATTGGTCGGTAAATACTGGGGGGTCGGTAAATACCGTGTGTCGGTAACTTATCTTCTAAACGCATTCGATGGGAGTAAAAGTTTTTAAATCAGCAACACAGAGCAATGTAATTTTTTATGTCCGTTTATTCATAGTTATAAAATAATAACGATTTTATAACCATGACACGTTATTTATTCAATTAATTGTTGAATTAAAATTAATTTAAAGCGACTTTCTCAGCGTTTTTCTCACTTAGACACTCGCGACAGTGTCTTATTTGAGGTATGGAGGTCCGTGAATATGACATCTTATTGTCGGCAGGTTATAATGTTGCCAACATGGCATATGCTCAGCAACCTCCGCATATGTTCTTATATGGTGTGGTAGTTTGTGCAATAGTTTTGCGATGTCCTTCCCCCAGTGTGTTAGCAATAGCACCTTCGGAATATATTCCAACTCGGTGCTAGCGAGCTCGTGAGCGACCTTTACAGCGTCGAAGAAAAATATCTTGTCAAGACCGTTCATTTTCAAGTGAGAGAAAAACGATGCGAACGCTTCAAAATTTTATTACAGACTAATTCGCTCCAATCGTTTCACGGTTTTATATTTGTGAGAAAAGGAGTGATGGTGAGAAGAGGGGGAAAAATAACGAAAATTTACATCAAATTTCTTATTTATTACAAATAGCAGTGAACGCGTGATGAACATGATTGTATACATTGTGAGGAGACGCCGAATCCACCTCCCTTTATATGGTAATTTTTGTTACTATACTGAGGACGTTTTACATTTTTATTCTTACGTCTAGAAATTTTCAATCTTTCATAATAGCTGGCGACCATTTTATCGTTTCGAACCCTATTCTCTGAGAATTTCCGACAAAAAGAAGCTAGAGTATGGCCACGAGACATATGATCAAGAAACAATACAATATTCGCCGCAAACTCTAGACTTGAGTGACTGCAATCCTCTAGTGTTCCACTCGTAGGTATTGGAATTTCTACGCAGCCTGTGATGGTGTTGGGGGATAAGTGGGGGGTTTCGATAACTGTCAAAAAAGACACCGTGGCCATCGCTGTCGACGTATAGTGAAACCCAATGCGTCCCGGCTTTCGTATGATCGTCCGTATCGGCTACAATAGCTGCAGGTCTAGACCAGTGACTCGGTATTCGATCGGTGACAAAAACGCCTTTTGTCTGCGCTGGGACGTGTCGTAATGCGTTTCACACCTGCAGGCTGTTTATCCCCGATTTGTAGAGGGTAAAAGTGATGCCCGTAACTGGCAGTGTACTCGGAGAGTGGGCGATCACGCTGGCGATTCTTTCGTGGCTGGGTCGTCGGAGGTTGCGCCTGTGATAGTTTAGGCGATATCTCAAGTTTAGAACGGAGATCAACTCGTCGTCTACGCATGTCGAACCATCTAAGAAGTCCAATTCGAGACTAACCGATTCACTCGCGACATCGTCATATATACGCTCTTTGGCTATTTAGTTGTCTTCATTATTGAGGTCTGTCTTCGTTGGTTTTGTTGGTGGCTCCACCTTGGTTGATTCGTCCTTTTGAATTACCACTGGTGCAGCTGGTTCCGTATACACTGGGCTCCGACAATCCAATACTTCAAACCGAAGCCAGTTTTTTATGTGACAAACATTATTAAATGCACACCTTGTCGATTCATTATCCTTACAAATTCCATGCTGAGTACAAAATATTCGACTGTTAGGCATCTTCTTGGAGCTAGGCCCGTCGTAATCTTCGAGATTAAAAATTTCTCGACGAAGAACATCGCGTAGTATTTGTGCTTTTTGTAGACCGCGTGGATATACATGTAAAGCAAAACAGCACATTCCGCGCAAATTTTTGCACACTTTTTCCATCGTTGCGTCCTCGTCTACCCATTAGAGACCGTGATTGAAGCATGTTAAATGGTTGTTACTAGAGCGCACTTGTTTTGGCAATTCACAAAATTCACACGGTGGTTCAACGATCAAATGAGCAAAACATTCCTCTTGAAGAGTGGTAACTGCCACCTCTTTTGGTAAAAAATTGCCGCGTCTTCCGTGCAGTGCTTGAATATCAACGATCACGTCCATGGTGAAAGAGGTTCAAAAAATTACTGTAGTCCGTGAGGGGTAAGAGCTCTCATTTTTATACATCTCATGAAATTTCTTCCGAATGGCCAGTGATGGGGAAAGAAGCGAGGGAGGGGTGGAATTAAAGGCGGCTCATGCGCTAATGTCCGTTATAACCTGGCGCGATGAGTTGATTTTAATTACATTGTCATATTCAGCATGAACAACGCAGTTTATTGTGGTGGCCAACGCTTTTGTGAAGCGTACTTCGATTCTTACGCTATCGCGTTTCACTGAATTTCAGTGAGTAAAACAGTTGGCCGCTAAATCGGGTGTTAAACCAAAGGCAATAAGACAGTAGCCTTTCGCGTAAGAATCGCGCAAAATATCTATTGAACCCACTTTTCATTTTTTTCAAACTCCGGTTGTAGTGGCTTGCTTGGTATCTAGTGGCCATCCCCATACAAAGAGAGATGATTAATCGAATGATGACGAAAGGTAAATGGGTTTAATGTTTTATTGCCGTTGAATGCTTTGTTGTTTACACATCACACGATGATTCGCTTCGGCAGCTGACCAAGTACCACGTTGTCCAACGTATCGCCCATGATACCACTGTGCATAGTGAACGCTTTAACTTCAACACGGGTGATGGGATATTATGCTGGCGTCTTCGCAAGCGTTTTTGTATGCGCGATAAATACTCCTGGATTCATTTTGGCACGACAAACCAGTAGTGTCACCTCTGTGATCTGCACTTTGTGCAAGACATTTGCGACCGGTGTTTCTATGAGACAAAAAGCATCCTCGAGCGCACCATATGTGGACGCACTTCGACACCGTTGAGCAAAAACTTATCCTGATTGAAAACATCGCAATGTCAGTGACCAAGCATATCTACAGTCTTGCCACCTTCGAAAAATTTTGCACGATTCGTGAGGCCTGTAATGTTCGCCAGACCTGGTGAAGCAGGGAGTACATGAAAACCTCCAGGTTCATCGGCATACCACAATGATGTTAGATGAGACGCCTCCGCGGCTTGTACATAATTTAACAATGATTCGATGTATGCTCTATATGGATAGGCGTTATTCGGCGGTGCAACGAGTTTTTGATTAAAAAACACGTTCACCTGATTGAAGATAATGTACAGAAAATAATTAACTGGCCCTGCTTTGTAATCGACCCCATCAGTAGACACGATTTTTACACTCAAGTTGATAATGGTGTGAGCGAGATCCAAGTATTCCTCGCCGTGGCCTGGTATAACAAATTCAAGCGAACCATCGTCGGACAACGACGAAACAGGGCTATAGGGTATCCATTGTGATGATTTTATTGCTGTTTGGGTTAGTGGGATGACGAATAAGTCCAGTTCAGATGTCATACACTCGCACGAGTGTGAATGTAAGAAAGTCATAATTATGCAGGACCAAAAATATCAGCAAGGTTTGCTCTTCTCCGTCTCGGTGCTGTACTTTTCTTCTTTTTCGAAATCCTCCCTTCTCGCACAGGTTTCTCCTTCTTCTTCTTCTTTGTCCTTGTCGTCGTCTTCTTCTTTTTCGTCTGAGTTCGCTTTTTTCTCGCGGTTATGCACTCACTCCGCGTCGACCTCTGGTGCGTATCGGCGCGCGGCCCGTCAGCGAATGGAGCATTTTCGTAGCGACAGCGCTATTATACCCCGAGCCGTTTATGAGAAGTTCGATTATCTCGTTGGCTTTTCGTTGTAAATTTTTGCCTGATTCGGCAACACGTCGTCGGAGTGAATCCCTAAAGGTATGTGGTTTTCGCTCATATTCTCGATAACATGCACTCCGGTACGCAGCGCCTCTTTTCCGATAGCTTGAGTGCCGCGCGTAAGCAATGGTAATACGCTCCTAAAAAGTTCACCGAGAAAACTGCCGATTCCGTGACCGCGCTGGTATGATGAACCAACATATACGTTATCTTTTCGGGCTCCACCACCGAACTAATTCTTGTAATACGCAGTATAATGAACCGTCATTTTTTGTCGAGCGCAGACGTTTGAAATGAAGTGCCAACATCAACGTCCCGTACTCGGATGCGATTGGCTCTCCTAGACGATCTCTTATATCAATTTCTATTGTGCGAAATGTATTGTTCAACAATGGTAGATAATTTAAAGATGAAAAATGTTTCACTTTTGTCGTGCAATACGAATATTGCGAAGTATCCATGTTGGTTATTAGCAAGAGAGCTGCTCGTGTGTCACCTACCGTATAAGGTACACAAATATCGGTATATACTTAGAGCTGATCAGGCTATGCGCGATTTATACACGCAGGCATTACAGCATCACGGGTTTTCCTCGCGCGACATGTAGATAAAGTGTAGTGAGCGAAGCCCAGTCGTCGGGTCCGTGGTCGAATCCAAATATTCGATGTATTTTGTGCGGTAGTTTCAAAATACTTCTAAACGCATCGGAAAATTGATGTTGTCGATCTTCAGCAGCAATCCCTATGTACCCATTGGCATTTTTAGAATGGGCAAGTTGTAATCCTTCTTTTAAACGCTCCATATTGTTTATGGCCGTCATAAGTTCCTTGTACGTTTTATTTAAACCGACTGGTATTGTATCGTGAATAAATTCGATACCATCGTATGTCCCCCACTTTATTTTCATATCATCTTTTTGCAGATGAACAATCGTGGACGGTATGTGAATTTCCCATTGACCATTTAGAGTTATTTAGCGGGGTAATTGCGATGTAAAATACGTTGTCGTGTTATCTGGGAAATATGACATGCTACTGTTACTCGGCAACACAAGCGAAAAATCGCCGTTATACTTCATTTGGATTTTCTCTCACGTACTCTCGCGCAGCGTAGCGCCGTCAAGTCAAATTTCGCGCGTTAGAAGCTGGTATCCAGCAATTAAATTTCGCTGGATATCCCAGCCAACTCACAAACAGCTGTTTTTTCGAGCTATGTCCTTTGGTGAGTAGGACACTGTCAATTTTTTACTCCTGTTACTCATTCATACGATTTTTATTAACAATTGTGATTTCCTCGGGATAAAAAAACCCCTCGATTGATTCTCCTTTGAGATCACAGAGCTCATGAACGTATAATCCTTGAAGCTTGAGAACTTAATTCACACGAAAGATTTCCTCACTCCAGTTTTTCTCATATCTTTTCTCGAACGTGCCTTTCGTTCTACTAATTCGTACGTAATCGTCGTGGTTGTATTCTTCTTTCATCGTCTTTTTTCACGCTGTTTCAAGGAAGCACTCCTCATATTTCTCGCCGCAACATCTGCATTATATAACGTTACAGCTAAGGGCTCCATTTTTATCGATGCGTGTTGAGCATGATTATATGCATAAACAAGCTCTTGCAATATATCAATATGACACCGCGTGTTGCGATGCGTAAAGTATCTCCACATACGCTCTTTTAGCGTTCTGTTGACATAAAGGCTGCGACAATGGCAGCCTTTGTGTCGGGATTGCGCGCCACCCGGAAAATTATATTATTTCCTTTTAAATATTTTTGAAGCTCACCCCCGAAAAATTCTTTTCCGCGATCGGTCTACAAGCATACCGGAACGCGCTGTGCACTACCCGCCAAGATTCACTTGAAACCTATCGTAACCGCGTGCACGCTTTTGTCGTGCAAGGGCTCTACCCACGCGTACTTGCTTAATACGGCAATGACCATTAGCAGATAGCAAACACCACCGTTGTATTCCTTCAGTGATCGTAAGTCTACCAAGTCAGCCTCCCAAATGTCGTCAATGCTGGACACGTTGTGGTGCAGACGGGGAAACAACCGCCGCACAGGCTTGTGAATGGTGTAAGCATCCTGCTGTGTGAGCTACTCATAGACAGGTAATATTTTTCTCCCGACGATAAGACATAGCGCTCCCGCGTATCCTGCGGGATGCGACGTGTCGTAATAAATTTTATGACATTCCTATTATTTCCCCCACTCTCCACGTATCTAGATGCTTCACCAATTGATGTAAGGATTTGCGCTGTTGGGGCGGTGACGTTGGGGGTCTTGTGTACTTAGATCGTCGTCATTTTTGCCGTTTTTCACACGGTTAGCAGGAACTGAATTTTCATCGGACGGCTGTTCTGGGCGTTCATCACTCTGTATTGATCAGGCGAAAATCCACAAATTTTCATTACCGATCAAATCATGCGGTATACCAGCACCGCGAAGGATCTCCATAAATTGAGCTCGGCCTTTCGCTTTAAATGTTTTTGTCGAGCGTACAGCGTCATTAACGAGATCGATAATATTGGCGCCCTGTGTAAAAACACCGTCAATCGTCACCCGGCTCTGTTTATCCCAGTTAATACGCTGCGACGTCTTCTCAGATTGTTGTATGTAATTCACGAGCGAAGTTGCTATGCATGTATATTTCGATGTAACTCTCCTCACAATAATATCGTTACTTAACTGCTGCGTTGGCTCTAAAGCCGAGACAGTTGCGGGTTTGAGAGGAGTATTTTTTGGTCTGACAAGGAATAAATACCGCTGCAGTACCTGTAGATACTCTTTCCATTTATCGTTATCATTATCGTATTTATTTGAACGCAAAATGTTAGCGAGCTTAGCATCAAGACGCGACGTCGGATTACCAGGTGTCCGTGAAGGTTTTGCTCGATTATTTTTCAACGTCTCACCAGCACCAATCATCGGTTCGTTGCCAGCCGTAACGATATCTTGCTGATGCTGTTGATACTGCGGCTGCTCCACCGATTCAAATGGTACTAAGATCATTTTCTTCGCGTACTCCATTTTTGTTTATCGTTGAAATAATTTTTAACGATTTCTCGCCGGCGCAACCAAACAGCTTACTGACTACGCTCCCTATAATAGGCGCCAATAATTACGGCAAAAACGCTTCACAACCTTTCTGCAGTATAACCTTCTTTTTTGCTATCCAGCTATATTTTTTTTTGTCTCACTGTTGACCTTACTCGCCCCGCACCTTTTTGTTCTTCTATGCAACACGATGCCAACTGTCGCAAGACGTTTTGATACTTTTTTAGGCGACTTTTCACACTCGGAGAAAGCTTAATCACATCCTGAAGAACATTAAGAGAACACTCGCAGATACACTTGACAAGTGTTTCATCAGCGGTGCGCAATAAATCTTTTTGTTGTTCTTTGTTTGAAAGAGTTAAAGCGTGAAGCATCACCGCATTACGTTTCACGAATGGCAAAGTGCTGCTTGCGCTGCCAGAATTGCTATTTTTTTTTCGTTTTTCCCATGCCGATTTTTCATCGTCCGTTCGAGGTCATTACTGATCTCCGCGCATCAAAACTCCACTGTTTAATACATTTTTTTTATTCAGTGCCGCCCCAAGGTACGCTAGTATTTTCGCCGACTATTTTTCGGTGCATATACTTACATTCGTGCATCATCGGGGAATATCGTTTTTCTGCAGCGGCACATATCCGGTGTAGATTGGTTCAGATCCAGCAGCAGATAACCACGAGGCTGAGAGGTTGCATTGTAATATGCGTCTGCTAGGAATTGAGGATTTTCAGAGTCAACCTGTCGCGCGAGATGCTGGATCTGTGTTTGATCTCGGGGATTTTAAAATATCACAATGTAATTTGCATTGAGAGATATATCCCGTTGCCCGCAACCTTGGTGAAAAATATTTTGCGTGATAAATATAACGCTTACATTTTTATGATGGCTGCCCTTTGTAAAAAGATCAACTAGCGTATTATTTGACGATTCTCTCATTAAATCATCTATAATAAGCAATTTTTCAAGATGATTATCGCTTGAGTAATCCTCTGGCTGTGGTAGACCTTCACAGAATTCAATTTTCGGGGCAAATTTGTCGCTAGCTGCATTTTCCACATTCGTTGTCTGCATTGTGGCACCATCTCTACCGTCGTTTCGGCAAACATCGCTGCTCCCACTCTCGCTACTATCGATCCTAGGTATTGATAAAGGTAACGGCGCTGCTGCCGTCTGTCGAGGATCTACCTGTAACGCGGCGGTGACAGGATGGAGAGAGTCACCGAACTAGAACACAATACGGTCGAATGCAACGTTAGCCATGGCCGGTCAATTACACAAGGATCGTCGCACGAAAACTGTTTTACCGCAGCCTGTAGGACCGCAAATTATCAATGTCCACGGATGTTGCCAACGCACATCCACGTTTCTTTCCCCCGCTGACTAGCTGCGATTCAATGATTTTTTCCACCTCCTACGATGAGCTTTTCACGCGGCGGCGGCGGCGGCGGCGGCGAAGGACGCGACGGATTCACGTCGCAATCAGCTTACATACGACATACATACATACGACATACAGCTCACTTCTTCTTGCCCAGGCTAATGAAAATATTCTCACTATTTCGGTCTCTTATTTTTAGAGCTAAGGATGTAGACGCGCAGGCTGTAAATAAAAATATTTTGAATACGGTGAATTGTTTTTTGATGTGAAAACATCTTTAGCGGGACTTTCAATAGAAAAGTGTCCTCAAAAAGCGTTACGGTGGCGCCGCCGTCGCCGCCGCCGCTGCTGCTCCCGCCGTACACGGTTAAGTGAAAAATTTCCAAGTCCCCTTAAAAAGGCTTGAGTTTGAGTTTGGGTTTGTCAAAAAGGTTTGGGTTTGAGTTTGGGTTTGACAAAAAGGTTTGGGTTGGGGTTTGTCAAAGAGAACATACCAAAAATTTGTGAATAGCTAAGAAATGTCCTCAAAAAGCGTTACGGCCCGTTATCGTTAATAAAACAATATAGACTTTGGATATAGACTTTTAAATGAAATTTAAATTTCGTTCAAAGTCCAATATTTCATTAATTTAGACTTATATAAGTCTATACTCATTTGGACTAATAAATTTATAAGAATGTGAATACATATGAATTGCTTTCATTTACTCTTTTAAGATATTTTTTATACACAGACACTGTAAGAAAATTTAAAGAATCCTAGAATGAAGTTACATATATATATGGATATAACTTCATTCCAGCATAACCGACCCATTGTAAAGTAAGTGGCTCTTCATAACTTAAGTGAGACCTCATAAATTAATCATAAGGTTTGGAAATTAAGTTATGAGGTCTAAGTTGCATTATCAGGGGTCCCTCAACTTACAAGAGGTCACTTATCCTGGATCACTTTTTGACGGGGCTTTTTGAAGTTATATCCATATATATAACTTAATTCTGGGATTTCCAAAAATTTTTTACAGTTTGCATGTATTAAAAAAAAATCTTTTAAAAGACTAAATGAAAGCGATTCATATGTATTCATATTCATATCAATTCATTAGTCTATATGAATATAAGACATAAAAGTATAAACTTATGAGATTGTGGTCTATAATGTTTCATTAGTGAGACATTTGGTAAACTACGTGAAGACTAAAGGTAGACTTTATGTAAGCTAATTTTTTTTATACGGAGAACATCTTGTTACGTCCTGACGTAACGTCGATAAATGCAATAAAATTAAACTTAAATTTTTATAGATTTCAAATTGAGAGAATGAATATTTATCAATACGAGATCATTCTAATCATTACTTAACTGAAAAGCCTCTTTTCACTAGTATGTATGAATAGATTTGGCCAATAGACATTTTTGAGTTCAGAAGAAATTGGGTCATGTCGGATTCTGTTAGGAATTTCTCGAGCATGGGATACCCACGAAACGTCGACTTCTGGACTCCAATATTATTGCGATCTATGGTCTATACTCTGCCGGCTAACGAGAGAGAGAGTGGGAAAGAGCGTTAGCTATACGCAGCTCTCCATGTAAGGTCGAAAAAGCCGCAGTATATACATATATTGTCTATTCGTGTGTTCAAGGAAAAATTGTCAATTGTACGAAAAGATTGAGATTTATGAACGAAGTCTTTTCGGAGATATAAAGGAATAAAAGATAAATTCTCTCAATCGAACCTCCTAAAATGACAAATTAATAATAATACTCAAATACGTTCTCTTGATTAAGATTTGATAATCATTCTTAAACAACGTCTTGATTAATCGCTCCATTGAGATAGGTGATTAAATTTGGTAGTTTGCGAAAAAGTTAATAATCATAAATCCTTTAAACAAGGAAAATGAATTCATGAATACGCATCTAAAAAGCGAGTGCGTCACAATACGACTGGTGATATAAATTAGATACCGGCCCAAGTAAAAGCATTAAAAATAATCAAACAGAAGCGCAGTCAAATAAAATATAACCGAATTACAAATTCCATTGGAATAGTCAGCGATTAATATTGTCATCCATAAAAATAGCATAGTAATCAATAACGAATATAATAATAATAATAATAATAATAATAATAATAACAACAAAATAAAAAGAGGAGAGTAATTTAATACGCAGAGACCGATAGTATTGAAATACGGTTTAGCATATGATAAAATTAAGGGACAGATTCAAAAGGTTGATTGCATAAAAATTACGAAACGCCGTATTGCAAAAATATTGTTTTTCTGCGAAGAATAAAACAATAGTTGCAAACAATTTATTGTCAGGCGTGAAATATAAAGTACGAGCAAGCCCAACGATTTTTTCAAACTCTTGATCGTTGATCTAGACGTACAGGAAGAACACCTGTACACTTGGGAAAAACAAAATCCCACGAGCCCGAAAAACAACGCCGGTCTTCGTCGGACAAGAGCGAGAAAGAGCCAGGTACGAGAATCACGTACAGGAGTTGTCAGGTCTAATGAAAAGCAAAAATCCAAAAGTTGTAAAACATTGCTCGTCAGTAGTATTGGTACCCGTCTGGCACCCCCCACTCCTATCCCCACTCCTTCCCCCACCATGCGGCTTCCCCCACCACTTCACTTTTCCCCCACCACATCCAGGTGGCCGAGGAAAAAGCGATGAGGTGAGGATGATGGCGGGGGAGGGTAAGGACAAGGGGGTGCCACACGAGTACCAATTTTGTGGTGATAATGATAATAATCTGATAATAATAATAATGATAGTGAAAATTGGGAACTACTTACATCTGGAAGCCCATGTCATATTCCTCGAAGTTGACGCAGCAACGACACACACGCGCGCGCGCGCCCGTTCTCATAATCATAATAATAATAATAATTATTATTATTATTATGAATAACTTATGGTTGTTGGATTTACTACTGACAATTCAGCAAATCTTATCTCGATGGTAACACATACACACACACACACACACACACAGACACCCATTTCCTTCACTAGTCACGCTGAATGGTCAAGGACCATTTATTGCTGACACTGCGAATTTTTTATATTACACGGAATTTCGATGAGTGGAGCTGTGCATTACCGATTTACGCTGCCACAAATCGGTGACTACAAAATAAGAGTATTTTTAAATGTTTCGTTATTATCGAATAATATAATAGAACCTTTTTTGAATTTCGATAAATTTTTTATCGACGCATACAACATCCATTGCGTACGTGTTCGAAAATCTTAGGTTATTGAATCTACCGCTTCCGAACGAGCACTATTCTTCACTTTCCGAAGTTTCTACCTTTTCCCGATAAACGAATCTTTTGCGTTGCGTCAATTGATCTATATTTGCACAAAAATTCTTTGGGCACATTTTGAAATTTTGAAACAAAATTTTGTTCCCCAATTTTGATGTGTTTAGAGAAAATTCAACTTCACTTCCGAAATTCATCGTTATTCACCTCCACAAGTTTTAAAATGCAACGATGTTATGGAAACTTCTGAATTTTTCATTATTTTTTACCGTACGATATATTGTTTGAAATTATAAAAAATTATAACTTTGAAAAATACATAATTTTTCACTGAAAACGCGCGCAGCGGAGCAATCTGCGAACTTCGGTGTCCGGATAAGGACTGCAGCTGTTGTGCAAAGTTGAGAACTCTTAACAATACCGAAAAAGACAATGATGGTACGTCGGTATGAAACTTTGTCAGCATTTTTACCCCGGTGGATATCCGATTGCAACTTTTAGCAAAAATGCTATTCTCTCTGCAGCGGCTCACCAGCATTCTAAGCTTCAAGCGCGACACTCCATCTATTCCAGAAAATAAGATAGAGCTCATTCTTCATATGTGTAACGTTGCGAAATTTTTTTTTGCGAAAGATTTCACGTGTCCAGATACACACACACACACACACACGTGTTGTATGTGTGCACAGACCCACACACTCACAGATACGCAACAAAGACACACGAACACAAACATACACACAGAAAAGCACGTTCAAACACAAAGGCTGTAGGAACGCAAAAGAACTGCTTATCTCAGCATCATATTCGATATCATTACTCTATGTGATTGCATAGTTTTAATAATCACCTTTGATCGCGAAAAAATATGACTACGCTTATAACGTACTCGAAAACAATTGCTAACAATCGTTCATTTCCATTCACCGCTTCAGATTATTTTTATCGTCAATGTTATCATCAACCTCACAATATATTTACAGCATTATGGCACCCCCCACTCCTATCCCCACTCCTTCCCCCACCATGCGTCTTCCCCCACCACTCCACTTTTCCCCCACCACATCCAGGTGGCCGAGGAAAAAGCGATGAGGTGAGGATGATGGCGGGGGAGGGTGAGGACAAGGGGGTGCCACACGAGTACCAATTTTGTGGTGATAATGATAATAATCTGATAATAATAATAATGATAGTGACCCCCACTCTCATCCCCACTCCTACCCCCACCATGCGGCTTCCCCCACCACTCCACTTTTCCCCCACCACCTTACTAGGTGGTTAAGAAAGAGTATGGTGATCAGGTTGATGGCGAGGGGAAGGGTGGGGATTAGCGGGGGCGCCGTACGGGTACCAAGGTTTTTCAATTTTTCTGAAAACAATATTTTTTTAAATTACTCACCGATGATGATGATAATGATGATGATGATGATGATGATGATGATAATGATAATATTCATATTCACACGCGCGCACACACATACACACACACATATACACACACGCGCCTTTTATTCCGAAAATACTCCCTCATCCAGCTCGCCTGCATTGTACGGTTGGTCGTCCATACCCAAAATATCGTGGACGACCCTCCCGATATCGTTCACTCCATGGCTGAGCCGAACTCTTAGAACTGCGTTATCACGGGACATCACCTGGCAATTCACAGTGTTGAGCCCGAGACACACCCCCTCGAGAATGTCTCTGGCCCGATCGTCGCCGCGGAGCCCCTCCATTCCCCGAATTTTGCATTCCGCGATAAGAGGCGCCACTACCCCGAAAAACGGCTCAACAAAATATAATTGATGAGGCCAATAAAATTCCGATTCGGCCAGATCAACGAGACGCACTTCCGCATAACCCTGATCATCACAGGAAATTATTTCACCCCGATGGGCAGAACAGTTTTTTATTGCGACACACGCTGTACCCGGCACGAGCTCTTGCGGCTCCAAGAGTCTCCCTTGTTGTTCTTTTAAATATAAAACCTCCAGCCAGTATTTTAAACCCTGATATGCGACACCCACATACTCTGAACGAATGTTCACGTCACACCCACTCACCACATTCACCACCCTTGCGATGAAATTATCTAGGTAGAACGATTCGTCAAAACGCGGAAACATTTTTAATTTTTCCGCCAGCGAAATTATACTTTCAATGATTGAATCAAGACTTTTTCCCCACTTTCCCCTCGCTATCATGCTCTACATCGCGATAACATTCCTTGACCATATTTTGTGCTCTGAGGAAAATTATCGTGGAGAGAGAAGCCGTAGTCATACACTGATGCTCGCTCTCTATCTCACTCTCGCACACGCTTTTTCTCACTCGCTCATCTTTATATCTTTTCTTAATGCATGCACGGCGATAATGAATTCGCGGTCGGCCATCATGGAAGTGATAAAAGTTATCGCTCTATACCCTCTTATATATAATACGTTGTACCAATCATCACCGTGAATTAGTCAGCGGCCATTATGAAACTGATAGCCTTTATCGTATGTAGTTTTTTAAATGCTTGGATCACAGCCATCATGGGATGATTTTTATTTGCCACGCCTTATAAATGCGCGAGTACATGAATATTGATATTCATGAATGAAAATATAGTACAATTATGAAATTTATGGTAATTATTAAGTTTTTATAGCCTGAGCATTTGCGACGAAAATTAATTACGACAAAAATGAAACGGTTTATTCGGCTTCATGAAGATTTATCGCTAATATTCTTATAAAAACAATAATTTTTCCCCGAGTTTAATTCAGTGTGTCATAATTTAATTTTATTCATACTGATGCTTCAGGTTATATTTTGATACCTTAGAAACTGCAGCGAAATGAGCTCATACTTTTATGCTATAGATGCTTTGCTTACGATTATATTTCAGCATTGAAGAATAGCCCAACCAATACGTTCTTTTTCTTTACAATAAGAAAGGACACGTATATAAATTAAAAATTCTCCTCTGATATTTCTGACATATTAAATGTGGGAGACTGAATCAAAACTCGAAACAAGTTTTTAAAAATTTCAGGACAGTTTTGCAAAATTTTCAAAAAATTTTGGATTTTTGAAAATCTGAAAGCGTGAGTCACTCGGGCCTCGCGAGAACTTGCCTCTTTCAATAGCTTCCAAAATTTCATCCGTTTTCGCATATCTCCAACCGTTCTCGAGATATCGCCATTTTTTTGTATTACCCAAACCGAAAAAAGCGAAACAAGATATAAATTACTAAACAAGCTTTTATTAGTTGAAAATAATTTTATTTCGATTGGAAATAAGTTTTTAAATGAAAGCGTGTTACATTTTAAACGCTTCGAAATATCGAAGTGGAATTTGACACGCTTGTCGAGCACAAATTGCTCTTCAGTGTTCAGATTTTATCGAGATCGAAGGATTAAATTTTATGATTGCTTGAAAATTTTTTACACAAAAGCGGCTTCACAAACAAAAATGTTTTGCAACACAAAATGTTACGCATAATTTTTTGCAAAAAAAATGCGAAACAAGATATAAATTACTAAACAAGCTTTTTGTAATTTTAATGAAAAATAACTAAAAAGTTAAAAATAATTTTATCCTGATTGGAAATAAGTTTTCATATAAAAGTGTGTTACATTTTAAATGCTTCGCGACATCAAAGCGGAAGTTGACACGCTTGTCGAGCACAAATTGCTCTTTATTATGAAAAAAAATTTGTTTCATTTTTAACGAGTGTTCAGATTTTATCGAGATCAAAAGATTACACTTTTTGACTGCTTGAAAATTGTTTTGCAACAAAAAATGTTTCGCATAATTTTTTGCAAAAAAAAAAATATTTCACAAAATTTGTTGCAAAAAATTGTTTTGCAAATGTTGTTCACAAAATAGTTTTAAGATTTGCGACATTTCGCTACGCAAATTTTGCGCAACAGTCTTTTTCCAAAAATTTTGTGAAAAAATTTATTTGCATAAATTTTGCAGAAAAATGTTGCAAGGGATTTCTGTGCATAGTGTATAGCTACGTATACCTCTATTTAAGGTAGTAGTCGCGCGACAGTACTATTGGAAAGTTTGTATCGCGTGTAGCCTCGCGCCGCTGAACGAATGTATGCGCCAGTATGCGTGTCATGAGAACACTTTTAGGCGGGTACAGGCAGCCTGTGAGCTGACGCACACTGACGCACGCCCGAGGTGTATATACCGACACACAAATACTACCGCACAACTACGCGCGCGCGCCAGCGTAGTCGATCGTGGCAACGTCGCGCCGTGCTCGCTTATTCCCTCCGTGCATCGGGGCATCAAAGTGGGGGTGAGCGCTGTGAGTCCAAGCTGGCCGTTCAAAATCCCCCCAACCGCTGGGCTCTACAACGTTGCACGATCGTTAGTGCGCTTCGCACGAAATCTCGAGTGCGTTCAATTTTACAGCAAATTTTACGCCTAAAAAGCCCAAATCTTTCGAATGAAACGACCGATTTTACTCACTTTGTGCTTGAAATGTTCACAAAAACCCATTCTATCATCTAGCCAATTTTTTTATAAAAATCCATCGTGCCGTTTGGTTGATCAAGCATAGAATTCAGATCCTCCATAAGACTGCGTGTATAACAGCACAACTTTAACAATAAATATTTCAGTTTCAAGACGATGAACCTTTCGGAAATTTTGCATGTACATCACGCGTTGATTGTTGCTTGTAATAAATAAGAAATTTGATGTTATTTTTTTATTTTTCCCCTTTCCCTACCATCACTCCTTTCCGTACAAATATAAAGCTGTGAAACGATCGGAGTGAGTTAGTCTGTAACAGAATTTTGAAGTGCTCGCATCGTTTTTCTCTCACTTAAAATGAGCGTACTTGACAAGCTGTCGCGAATTGGTCGGTTCGTAAGGAATGCCTCATATACTCCTTAGTTTCCTCTTTGTGCGGATCTTCGTGCCCACCGCTCATTGGCAGGAGAGAGAATTAAGGTAGTAGTCGCGCCAAACACTTTGCAACAGATTTTCTTTAAAATTTATGTAGAGCTCTATTAATATCACATAAAACCCTGTGCAAAATTTCCGAAAGGTTCATCGTCTTGAAACTGGAATATTTATTGTTAAAGTTGTGCTGTTATACGCGCAGTCTTATGGAGGATCTGAATTCTATGCTTGATCAACCAAACGGCACGATGGATTTTTATAAAAAAATTGGCTAGATGATAGAATGGGTTTTTGTGAACATTTCAAGCACAAAGTGAGTAAAATCGGTCGTTTCATTCGAAAGATTTGAGCTTTTTAGGCGTAAAATTTGCTGTGAAATTGAACGCGCGCGAGATTTCGTGCGAAGCGCACTGACGATCGTGCAACGTTGTAGAGCACAGCGGTTGGGGGGATTTTGAACGGCCAGCTTGGACTCACAGTGCTCACCCCCACTTTGATGCCCCGATGCACGGAGCGAATAAGCGAGCACGGCGCGACATTGCCACGATCGACTACGCTGGCGCGCGCGCGTAGTTGTGCGGTAGTATTTGTGTGTCGGTATATACACCTCGGGCGTGCGTCAGTGTGCGTCAGCTCACAGGCTGCCTGTACCCGCCTAAAAGTGTTCTTATGACACGCATACTGGCGCATACATTCGTTCAGCAGCGCAAGGCTACACGCGATACAAACTTTCCAATAGTACTGTCGCGCGACTACTACCTTAAATAGAGGTATACGTAGCTATACACTATGCACAGAAATCCTTTGCAACATTTTTCTGCAAAATTTATGCAAAGAAATTTTTTTACAAAGTTTTTGGAAAAAGACTGTTGCGCAAAATTTTCGTAGCGAAATGTCGCAAATCTTAAAACTATTTTGTGAACAATATTTTGCAAAACAATTTTTTGCAACAAATTTTGTGAAACATTTTTTTTTTGCAAAAAATTATGCGAAACATTTTTCGTTGCAAAACAATTTTCAAGCAGTCATAAAGTTTAATCTTTCGATCTCGATAAAATCTGAACACTCGTTAAAGATGAAACAAATTTTTTTTCATAATGAAGAGCGATTTGGGCTCGACAAGCGTGTCAACTTCCGCTTTGATGTCGCGAAGCATTAAAAATGTAACACACTTTTATATGAAAACTTATTTCCAATCGGGATAAAATTATTTTTAACTTTTTAGTTATTTTTCATTAAAATTACTAAAAGCTTGTTTAGTAATTTATATCTTGTTTCGCTTTTTTTTTGCAAAAAATTATGCGTAACATTTTGTGTTGCAAAACATTTTTGTTTGTAAAGCCGCTTTTGTGTAAAAAATTTTCAAGCAATCATAAAATTTAATCCTTCGATCTCGATAAAATCTGAACACTGAAGAGCAATTTGTGCTCGACAAGCGTGTCAAATTCCACTTCGATATTTCGAAGCGTTTAAAATGTAACACGCTTTTATTCGAAAACTTATTTCCAATCGAAATGAAATTATTTTCAACTAATAAAAGCTTGTTTAGTAATTTATATCTTGTTTCGAGGTTTGATTGAGTCTCCTACATTTAATATGTCAGGAATATCAGAGGAGAAATTTTAATTTATATACGTGTCCTTTCTTATTATAAAGAAAAAGAACGTATTGGTCGGGCTATTCTTCAATGCTGAAATATAATCGTAAGCAAAGCATCTATAGCATAAAAGTATGAGCTCATTTCGCTGCAGTTTCTAAGGTATCAAAATATAACCTGAAGCATCAGTATGAATAAAATTAAATTATGACACACTGAATTAAACTCGGGGAAAATTATTGTTTTTATAAGAATATTAGCGATAAATCTTCATGAAGCCGAATAAACCGTTTCATTTTTGTCGTAATTAATATTCGTCGCAAATGCTCAGGCTATAAAAACTTAATAATTACCATAAATTTCATAATTGTACTATATTTTCATTCATGAATATCAATATTCATGTACTCGCGCATTTATAAGGCGTGGCAAATAAAAATCATTCCATGATGGCTGCAATCCAAGCATTTAAAAAACTACATACGATAAAGGCTATCAGTTTCATAATGGCCGCTGACTAATTCACGGTGATGATTGGTACAACGTATTATATATATGAGGGTATAGAGCGATAACTTTTATCACTTACATGATGGACGACTGCGAATTCATTATCGCCGTGCATGCATTAAGAAAAGATATAGAAGTGAGCGAGTGAGAAAGAGCGTGTGCGAGAGAGAGATAGAGAACGAGCATCACTGTATGACTACGGCTTCTCTCTCCACGATAATTGTCCTCAGACCACAATAGATGGTCGAGGAACGTTATCGCGATGTAGAGCATGATAGCGAGGGGAAAGTGGGGGCAGGCGCGGGCGCCAGCGCGCCGCAAACACTTTTTTGCTGAAAGAATGCAAAATCAATTACATAAAAAAATTCTAGAATTCGAATTAATATTTCCAATGGAGAGAGGAGGTTCTGGAGATGTTATAATCCCAGGATTCAAAATCGATCCCGTTTAAATCGTGGAAGATACAGGGGTTTTTCCAGATTTTTGAAAATTCACCCCTCCTTCGAAAATAAGGATCGTTCGCCAGGAATTAGGAATATCAATGGAAAAAGGACATATTGGGGGTATTATAATCCCAGAATTCAAAATGGATCCCAGCCATAACCACGAAGATACGCTCTTATTACCGAATAAAATTTTTTTCGATGCAGAGCGGAATATAAATTTTCAAGAAGCAAAGATAATAGCAAACAAGAAGCAAAGACAATAGCAAACTTTGAATGATTTTTGCGATGGTCTGGAGACCGTAATATGATAAATGCTGAGGCAAGCATTTCGTTTGATTTATTGCCGCCATTGTATTTATTGTCCTTGAAAAAATATATGCACGTGTGACTGGCTAACTATTTAGTTATTGCCAGCAGCGGCGGAATTTATAGATATAAATATTTTTTCTTCGATTTTATATGTGAACGAAGGTGAGAATTGAACAGACTGCGAATTATAACAATAAATGTGAGACAAAAAAAATTTGAAATCACCCATGTATTGTTTTTATTGAATATAAGTGCAAGTATGTATTTTTCGATTATCGTGAAAAATGAATGTATTCCATAAAATTTTGAATCGAGTATAGCAAACTTTTTAATCTTTCGTGTATAGAATAATGTATACTGTCGAATTATAGGCGCTCATATTGAAAGATTATACGTGTCATTCTTTATCTGTCGTTCAGCGAATGTATTCTGAAATTCGCACGTGCAATTTTGCTGACGGGGATTTTTGAGCACTGGAGCATCTTCTTGTCACATGAAGAGAGGCTTGATGTCTTTGGACGAGAGCTTCAGTCTTGATTCAATCATTGAAAGTATAATTTCGCTGGCGGAAAAATTAAAAATGTTTCCGCGTTTTGACGAATCGTTCTACCTAGATAATTTCAATGCAAGGGTATTGAATGTGGTGAGTGGGTGTGACGTGAACATTCGTTCAGAGTATATGGGTGTCGCATATCGTGATTTAAAATACTGGCTGGAGGTTTTATATTTAAAAGAACAACAAGGGAGACTCTTGGAGCCGCAAGAGCTCGTGCCGGGTACAGCGTGTGTCGCAATAAAAAACTTTTCTGCCCATCGGGGTGAAATAATTTCCTGTGATGATCAGGGTTATGCGGAAGTGCGTCTCGTTGATCTGGCCGAATCGGAATTTTATTGGCCTCATCAATTATATTTTGTTAAGCCGTTTTTCGGGGTAGTAGCGCCTCTCATCGCGGAATGCAAAATTCGGGGAATGGAGGGACTCCGCGGCGACGATGGGGCCAGAGACATTCTCGAGGGGGTGTGTCTCGGGCTCAACACTGTGAATCGCCAGGTGATGTCCCGTGATAACGCAGTTCTAAGAGTTCGGCTCAGCCATGGAGTGAACGATATCGGGAGGGTCGTCCATGATATTTTGGGTATGGACGACCAACCGTACAATGCAGGCGAGCTGGATGAGGGAGTATTTTCGGAATAAAAGGCGCGTGTGTGTATATGTGTATGTGTATGTGTGTGCGCGCGTGTAAATATGAATATTATCATTATCATCATCATCATCATCATCATCATCATCATCATCATCATTATTATCATCATCATCGGTGAGTAATTTAAAAAAATATTGTTGTCAGAAAAATTGAAAAACCTTGGTACCCGTACGGCGCCCCCGCTAATCCCCACCCTTCCCCTCGCCATCAACCTGATCACCATATTTTTTCTTTACCACCTAGTAAGGTGGTGGGGGAAAAGTGGAGTGGTGGCGGAAGCCGCATGGTAGGGGTAGGAGTGGGGATGAGAGTGGGGGTCACTATCATTATTATTATTATCAGATTATTATCATTATCACCACAAAATTGGTACTTGTGTGGCACCCCCTTGTCCTCACCCTCCCCCGCCATCATCCTCACCTCATCGCTTTTTCCTCGGCCACCTGGATGTGGAGGGGGAAAAGTGGAGTGGTGGGGGAAGGAGTGGGGATAGGAGTGGGGGGCGCTATAATGCTGTAAATATATTGTGAGGTTGATGATAACATTGACGATAAAAATAATCTAAAGCGGTGAATGGAAATGAACGATTGTTAGCAATTGTTTTCGAGTACGTTATAAACGTAGTCATATTTTTTCGCGATCAAAGGTGATTATTAAAACTATGCAATCACATAGAGTAATGATATCGAATATGATGCTGAGATAAGCAGTTCTTTTGCGTTCCTACAGCCTTTGTGTTTGAACGTGCTTTTCTGTGTGTATGTTTGTGTTCGTGTGTCTTTGTTGCGTATCTGTGAGTGTGTGGGTCTGTGCACACACACAACACGTGTGTGTGTGTGTGTGTGTATCTGGACACGTGAAATCTTTCGCAAAAAAAAATTTCGCAACGTTACACATATGAAGAATGAGCTCTATCTTATTTTCTGGAATAGATGGAGTGTCGCGCTTGAAGCTTAGAATGCTGGTGAGCCGCTGCAGAGAGAATAGCATTTTTGCTAAAAGTTGCAATCGGATATCCACCGGGGTAAAAATGCTGACAAAGTTTCATACCGACGTACCATCATTGTCTTTTTCGGTATTGTTAAGAGTTCTCAACTTTGCACAACAGCTGCAGTCCTTATCCGGACACCGAAGTTCGCAGATTGCTCCGCTGCGCGCGTTTTCAGTGAAAAATTATGTATTTTTCAAAGTTATAATTTTTTATAATTTCAAACAATATATCGTACGGTAAAAAATAATGAAAAATTCAGAAGTTTCCATAACATCGTTGCATTTTAAAACTTGTGGAGGTGAATAACGATGAATTTCGGAAGTGAAGTTGAATTTTCTCTAAACACATCAAAATTGGGGAACAAAATTTTGTTTCAAAATTTCAAAATGTGCCCAAAGAATTTTTGTGCAAATATAGATCAATTGACGCAACGCAAAAGATTCGTTTATCGGGAAAAGGTAGAAACTTCGGAAAGTGAAGAAGAGTGCTCGTTCGGAAGCGGTAGATTCAATAACCTAAGATTTTCGAACACGTACGCAATGGATGTTGTATGCGTCGATAAAAAATTTATCGAAATTTAAAAAAGGTTGTATTATATTATTCGATAATAACTAAACATTTTAAAATACTCTTATTTTGTAGTCACCGATTTGTGGCAGCGTAAATCGGTAATGCACAGCTCCACTCATCCAAATTCCGTGTAATATAAAAAATTCGCAGTGTCAGCAATAAATGGTCCTTGACCATTCAGCGTGACTTGTGAAGGAAATGGGGGCCTGTGTGTGTGTGTGTGTGTGTATGTGTTACCATCGAGATAAGATTTGCTGAATTGTCAGTAGTAAATCCAACAACTATGAGTTATTCTTAATAATAATAATAATAATTATTATTATTATGATTATGAGAACGGGCGTGCGCGCGCGTGTGTGTCGTTGCTGCGTCAACTTCGAGGAATATGACATGGGCTTCCAGATGTAAGTAGTTCCCAATTTTCACTATCATTATTATTATTATCAGATTATTATCATTATCACCACAAAATTGGTACTCGTGTGGCACCCCCTTGTCCTCACCCTCCCCCGCCATCATCCTCACCTCATCGCTTTTTCCTCGGCCACCTGGATGTGGTGGGGGAAAAGTGGAGTGGTGGGGGAAGCCGCATGGTAGGGGAAGGAGTGGGGATAGGAGTGGGGGGCGCCAGACGGGTACCAATACCGTTGTATCCTACTAACAATTAAACTTTGTTACTCTCTTCTTCGCAACATTGATTTTGTTTAATTTACGTCATTCTTATTTTTGTTAAATAAGAATGACGTAAATTTAGTTACATTCCTATTTTTGATAATTACTGGACTTAGTTGCACTTCTATTTTCCAATATTGATTTGTTAACCATTGGAGTTAATTGCTCTCTTATTTGCAACCTTTTATAACATAGGAAACAACCCGTTGTATTTGTTAATCATTAGAATAAGTTACTCTCTTATATATGATACCGAAAGATTAAGGAATTACAATATAATAACAATGTAAAATTCAACTTCAAGGGAAGGGCATTTATTAACACACGACCCTTTTACAACTACACATGTTGTTGCAAAACCAAAGAACCATGTAACCGAAGCTAAGCGCAATAAGCCAAGCCACGTGCCTATTAAACATAAGTCATGACCCCTGCATAGCGGGATATTGCGCAAACAAGTCAGTACACCTGCACCGAATCGGCTATGGAAATTGATCAATCGAAGAAGGGGACAGACAAATACCCCCATCCTTCTCCACGGCACCATAGGGGGAGCCAATCAGGCAATCACCAAAGGTTTTCGCTTCTTATAAGGAGCGTGAAGAATACACGTTTCCCCACTTCGGGAAGATCCTCCTACCAAATCAATTCGATCTAGCCTCGGTTAATAAAACCACGGACTGAACGATCCTCGCGAGTGAGTCCGAGGGAGTTAGAGTGAGTCCGAGAGAGTGAGAGGATGGTGCGGGGAGTTGGTCAGTGAGTCCGTCAGATTCAGTGAGTCTGAGGGAGTTAGGGAGAATCCGAGGGAGTTAGAGATTGTTCAGGGTGTTGGGCAGTGAGTCCGTCGCAGTTCGTGAGGGCTCTCTTGGAGTTCATCGGAGTTCGTCGATAATTCTTGGACACTCGAGACACTCGAGAGCGGCACTTTCGCCTAGTCACTGTCACTCGATTTCTTGCAAGTCAGGACTTGGAATATTTCTATTTTTCCACATTTTTTGACTTTGGGACTTAGAATATCTTCCTGAGGGAACCAGATCGAACAATTGGGGATTTTAGAATATTCGGTCGTTTTTGGTAATATTGTTCAATTTCCGCCTAGTATCTCTGAATTTATTTTCAGAAATTAAATACGTATTAACAATTCATTCCTCTTGACTTAGCAAGATCGAGTATTCATTTTTATATTATTCCATCGAATTATAACATTTCATTTTTATTGTAAATGGGAAATTTTACGACCTTATTAAGCATCTTAGAACTTTTATAATCGCGCGTTCAATTAATTTATCGTCTTTGTAACGTCTTATTTTTTCTAATCGATTTGTTGAAAATAAATTATAAGTAACAACGGAATAAATCTGCGACTCATTAAAATTATTCCATCGATCCGACCATTTTTCGAACATCTAAGAGGATCCACAAAGGTTTCATTTCTTCCGACAATTTATGAATAAATACCGGATTCAGCGACTGTTTTCTTTCTTGATTTCCCGACGTGCGAGGTAAGCAAAAATGAATGAACTAGTCCTAATCCAGAGTTAAAATTCACCAATTGGAAACAAAGTTAACTACCCCCATTTTTTTTTTAATAAACACCCACAAAATTCGAACTAACAAAATTTCCGTGCCCATTTCCAAGTAATTTTCCGAAAAATTAGACGTAAAACTGGGTTGTGATAAAAGAGACCGCGGCCAGGAGTGGTGAAGGGGGAGCTTCTCTCCTTGACCAGCGCGTCGTTGATCATCTCGTTCGTCTTCCGTCGATTAAAGTAACAAACGGTCATCCAAAACCCTACTTTTTGACGTAACAATCTCAACCGAGTTTCATGAAAGCTTTAACCATTTCTGTCTTCTAGTTCATCTGTGCATTTTAGTTTGATACTTGCGAAATTAGGAAAGCTGAAACATTAAGTGAGATTTTTATCAATTTTATTGATTTCAGAATATTTTTACCGAACCATGTTAACCATTTTTCAAAGATTAAATTCTGTTATTACAAATTATTACCTAATCAAAATTATAGATTATAATCAAATTATATATTATATTTGTATATTACATACTGAATATAAATTATTTCAAAAACAAAATTTATGTATTATATTTAGGTTACCACTCATTGAAATGCTATATTAAAATAATAAATATTAAATTCTTTTACGCTAAAGATGTTTTCACGTAAATTTTTACTTAATGAGTACTCGTAGTGTACTCATTTGATTTTTTTATTTTACTTAAGAATCCGTCGATATTTACAATCGGCCGCACGCCCACGCACACATACACACGCACACACACCCACACACACACACGCGCGCGTAAACACACACGCATGCTGATAAGTATACTACATATATATATATACATATATTTACACATACAAAAAGAAAATTAATGGCATCTTTATTTTCATATCGGTCATCGGTGTACAAAATTATTATCGGTGTCTTGAACCATTTTGAATATCGGTTGTGGCTTTTATTATTTATAAATAAAATTATATTAACTGCTGCCTCTCACACAAACACACACACACACACATGCACACACGTAAAGAAATACACATAAAAAACACAACGCTCCTTTTTTTGCGAGGCGTCGAGTCAATTTAAAAAAAATACATATATACATAAGCACGTAGATTCAATGACTTTTTTACATTATTGACAATAAAATATTTAATGGATGAAGCTGATGACAATGGTAACTACGAAATATCGTTATTCCTTAAAACCATGGGAGAGGAACATCTTGTGCGAGGTGTGCCGACGCTTGCGACAAACGACGCTATAAGTCTTTTTCACATCATGCTTCGTGACAACATGATGTAGCGCTGTGCGTTGAATTGCCGAGAAATTCAGCTCGATTGACCCTTTGTTCACACAGGGTGAATCTTGAGTGATTAATTCTCGTATGGATGCAAAATTATTTTTTTCTGAATGTTCGTATTTCAAGTTCAGCCCTTTGACTTTGCAGCATTCTTTAACAACAACGTCTGGCGCATCGCTCGTCACGACCGTACAACCGTAAAATTTTGGCCCCCCGGAAACGAATGAGTTGATATACGCGTTTGCCCCAAACTCTGCCAATTCCTTCGTCATATCGTCGAGGAAGCTACCCTGTGGAGGGGCCCACTCACCAGGCTCGCCTGTACTCACATAAATCACCGAGTCTGTATCGTAGTACAAGACTCGACGATCTAACCGCTCAAGGTAGCTATAGAGCTTCAACCTGGTTTGTGCCGTAGCACAGTGGGGCCAAATCCCAAAAAGCTGGCCAAAAGTCGAAAACGTTACGAATTCGGCTGAAAGTCAGTACTCGGGGGTTCTTAGGGTCGCTGATTACGAATCCAAAGTCAAAATTGGAAATAAAAACAAAATGGCGGATTTGAAGTCCCAAAAAGCTGGCAAAAAGTCGAAAGCGTTAAAAATTCGGCTGAAAGTCAGTACTCGGGGATTTTTGGGGTCGCTGACTATGAATTCGAAGTTAGAATTAAAAATAAAAATAAAATGGCGGATTTGAAGTCCCGAAAAGCTGGCAAAAAATCAAGAGCGTTATAAATTCGGCTGAAAGTCAGTACTCGGGGGTTTTCAGAGGCGTTGATTACCAATCCGAAGTTAAAATTTGAAATAAAAACAAAACGGCGCATTTGGCATAAATCACTTTTATAGAGAATATACAAAATATATCCATATGTGATATATAATAGCATAAACATACAATCAGTCGATTAAGAGTTCAGAGATTGTCATCTGAAGAATCAGATGATGCACAATCAGTCGATTCATCCATTAAATCGCTGGAACTTCCTGTACTTGCTGGTATACGTGGCGCAACTAACAATTAAAGTGCTTCTGGAAGGAACGACTTTGTATTTTTTCGAGGTAATTCGCGCAAACTCGAAATAAAGGGATCGGATATTAATAATAACCGTAAAAAAATGTCCTCTATTGTTTTGGCTCAAGAACACTTTCTTTCAAAATCTTCACGAAACTTTTTGATGTACTTATTAGTAGACTCTTGGGCGCCTTCAGATATCTGCCTTATTGGCAATATTGCTGAGTTTATCACTTCTGCACCATGAATCAATATCTTGTGTACCGAAGTTGGCATGTAGAACCACGGATATAAATGCACAAAGTTCCGAGCTGTCTGTAAGGCATAATCTTGGAATTTCAGGAAATCGATTTCATGGCCACTCGAAATTGTCTGCAATATCACATGGAATCGCTTAATCAAGTCCTCATCTATCCCTGTTATCGCAGCAGAAATGCTTGAGTTTTCAAAAAATCATCGAGCGGTATTTCCATCATTCAAGCTACCAAACCAGGCTTTGATTGATCGACTATCAGACGTAATTCCATACGGAAACCTTTCTGTATGTTGGTTTTTCGGATATTTACTTGTTCCTTCTCGTTATCACTATGCGCTCGCCACTTTTTAATTCAAAGCTTATATGCTATATGCAAACAGCATTCGAAAAATCGTATCCATGCATGCAAAGTTGACAATCCAAACTGTAGATGATCTTCAGACTTCCTCTTTTAGAATTGCGTCGATATTGTTGAAGTCTTTTCAAGTTGCTTTGCATAAATAGCATCGTTGAGCAGACTTATTATGCGTGATAGCGTTACAAACTTTACCGTCTATCATCGTGAAAGCCAGTCTGAAAGAAACTCTTATTTCTTTTCCAACTACGATCTTTTCGAAAGGCATAAGATTCTTCTCTTGCTGTTGAATATACTCCATTTCTTCACGAGTGGCTTCAGAACTCTCGTGAAAAAATTGGATCCTGATTGGTCTACAAAAACGACGAGATGACGGCCTCGGATTTTTCCATACAACAAGCTTTGCGTTTGTTTCTTGGTCGTCAGATACAAGCTGCAGTGGAACGATTGATGTGAAAAAAATATTAGCATCGGACTTGCTTCCATCATCATTGGTGAACTTTTGTTTGTACGTACTTTGGCCGGAAGTGCCATCGCAGCCCCACTTACAAATTAAAATCAAGCTGCAAACATTTTTAGCCGACAAACTTTTGACAACATCCATCTGTGTCAATAATATTCTATCAGCTGTGTGATGCAGCAAAGCTTGCAATTTTACCTCAGCACTACATTCATTAACAGAAATATCTGACTTAGGCGGATAACATTTGAGTTTGGCTTTATATGGCAATTCATACGGCGGAAATAAATCACAGCTCTGCTCTTTGCTTCTATTCCGAAGCTGCTGATATTGCCATTTCGATAATTTTAGTTCGACTATGAGCGACAAAGCAGCATCCGCAGATAAAGTCGTTCCTCGAATGGTATCTATGGACTCCTTATACTTCTTAGCTCGAGATGGGCTCCCCAGTCCCACAGTAATGATACTATGCTGGTTCCAGCTCATGATCCCTACCCCGACATTTACCGACCTTTTTCAAGCGAGACTCGAGCCACTTAGCCGAGACACAAACCGCGTCGTGAGTCATGGGCGGCTTGCGGATGGTGGGTGGCGGACGGAGGGTGGCGGGTGGTGGGTGGGTGGCGGCCGGCAGGTGGGTGGTGGGCGGTAGGAGAGGGGGGAATTGGGATTTTTTTCGTTAGCATGTGTTGCGTGCATGTGCGTGCATGTGCGTGTGTGCAGGGGCGGGGGAGGCGGAGGGGGGCGGGGGAGGCGGAGGGAAGAAGGCCTTGGGATTTTCGAATAGATGCCCATGATATTTGAAGAAAGCATTGGATGACGTCGTCATCGATGGCGTTGACCCGCACGCGCTCTTTCTCTCTCTCTCTCTCTCTCTCTTGCACGCGCTCTCTCTCTCTCGCGCTCGCTCTCTCTCTCTCTCTCTCTCTCTCTCTCTCTCTCCCTCTCTCTCGCACGCGCTCTCTGTCTCGCTCTCGCTCGCTCGCGCTCTCACGCGCAGAGTGTCGAGTGTCAAATTTATGATGGATACAACTGTACCCGAACATGATCCGCCTTTTTTCGTCGCAACGCATATTATCGACTAATAGCGGCATAGACGATCATCGCAATTCACAATTTTCGAGTTTTTTCAAGCAGGTCTTCGGTAACGTTTTTTCTCTCTCTCTCTTTCTCTTTATCTCTCTGTCCTCTCTTTCACTTGTTCTCCGTATCTCGTACGTCAGTGTATTCTAAGCTATGAGATTGCTAATGATTTAGACTTTTTGTAGTTCAAGCATAATTTTTGGGGAAAATGCGAAATCAAATATTTTTGGTGAAAGGCCCATTGATATTTACTATTTTATTTGTTATCAATATCCCTAGATGGCATTCAAATGGAAAAAAGTTTTATCATGATAGATTGATATCTAGATATTTCAAAGCTATGATGATTTCATTATTTCAGCAAAAATTTCTATCGTGTTCTGCCCTCGGGTCCACTAATATTAGTGGTATATATAAATTCTATGGTTGATATAAAAATTAGGAAAACTTTTTTTTCATGAAGCAATTGGATTTTTAGAAAAAATTTTTTTTTTCTTATCTTCTGCAAATAATATAGGAGTTTTCTTTGAAATTTAAATCACGAACAATACAATCTTTTTTTATACTGTCTTTCCAAGTTTTTTGAAATAATTTTCATAACTTCACGTAAGACTCCTATGCGAGCCGCAGAGGATGAGAAAGCATAAGTAATCATCACTTCCAAGGGCCCTCGTTCAGAAAAAAAAATATATATATAGTATTATTCAGAAAAATCTTGGATGTCTTAGCTTATTTTCACGAAATTTTAATGTCGTCGGCACATTACGAGAAAAATCAATTATATTTATATCTTTAGGTCTATGGTCAGAAACAAATATTAAAAGTTCTCAAAAATGTGAATTGTCATAATTTTGAGGAGGGTTACTTTTCTCAAATATGAATACATTTTTATGTAATTATAATAACAATAATAATTTCCAAGAACCATAGGCTTACAGATAGGAAAATAAAAATTCTCGTAACGTTGAAACATCCGAATGAATAACAACATTTTAACTAACAAATTTGTTCCGCACAATCCGTAGATTACATGGAAATCCGTGAAAAATATATATCATGACGGAGCCAGCCCACTTATTCGATTTCTTTTTTAAGTTTTTTAAATAACTGCTTATAGCTTTGCATAAAATTTATGTTACATCCACAGAATATGAGAAAAGTAAGTAATCCTCACATCGACAACTCCAGATAAATATAAAATTAAAACAAAAATCACGGTCATTGTGAGTATGAAAGATCTGATTTTTTCATGATATTGGGAACCTGAGGAGAAGTATGACTTAAATCTGACGTCGGCAATATGGCGACGTAAGTAAATAGCTCGCTGGCGACTCGCATGTGACAGCGTGGTGTAGAGAGAGAGAGAGAGAGAGAGAGAGAGAGAGAGAGAGAGAGATTTGTCGTCGATTATCCTCAGCTCATTACAGATTATGCTACTCACTACCGGACGCAAATGCAGTAAACGAGTAAAAGCAACTTTTGACCCTAACCTAAAAAAAAAACCACATTCTGCATCCAAACTCCGAACTCTATATTTATATTATTGTTACGTGGACAATCTCAACAATTTTCAGAATTGATCCTAACAAACCTCGACGTTTCGCATGGTCGACGGGGCTTTGCGCTTCCTACTTAGTCAGTTCTTAGGTTTCGCTAGCAGATGAATCTAACTTTGGATCCCCGATACATCATCCGGCATCTCCGTGTCAATCCTTCTCGCAGCATTTGCATATCATCTACAGATTGCGAAAATCATTAATATTAATGAAAAGCTCTCGATCGAAAAATATTTGCTTTCTACTTTTCTTCAAAATCGGAATAAAAACATCCGAAATAATTTCAATTTTTATTGTAGTTAATGTTAACTTTAATTTGTATCATGATAAAACTTTTTATGAATTTTCATATATAATTGGCAGATTATAAAAAATAAGACATCAATATCGTTCTCGTTCGGAAAAATATTTCTATTAGTCCCGGAAAAAATTGGCCTAGAGTCTCATCATCGCCAGTATCATAAAACTGAACTATTATTTACATATGGTTTTTTCCGGTGATATAACATCAAGAGGGGATCACTCTCCCGCTTGATATACAAATGATTTTAGAGAGGGTCTGACTTCACGTGATTTCGTGTATAAAATTCAAACAAAAAGCACGGCTGAAAAAGTATAGAGATATTGACACTGATTCACGTAAAAAATCAAATAACGAATTTGAGAAAAACTTTTTAAAACTCATGAATAATTTCAGTGTTCGGGAAGATAATGAAAAACGTTAGGCGACATCGAGATGTTAAGTTTGTGGGGAAATGGGGTAGAGCTTTTTGGTGAAAGGGCTTTAATCGCAAAGGTGACATTCCACAGCTACACGAGCTGAAGTGAAATTTATGAAAACCGACATATGTGAAGTTTGCAATTCTTGACATTTTAAAAATCACCCTTTTTTATGACTTTCGTTATAATTACCCTGGAAAGAAAAAATTTTGATATAGTAAAATAACTTTACACCGATACCGGCAGTCTGAGTATCACATTAGGACCCCTCCCCGATATATAGAGCTACGATAGGGAGGATTTGCCTCGATTTGATACGTCGGATTATGCACCCGACAATCGCTATAGCATACAATAAGCTAATAAATAAAAATAAATGAATCAAAATTATATAAATATAAGGGTTCAAATAGGATAAGAATAACGGAAAGATAATGGAGGAATTGACGGGTTTCAGAGCCAAACTATAAACCCCCCGCCAAGTATACATATATCATAAATTTTTTTAATAATTTTTCTATGTTCTGATAATCATTTCTATACATTGCATTTTCATACATTGCATTTAAAAATAAAAAAAAATATTTAGAAATCAATAAATTTTGGAAATTGAGAAAAAAATGTGTGTGTGTGTGTGTGTGTAAATGTATGTATGTGGATGTGTTTATACTCCTTATTTAGATTCCGCGACGAAGGGCTTTGTAGAGAGTGCACCCCTAGCTGCACTGCAAACCTCAATGCATCAGGAAGAGAGAGAGAGAGAGGATCAGTGTCAAATTTTCAGCATCTTCGTAACTATCAAGTGGTTCGAGTGGTGGTGCTGGTCGTTTGGGTGGTAAAATATATTGCGTTTGAAGATGTATATATTTTTCGAAAATTTCCATCCTTGTTTCTCGGGCTTGGTGTGACATCGAGATTGAATCTTAGCTTCTTTTCTATTTTAAAACTCAGAGTGAACGGCCGTACAAAATCAAAAAATTAAAATGAGTACAGTGCCAAACAACAGCGGGATAACGGGCATTATTAAATTTCTAATCGAACGTTTTTCCCCACTGAGAGTGGCGTTTTATCCTCAAGAGTGCATACGCGATGTACGTTTGATTAATCGGGCAGCAGCATTGCGTAAACTGCAGAGGATTCTGTATGCTGCGCGAAAAATGGATTTTATAGCAGCGTTTAATCTCGGGTTGCTACATACATTCGATGTACTGGACTCAGCCGTTCGGGTGATCCGATTATTCAATTGGCAAAATGTAAATCGTCTCCGACCAATTATTGATGCACATGGTAAGTGAATTTCAAGTCCCCATCTCCCATACACTTATATATTACTTAATTCTGTTGAAGTCGTTCAATATTTTGACAGAGAAAAACAATTTCTGTCACAGCTGACATGTCTCGTCGTAGTCGATCCAATTTGGGCGGAGAAGAAGAAGAAGAAAAAGATGATGATGATGATAATGATGTAGAAGGAGGAGAAGAAGAAGTACATGATGCACTAAGACCACCAACACCACCACCACAGTCACCACCACCACAGTCATCACCACCACAGTCAGCACCACCACCACCACCACCACCATCACCATACGCCGATGGCATCGATTATGAGAGGGCCCGAATAGAATGGGAGCATCGGCAATTCGAGAGAGCTGCCGGAACCGCAAGAAATGTGGATGAAGGTAAAAAAAATATAGGTGGGGTATTAAATTGATGATGCTCATGAGGGATATTAATTTCTATCCATCTTTTCAGGATATGAATCCGGTCAGTCGGATGAGCTGACATATAGAGCACTATTCGAGGACGATCTCGAAATGTTCCCCGGTATGTTTAGCGAAGAAGAGCTAAATGCTCAAGATGTTGGCTTTAGTTTTTACAAACATTAATTAAGAGAATACTTTATAAATATTTAGAGCATAATTTTTTTCAATAAAAAAACAAAATATAAATAAAAAATCTTCAATCATGATCATTTCGAAATCCTTCCTATCGCGAAAAAGCGTTCCTTGGGGTGAAAAAAAAATCATAAAAACTGTAAATTTCACAAATCAGCTTCATTGGTCCATGTGTTGTGGGTATCATCAAATCTCAACCATTTTACAAAAATGTTATTACCGTGATTTTGTAGAACTTTTTCGAGATCAGATAAATTAAGAGAATACTTTATAAATATTTATAGCATAATTTTTTTCAATAAAAAAACTGTGGTGATGATGACTGTGGTGGTGGTGACTGTGGTGGTGGTGTTGATGGTCTTAGTGCATCATGCACTTCTTCTTCTCCTCCTTCTCCATCATCATCATCATTATCTTTTTCTTCTTCTTCTTCTTCTCCCCCCAAATTGGATCGTCTGCGACGAGACATCTCCACTGTGACAGAAATTGTTTTTCTCTGTTAAAATATTGAACGACTTCAACAGAATTGAGTAATATATAAATGTATGAGAGATGGGGACTTGAAATTCACTTACCATGTGCATCAATAATTGGTCGGAGACGATTTACATTTTGCCAATTGAATAATCGGATCACCCGAACGGCTGAGTCCAGTACATCGAATGTATGTAGCAACCCGAGATTAAACGCTGCTATAAAATCCATTTTTCGCGCAGCATACAGAATCCTCCGCAGTTTACGCAATGCTGCTGCCCGATTAATCAAACGTACATCGCGTATGCACTCTTGAGGATAAAACGCCACTCTCAGTGGGGAAAAACGTTCGATTAGAAATTTATCGATGCCCGTTATCCCGCTGTTGTTTGGCACTGTACTCATTTTAATTTTTTGATTTTGTACGGCCGTTCACTCTGAGTTTTGAAATAGAAAAGAAGCTAAGATTCAATCTCGATGTCACACCAAGCCCGAGAAACAAGGATGGAAATTTTCGAAAAATATATACATCTTCAAACGCAATATATTTTACCACCCAAACGACCAGCACCACCACTCGAACCACTTGATAGTTACGAAGGTGCTGGAAATTTGACACTGATCCTCTCTCTCTCTCTCTCCCTGATGCATTGAGGTTTGCAGTGCAGCTAGGGATGCACTCTCTACAAAGCCCTTCGTTGAGGAATCTAAATAAGGAGTATAAACACATCCACATACATACATTTACACACACACACACACACACACACACACACACACATTTTTTTCTCAATTTACAAAATTTATTGATTTCTAAATATTTTTTTTTATTTTTAAATGCAATGTATGAAAATGCAATGTATAAAAATGATTATCAGAACATAGAAAAATTATTTAAAAAATTTATGATACATATATACTTGGCGGGGGGTGTATAGTTTGGCTCTGAAACCCGTCAATTCCTCCATTATCTTTCCGTTATTCTTATCCTTTGTGAACCCTTATATTTATATAATTTTTATTTATTTATTTTCATTCATTAGCTTATTGTATGCTATAGCGATTGTCGGGTGCATAATCCGACGTATCAAATCGAGGCAAATCCTCCCTATCGTAGCTCTGTATATCGGGGAGGGGTCCTAATGTGATACTCAGACTGCCGGTATCGGTGTAAAGTTATCTTACCATATCAAAATTTTTTCTTTCCAGGGTTATTATAACGAAAGTCATAAAAAGGGGTGATTTTTAAAATGTCAAGAATTGCAAACTTCACATATGTCGGTTTTCATAAATTTCACTTCAGCTCGTGTAGCTGTGGAATGTCACCTTTGCGATTGAAGCCCTTTCACCAAAAAGCTCTACCCCATTTCCCCACAAGCTTAACATCTCGATGTCGCCTTACGTTTTTCATTATCTTCCCGAAAACTGAAATTATTCATGAGTTTAAAAAAGTTTTTTTCAAATTCATTATTTGATTTTTCACGTGGATCAGTGTCAATATCTCTATACTTTTTCAGCCGTGCTTTTTGTTTGAATTTTATACACGAAATCACGTGAAGTCAGACCCTCTCTAAAATCATTTGTATATCAAGCGGGAGAGTGATCCCCTCTTGATGTTATATCACCGGAAAAAACCATATGTAAATAATAGTTCAGTTTTATGATACTGTCGATGATGAGACTCAAGGCCAATTTTTTCCGGGACTAATAGAAATATTTTTCCGAACGAGAACGATATAGATGTCTTATTTTTTATAATCTGCCAATTATATATGAAAATTCATAAAAAGTTTTATTATGATACAAATTAAAGTAAACATTAACTACAATAAAAATTGAAATTATTTCGGATGTTTTTCTTCCGATTTTGAAGAAAAGTAGAAAGCAAATATTTTTCGATCGAGAGCCCTTCATTAATATTAATGATTTTCGCGATCTGTAGATGATATGCAAATGCTGCGAGAAGGATTGACACGGAGATGCCGGATAATGTATCGGGGATCCAAATTTAGATTCATCTGCTAGCGAAACCTAAGAACTGACTAAGTAGGAAGCGCAAAGCCCCGTCGACCATGCGAAACGTCGAGGTTTGCTAGGATCAATTCTGAAAATTGTTGAGATTGTCTACGTAACAATAATATAGATATAGAGTTCGGAGTTTGGATGCAGAATGTGGTTTTTTTTTTAGGTTAGGGTCAAAAGTTGCTTTTACTCGTTTACTGCATTTGCGTCCGGTAGTGAGTAGCATAATCTGTAATGAGCTGAGAATAATCGACGACAAATCTCTCTCTCTCTCTCTCTCTCTCTCTCTCTCTCTCTCTCTCTCTCTCTCTCTCTACACCACGCTGTCACATGCGAGTCGCCAGCGAGCTACTTACTTACGTCGCCATATTGCTGACGTCAGATTTAAGTCATACTTCTCCTCAGGTTCCCAATATCATGAAAAAATCAGATCTTTCATACTCACAATAACCGTGATTTTTGTTTTAATTTTATATTTATCTGGAGTTGTCGATGTGAGGATTACTTACTTTTCTCATATTCTGTGGATGTAACATAAATTTTATTCAAAGCTATAAGCAGTTATTTAAAAAACTTGAAAAAGAAATCGAATAAGTGGGCTGGCTCCGTCATGATATATATTTTTCACGGATTTCCATGTAATCTACGGATTGTGCGGAACAAATTTGTTAGTTAAAATGTTGTCATTCATCCGGATGTTTCAACTTTACGAGAATTTTGATTTTCCCATCTGTAAGCCTATGGTTCTTGGAAATTGTTATTGTTATTATAATTACATAAAAATGTATTCATATTTGAGAAAAGTAACCCTCCTCAAAATTATGACAATTCACATTTTTGAGAAATTTTAATATTTGTTTCTGACCATAGACCTAAAGATATAAATATAACTGATTTTTCTCGTAATGTGCCGACGACATTAAAATTTCGTGAAAATAAGCAAAGACATCTAAGATTTTTCTGAATAATACTATATATATATTTTTTTTTCTGAACGAGGGCCCTTGGAAGTGATGATTACTTATGCTTTCTCATCCTCTGCGGCTCGCATAGGAGTCTTACGTGAAGTTATAAAAATTATTTTAAAAAACTTGGAAAGACAGTATAAAAAAAGATTGTATTGTTCGTGATTTAAATTTCAAAGGAAACTCTTATATTATTCGCAGAAGATAAGAAAAAAAAAAAATTTTCTAAAAATCCAATTGCTTCATGAAAAATAGTTTTCCTAATTTTTATATTAACCATAGAATTTATATATACCACTAATATAAGTGGACCCGCGGGCAGAACACGATAGAAATTTTTGCTGAAATAATGAAATCATCATAGCTTTGAAATATCTAGATATCAATCTATCATGATAAAACTTTTTTCCATTTGAATGCCATCTAGGGATATTGATAACAAATAAAATAGTGAATATCAATGAGCCTTTCACCAAAAATATTGAATTTCGCATTTTCCCCAAAAATCATGCTTGAACTACAAAAAGTCTAAATCATTAGCAATCTCATAGCTTAGAATACACTGACGTACGAGATACGGAGAACAAGTGAAAGAGAGGACAGAGAGATAAAGAGAAAGAGATAGAGAGAGAGAAATAACGTTGCCGAAGAATTGCTTGAAAAAACTCGAAAATTGTGAATTGCGATGATCGTCTATGCAGCTATGTGTCGATAATATGCGTTGCGACGAAAAAAGGCGGATCATGTTGGGGTACAGTTGTCTACATCATAAATTTGACACTCGACACTCTGCGCGTGAGAGCGCGAGCGAGCGAGAGCGAGACAGAGAGCGCGTGCGAGAGAGAGAGAGAAAGAGAGAGAGAGAGAGAGAGAGAGAGAGAGAGAGAGAGAGAGAGAGAGAGAGAGAGAGAGTGAGCGCGAGAGAGAGAGAGCTCGTGCAAGAGAGAGAGAGAGAGAGAAAGAGCGTGTGCGGGTCAACGCCATCGATGACGACGTCATCCAATGCTTTCTTCAAAAAATCATGGGCATTTATTCGAAAATCCCAAGACCTTCTTTCCCCCCCCCGCCTCCCCCGCCCCCTTGCCCCTGCACACACGCACATGCACGCACATGCATGCAACACATGCTAACGAAAGAAATCCCAATTCCCCCCCTCCTACCGCCCACCACCCAACCGCCACCCGCCACCCACCGTCCGCCACCCACCATCCGCAAGCCGCCCATGACTCACGACGCGGTTTGTGTCTCGGCTAAGTGGTTCGAGTCTCGGCTAAGTGGCTCGAGTCTCGCTTGAAAAAGGTCGGTAAATGTCGGGGTAGGGATCTTGAGCTGGAACCGGCATCATTACTTCCCACATCACGGCCAATTTTGGTACCATCTGATTTCCCGGATGATCGAAGGCTCATTTGAGTGGTATACGTCAATTCGTCCGTAGTATTTCTTATGCGTAATTCTTGAGTCCTCCTTTGTTTTGTCCGGTCACTAGACTCTACAAATTCTGAAGAAGGCCGACCCAAATTTGCAGATTTTTCCGAAGATTTTTTTGATTTTTCGAAAGAAAAAAACACGCTCAACTACTCAGAATATTGTTGCAGAAATCTCTCTTCATGTCTTGATGCTTGCTGCCACTTTTTATGCAAAAAGTGCAACAACTTGCGGAGGGCAGTTTTTGCATTGTCTGATAGAGCGAAGGGGCGTTGCAATTTTGTGGACACAAAATTTTCGATTATTGCATACGTTTCAGGCGCTCCTCCACTCAGGTGACCTTTCGTGATCGAAAAAATTCCCTTCCTTGTTAAGCCACATCCTCCACGTTCATCTGCGACTAATTCCAAAATTGAAAAATATAATATCTATATAGATGGATAATTTCCTAGTCAACCTCGTTTCTATTATTTATTTGTAAATATTATTTGAAAATAAAAATGAAATATGCATAAAAAAGAATTACGGTCCACAGAACTCAATACATTAAACTCTCTGATATTCTCTCCCCTCTGGGGCTTAACCATATAACTAAGAGGTATGTGAGGGATTCTCTGTCAACTCAGCCACAGGTTTCGGTAGAAACAAAAATTAATTTGTGTGGTTTCATTTTTTTACCCTAGAACCTCGATCCGTGTCACTCTAGTGATCTTTTCGCGATATCGTCAGATATACTGAAAGACAAATTTTTTCAGTAAAAAAAAGTGGCCTTTTTCGAATAAAAAAATAATCATTCTATTTTTTGGTAAAAAATCAGCGTTACCGGAACGTAAAAGTTATTTCAAATATTCCGCTCGAATGCTAACACAAAACTACAACTTTTATGTGCAGACATTTTTTTTCAATTACTTCAAATTTCCGAGATATATTCATTTGGAAAGAAAACGGCGATTTGTAAAATTTTTATTTCCAAAATGTGATAAAATGCACAAATTTAATATAACCAATTATGGGGCACATCTAAGATGGTCGAAAAAAGTCGCTGAGTTGACAGAGAATCCCTCATATATAGATATAGCGCTCTTCAACTCGTCCGACCGCGACACGCTGCTTGGATGGGTGCCAATCAGGGATGGGCATAAAAAACTTAAAAAAAAAATAAGTGATAAATCATTTTTGACTCGTGATTTAAACGGGCTCGGAGTATCAAGTACTTTCGGACTTGTGATTTAAACGGGCTTGGAGTATCAAGCCTTTTTTGACTTGGGATTTAAACGGGCTCGGAGTATCAAGTCTTTTTTGATTCGTGATTTGAACGGGCTCGGAGTATCAAGTACTTTTGGACTTGTGATTTAAACGGGCTTGGAGTATCAAGCCTTTTTTGACTTGGGATTTAAACGGGCTCGGAGTATCAAGTCTTTTTTGATTCGTGATTTGAACGGGCTCGGAGTATCAAGTACTTTTGGACCTGTGATTTAAACGGGCTTGGAGTATCAAGCCTTTTTTGATGTGGGATTTAAACGGGCTCGGAGTATCAAGTCTTTTTTGATTCGTGATTTGAACGGGCTCGGAGTATCAAGTACTTTTTTACTCGTCACTCCTTTCGATTAAGAGTGACAAATTCTTTTTAATTCTGAGTATATTTAAGCTTTAAATTCATTTTAATTCCTTTTTTAATCGAATTAAACGACGAAATTCATATTAATTCCTGAATATTTTTTAATTGTACCATGGTCAAATCGATCCCGGTACAACAAATTATAACTCCGCATACGGAGAATAATAATTAGTGACAAATAGATAAATAAATAAATAAACAAATAAATAAATAAATAAATAAATAAATAAATAAATAAATAATTTAATTTTTTTTTTTTTTTTTTTTTTTTTTTTTTTTTTTTTTAAATACGGGCCAGTACGCTCGCGCGTAGACTCAACCAAACCAAATCCGGATTTGGTCGATACTGGCCCGTATTAAAAAAAAAAAAAAAAAAAAAAAAAAAAAAAAAAAAAAAAATTTATTTATTTATTTATTTATTTATTTATTTATTTATTTATTTATTTATTTATTTATTTATTTATTTATTTATTTATTTATTTATTTATTTATTTATTTATTTATTTATTTATTTATTTGTCACTAATTATTATTCTCCGTATGCGGAGTTATAATTTATTGTACCGGGATCGATTTGACCATGGTACAATTAAAAAATATTCAGGAATTAATATGAATTTCGTCGTTTAATTCGATTAAAAAAGGAATTAAAATGAATTTAAAGCTTAAATATACTCAGAATTAAAAAGAATTTGTCACTCTTAATCGAAAGGAGTGACGAGTAAAAAAGTACTTGATACTCCGAGCCCGTTCAAATCACGAATCAAAAAAGACTTGATACTCCGAGCCCGTTTAAATCCCACATCAAAAAAGGCTTGATACTCCAAGCCCGTTTAAATCACAGGTCCAAAAGTACTTGATACTCCGAGCCCGTTCAAATCACGAATCAAAAAAGACTTGATACTCCGAGCCCGTTTAAATCCCAAGTCAAAAAAGGCTTGATACTCCAAGCCCGTTTAAATCACAAGTCCAAAAGTACTTGATACTCCGAGCCCGTTCAAATCACCAATCAAAAAAGACTTGATACTCCGAGCCCGTTTAAATCCCAAGTCAAAAAAGGCTTGATACTCCAAGCCCGTTTAAATCACAAGTCCGAAAGTACTTGATACTCCGAGCCCGTTTAAATCACGAGTAAAAAATGATTTATCATTTAAAGCATGTATTTAAATACTTTTTGATTCGAGTCCGCCCATCCCTGGTGCCAATGTATTTCAGTGTACAATGAAGACCGCAATAAAATTCAAGATAAAGATTCAATTTAAGAAAGACATTCTGCGTCGTTAATGTACGAAATTCAGAAAACTATGTTTTATATTGCAAAAACTCGTAGCAATGACACGCACGCAGCTAAGCGCAGCCATTTTCGATGTTCTCCATTCAATAATACATCCATCTACAACATGTGATAGGTCAGCTCGTGGAACACTGTAGAACTTATCAACTTTTCTCTACATTTTTAGATCTTTCACTTGTAATTTTCCGTGAATTTTCGTACAAATGATTTATTTATTATTATCGCATGAACTATTATTATCAATTTTCAGTTACACAACGATTTTCTACTCACTTTTAGCTGTTTATTCCATTCGAAAAAATCCGAATCGGGTATATTGTAAAGTTTTAGCGTCCTGTCCAATACAGCGTTGAAATGGTCATTTACTGCACGACGCGTCGAGCTCGCTCAGGGGCTCCCTTTCCACTGCCGTACAAAAGCAGGTATAAGGGCTAGGGCCCGCTTATGCCAAGGATTTGACCTTCGGACTCTTCCCCCACCTAACCCACGACTAAAAATTACCGAAACTTAAACTTTATTTTTCGACTTTTGGCCAGCTTTTTGGGATTTAGCCCCACTGTGCGTAGTGAAAGCCGCAACACCAACACCCTTTTGGGTGTTGGGCACAATAGCGTCCTCGGTCGATACCCAGCTAGCGTACATGACGTTTTCGTTCACTGGCAATAGTTGCGTGACCTCTTTTTCATTGTCACATAACAATGACAGCATCTTTTCCTGGTCCACGACTATTTCCGTATGCGGCTGATTATCACGCTGATTAAATTTTCTCCAAAATGAATTTAAAACTAATTCCATTACGGATCGCAAGCTATGATTTTTCACGATGACGTCAGGATTAAGCTTGATGCCCTCGATTTCTAAGTAAACAGCGATATACTTTTCACGCATCTCATCGTTGGTATACTCCGATGGACAACCGCTTGACTCTTGTTTCATTTTTAAAAAGGTGTCAAAATACTCGGCGAAAAGACCACCTTTTTGGGTTCGAGGATCATATTGACTGACCTCATATGCCCAAATCTTATCGACAGCGATTGTGGTATAACCGATATCAAGCGCTTTTCGCACCTCGTCTGTTACCCATGTACCCTTGAAAATGCGTTCTTCAATCTCGTCATGCGCGCACGTATGCTGAGCCATTTGCTCTGTACATGTACGGCGCAGAGAAAAGAGAAGTTTATTGTGCATTCGCACGGGTAGCACGGGATGAAGAAGATCAT
>OX333075.1:32883767-33054486 GCA_946863875.1 Alloplasta piceator
CGACGACGACGACGACGACGACGACGACGACGACGACGACGACGACGACGACGACGACGACGACGACGACGACGACGACGACGACGACGACGACGACGACGACGACGACGACGACGACGACGACGACGACGACGACGACGACGACGACGACGACGACGACGACGACGACGACGACGACGACGACGACGACGACGACGACGACGACGACGACGACGACGACGACGACGACGACGACGACGACGACGACGACGACGACGACGACGACGACGACGACGACGACGACGACGACGACGACGACGACGACGACGACGACGACGACGACGACGACGACGACGACGACGACGACGACGACGACGACGACGACGACGACGACGACGACGACGACGACGACGACGACGACGACGACGACGACGACGACGACGACGACGACGACGACGACGACGACGACGACGACGACGACGACGACGACGACGACGACGACGACGACGACGACGACGACGACGACGACGACGACGACGACGACGACGACGACGACGACGACGACGACGACGACGACGACGACGACGACGACGACGACGACGACGACGACGACGACGACGACGACGACGACGACGACGACGACGACGACGACGACGACGACGACGACGACGACGACGACGACGACGACGACGACGACGACGACGACGACGACGACGACGACGACGACGACGACGACGACGACGACGACGACGACGACGACGACGACGACGACGACGACGACGACGACGACGACGACGACGACGACGACGACGACGACGACGACGACGACGACGACGACGACGACGACGACGACGACGACGACGACGACGACGACGACGACGACGACGACGACGACGACGACGACGACGACGACGACGACGACGACGACGACGACGACGACGACGACGACGACGACGACGACGACGACGACGACGACGACGACGACGACGACGACGACGACGACGACGACGACGACGACGACGACGACGACGACGACGACGACGACGACGACGACGACGACGACGACGACGACGACGACGACGACGACGACGACGACGACGACGACGACGACGACGACGACGACGACGACGACGACGACGACGACGACGACGACGACGACGACGACGACGACGACGACGACGACGACGACGACGACGACGACGACGACGACGACGACGACGACGACGACGACGACGACGACGACGACGACGACGACGACGACGACGACGACGACGACGACGACGACGACGACGACGACGACGACGACGACGACGACGACGACGACGACGACGACGACGACGACGACGACGACGACGACGACGACGACGACGACGACGACGACGACGACGACGACGACGACGACGACGACGACGACGACGACGACGACGACGACGACGACGACGACGACGACGACGACGACGACGACGACGACGACGACGACGACGACGACGACGACGACGACGACGACGACGACGACGACGACGACGACGACGACGACGACGACGACGACGACGACGACGACGACGACGACGACGACGACGACGACGACGACGACGACGACGACGACGACGACGACGACGACGACGACGACGACGACGACGACGACGACGACGACGACGACGACGACGACGACGACGACGACGACGACGACGACGACGACGACGACGACGACGACGACGACGACGACGACGACGACGACGACGACGACGACGACGACGACGACGACGACGACGACGACGACGACGACGACGACGACGACGACGACGACGACGACGACGACGACGACGACGACGACGACGACGACGACGACGACGACGACGACGACGACGACGACGACGACGACGACGACGACGACGACGACGACGACGACGACGACGACGACGACGACGACGACGACGACGACGACGACGACGACGACGACGACGACGACGACGACGACGACGACGACGACGACGACGACGACGACGACGACGACGACGACGACGACGACGACGACGACGACGACGACGACGACGACGACGACGACGACGACGACGACGACGACGACGACGACGACGACGACGACGACGACGACGACGACGACGACGACGACGACGACGACGACGACGACGACGACGACGACGACGACGACGACGACGACGACGACGACGACGACGACGACGACGACGACGACGACGACGACGACGACGACGACGACGACGACGACGACGACGACGACGACGACGACGACGACGACGACGACGACGACGACGACGACGACGACGACGACGACGACGACGACGACGACGACGACGACGACGACGACGACGACGACGACGACGACGACGACGACGACGACGACGACGACGACGACGACGACGACGACGACGACGACGACGACGACGACGACGACGACGACGACGACGACGACGACGACGACGACGACGACGACGACGACGACGACGACGACGACGACGACGACGACGACGACGACGACGACGACGACGACGACGACGACGACGACGACGACGACGACGACGACGACGACGACGACGACGACGACGACGACGACGACGACGACGACGACGACGACGACGACGACGACGACGACGACGACGACGACGACGACGACGACGACGACGACGACGACGACGACGACGACGACGACGACGACGACGACGACGACGACGACGACGACGACGACGACGACGACGACGACGACGACGACGACGACGACGACGACGACGACGACGACGACGACGACGACGACGACGACGACGACGACGACGACGACGACGACGACGACGACGACGACGACGACGACGACGACGACGACGACGACGACGACGACGACGACGACGACGACGACGACGACGACGACGACGACGACGACGACGACGACGACGACGACGACGACGACGACGACGACGACGACGACGACGACGACGACGACGACGACGACGACGACGACGACGACGACGACGACGACGACGACGACGACGACGACGACGACGACGACGACGACGACGACGACGACGACGACGACGACGACGACGACGACGACGACGACGACGACGACGACGACGACGACGACGACGACGACGACGACGACGACGACGACGACGACGACGACGACGACGACGACGACGACGACGACGACGACGACGACGACGACGACGACGACGACGACGACGACGACGACGACGACGACGACGACGACGACGACGACGACGACGACGACGACGACGACGACGACGACGACGACGACGACGACGACGACGACGACGACGACGACGACGACGACGACGACGACGACGACGACGACGACGACGACGACGACGACGACGACGACGACGACGACGACGACGACGACGACGACGACGACGACGACGACGACGACGACGACGACGACGACGACGACGACGACGACGACGACGACGACGACGACGACGACGACGACGACGACGACGACGACGACGACGACGACGACGACGACGACGACGACGACGACGACGACGACGACGACGACGACGACGACGACGACGACGACGACGACGACGACGACGACGACGACGACGACGACGACGACGACGACGACGACGACGACGACGACGACGACGACGACGACGACGACGACGACGACGACGACGACGACGACGACGACGACGACGACGACGACGACGACGACGACGACGACGACGACGACGACGACGACGACGACGACGACGACGACGACGACGACGACGACGACGACGACGACGACGACGACGACGACGACGACGACGACGACGACGACGACGACGACGACGACGACGACGACGACGACGACGACGACGACGACGACGACGACGACGACGACGACGACGACGACGACGACGACGACGACGACGACGACGACGACGACGACGACGACGACGACGACGACGACGACGACGACGACGACGACGACGACGACGACGACGACGACGACGACGACGACGACGACGACGACGACGACGACGACGACGACGACGACGACGACGACGACGACGACGACGACGACGACGACGACGACGACGACGACGACGACGACGACGACGACGACGACGACGACGACGACGACGACGACGACGACGACGACGACGACGACGACGACGACGACGACGACGACGACGACGACGACGACGACGACGACGACGACGACGACGACGACGACGACGACGACGACGACGACGACGACGACGACGACGACGACGACGACGACGACGACGACGACGACGACGACGACGACGACGACGACGACGACGACGACGACGACGACGACGACGACGACGACGACGACGACGACGACGACGACGACGACGACGACGACGACGACGACGACGACGACGACGACGACGACGACGACGACGACGACGACGACGACGACGACGACGACGACGACGACGACGACGACGACGACGACGACGACGACGACGACGACGACGACGACGACGACGACGACGACGACGACGACGACGACGACGACGACGACGACGACGACGACGACGACGACGACGACGACGACGACGACGACGACGACGACGACGACGACGACGACGACGACGACGACGACGACGACGACGACGACGACGACGACGACGACGACGACGACGACGACGACGACGACGACGACGACGACGACGACGACGACGACGACGACGACGACGACGACGACGACGACGACGACGACGACGACGACGACGACGACGACGACGACGACGACGACGACGACGACGACGACGACGACGACGACGACGACGACGACGACGACGACGACGACGACGACGACGACGACGACGACGACGACGACGACGACGACGACGACGACGACGACGACGACGACGACGACGACGACGACGACGACGACGACGACGACGACGACGACGACGACGACGACGACGACGACGACGACGACGACGACGACGACGACGACGACGACGACGACGACGACGACGACGACGACGACGACGACGACGACGACGACGACGACGACGACGACGACGACGACGACGACGACGACGACGACGACGACGACGACGACGACGACGACGACGACGACGACGACGACGACGACGACGACGACGACGACGACGACGACGACGACGACGACGACGACGACGACGACGACGACGACGACGACGACGACGACGACGACGACGACGACGACGACGACGACGACGACGACGACGACGACGACGACGACGACGACGACGACGACGACGACGACGACGACGACGACGACGACGACGACGACGACGACGACGACGACGACGACGACGACGACGACGACGACGACGACGACGACGACGACGACGACGACGACGACGACGACGACGACGACGACGACGACGACGACGACGACGACGACGACGACGACGACGACGACGACGACGACGACGACGACGACGACGACGACGACGACGACGACGACGACGACGACGACGACGACGACGACGACGACGACGACGACGACGACGACGACGACGACGACGACGACGACGACGACGACGACGACGACGACGACGACGACGACGACGACGACGACGACGACGACGACGACGACGACGACGACGACGACGACGACGACGACGACGACGACGACGACGACGACGACGACGACGACGACGACGACGACGACGACGACGACGACGACGACGACGACGACGACGACGACGACGACGACGACGACGACGACGACGACGACGACGACGACGACGACGACGACGACGACGACGACGACGACGACGACGACGACGACGACGACGACGACGACGACGACGACGACGACGACGACGACGACGACGACGACGACGACGACGACGACGACGACGACGACGACGACGACGACGACGACGACGACGACGACGACGACGACGACGACGACGACGACGACGACGACGACGACGACGACGACGACGACGACGACGACGACGACGACGACGACGACGACGACGACGACGACGACGACGACGACGACGACGACGACGACGACGACGACGACGACGACGACGACGACGACGACGACGACGACGACGACGACGACGACGACGACGACGACGACGACGACGACGACGACGACGACGACGACGACGACGACGACGACGACGACGACGACGACGACGACGACGACGACGACGACGACGACGACGACGACGACGACGACGACGACGACGACGACGACGACGACGACGACGACGACGACGACGACGACGACGACGACGACGACGACGACGACGACGACGACGACGACGACGACGACGACGACGACGACGACGACGACGACGACGACGACGACGACGACGACGACGACGACGACGACGACGACGACGACGACGACGACGACGACGACGACGACGACGACGACGACGACGACGACGACGACGACGACGACGACGACGACGACGACGACGACGACGACGACGACGACGACGACGACGACGACGACGACGACGACGACGACGACGACGACGACGACGACGACGACGACGACGACGACGACGACGACGACGACGACGACGACGACGACGACGACGACGACGACGACGACGACGACGACGACGACGACGACGACGACGACGACGACGACGACGACGACGACGACGACGACGACGACGACGACGACGACGACGACGACGACGACGACGACGACGACGACGACGACGACGACGACGACGACGACGACGACGACGACGACGACGACGACGACGACGACGACGACGACGACGACGACGACGACGACGACGACGACGACGACGACGACGACGACGACGACGACGACGACGACGACGACGACGACGACGACGACGACGACGACGACGACGACGACGACGACGACGACGACGACGACGACGACGACGACGACGACGACGACGACGACGACGACGACGACGACGACGACGACGACGACGACGACGACGACGACGACGACGACGACGACGACGACGACGACGACGACGACGACGACGACGACGACGACGACGACGACGACGACGACGACGACGACGACGACGACGACGACGACGACGACGACGACGACGACGACGACGACGACGACGACGACGACGACGACGACGACGACGACGACGACGACGACGACGACGACGACGACGACGACGACGACGACGACGACGACGACGACGACGACGACGACGACGACGACGACGACGACGACGACGACGACGACGACGACGACGACGACGACGACGACGACGACGACGACGACGACGACGACGACGACGACGACGACGACGACGACGACGACGACGACGACGACGACGACGACGACGACGACGACGACGACGACGACGACGACGACGACGACGACGACGACGACGACGACGACGACGACGACGACGACGACGACGACGACGACGACGACGACGACGACGACGACGACGACGACGACGACGACGACGACGACGACGACGACGACGACGACGACGACGACGACGACGACGACGACGACGACGACGACGACGACGACGACGACGACGACGACGACGACGACGACGACGACGACGACGACGACGACGACGACGACGACGACGACGACGACGACGACGACGACGACGACGACGACGACGACGACGACGACGACGACGACGACGACGACGACGACGACGACGACGACGACGACGACGACGACGACGACGACGACGACGACGACGACGACGACGACGACGACGACGACGACGACGACGACGACGACGACGACGACGACGACGACGACGACGACGACGACGACGACGACGACGACGACGACGACGACGACGACGACGACGACGACGACGACGACGACGACGACGACGACGACGACGACGACGACGACGACGACGACGACGACGACGACGACGACGACGACGACGACGACGACGACGACGACGACGACGACGACGACGACGACGACGACGACGACGACGACGACGACGACGACGACGACGACGACGACGACGACGACGACGACGACGACGACGACGACGACGACGACGACGACGACGACGACGACGACGACGACGACGACGACGACGACGACGACGACGACGACGACGACGACGACGACGACGACGACGACGACGACGACGACGACGACGACGACGACGACGACGACGACGACGACGACGACGACGACGACGACGACGACGACGACGACGACGACGACGACGACGACGACGACGACGACGACGACGACGACGACGACGACGACGACGACGACGACGACGACGACGACGACGACGACGACGACGACGACGACGACGACGACGACGACGACGACGACGACGACGACGACGACGACGACGACGACGACGACGACGACGACGACGACGACGACGACGACGACGACGACGACGACGACGACGACGACGACGACGACGACGACGACGACGACGACGACGACGACGACGACGACGACGACGACGACGACGACGACGACGACGACGACGACGACGACGACGACGACGACGACGACGACGACGACGACGACGACGACGACGACGACGACGACGACGACGACGACGACGACGACGACGACGACGACGACGACGACGACGACGACGACGACGACGACGACGACGACGACGACGACGACGACGACGACGACGACGACGACGACGACGACGACGACGACGACGACGACGACGACGACGACGACGACGACGACGACGACGACGACGACGACGACGACGACGACGACGACGACGACGACGACGACGACGACGACGACGACGACGACGACGACGACGACGACGACGACGACGACGACGACGACGACGACGACGACGACGACGACGACGACGACGACGACGACGACGACGACGACGACGACGACGACGACGACGACGACGACGACGACGACGACGACGACGACGACGACGACGACGACGACGACGACGACGACGACGACGACGACGACGACGACGACGACGACGACGACGACGACGACGACGACGACGACGACGACGACGACGACGACGACGACGACGACGACGACGACGACGACGACGACGACGACGACGACGACGACGACGACGACGACGACGACGACGACGACGACGACGACGACGACGACGACGACGACGACGACGACGACGACGACGACGACGACGACGACGACGACGACGACGACGACGACGACGACGACGACGACGACGACGACGACGACGACGACGACGACGACGACGACGACGACGACGACGACGACGACGACGACGACGACGACGACGACGACGACGACGACGACGACGACGACGACGACGACGACGACGACGACGACGACGACGACGACGACGACGACGACGACGACGACGACGACGACGACGACGACGACGACGACGACGACGACGACGACGACGACGACGACGACGACGACGACGACGACGACGACGACGACGACGACGACGACGACGACGACGACGACGACGACGACGACGACGACGACGACGACGAGAAAAAAATACAGAGGAAAAACAAATTCTGGTGAACATGGTGTGGCCGGCTCAATCACCAGACCTTAACTCGATCGAGCTTTCATGGGAAGAGCTTGACCGGAAAATACGGATTGATTGTCCAACATCTTCTGGAGATTCGTGGCAGAAGTTGCAGGGAGCTTGGTCCGGCTTGAAGCAAAAAAAATGGATAAATTGATTTACCGGATGCCACGAATCGTTGAAGCGGTGATTGCAGCAAAAGGTAAGCCACCTTTTGCTGCACATTTTTCGATGAAAAAAACGTGTAGACAAGGAAAAAAAAATTTCGTCAACAGAAAAAATTTCAAAAAAAAAAAATTTTTTAAAGAAATTCTGAAAAAATCCATTGTATCTGAAATAAGCGTACGCAACTTTTTACCCTCTTAAAGATTTTATAAAAACCTAATAGTTTGGGTGTTACGCTACTTTTTATAAATTTTGTCGTTTCTCGCGAAAAGTTGAATATTTTTGCGAAAAAAAATCGTACGAAACTTTTCAAAAAACAGAATTGAGCTCATACTTCCTGCTTTGAGTTTTTTGTCCAACAAAAAATTGAAAAAAATCCATGGCTTCTGGACTACAATCAAAACGTCCAAAACAAAGCCGAAAAATGACCATGTTTGAGAGGGTGTAACGGGTTGAAAGAAAAATCGAAATTTTTTTTCGAAACGGCACAATGGAGCTGAATATTTCCCCTTTAAAATGCCGCTTGGCCGATTGAAATATTTCAATTTTTGAAAGAGCAGTGAAACTTTATGTGCGGCTCGAAATCGGAGCGGGTGTCCCCAAACTTTTGCTCGGGAGTGTATGTATGTATATACGTATGCAGACCGTACCAATATTCAGCCTTACACGCACACACACACACACATACACACACGTACACACACACACACACATGCACGCACACGCACACGTACATATTCACGTATATTATAAAACAATCTTTCTCAAACTCACCATAATATGAATGTGCGAATGAAGTGCTGTGTCGCGCTATTTTACTCGCAGTCGATAAGGTGCTACACGATACGCTGTCGTCGTAATTCTGCGACATTGCTCTGGTGCCATCGTCCTCTTCATCCATTTTATCCTTGTTGTCGGCCGTCGAAACGTCCCCGTTATCATAGGTGACGTTATCATCGTCGTCGTCGCTGCTGTCTCCGAGTAGCCACCTCAACGCTGCAAAACGCAAGAATTAATCATTTTGATAATGTAATGAAATATGCGTATTCATGTATATTTAAACTTATATTATACAAACCATTTTCGTTTTGCCATTCCTCGTACAGACCGCGGCCCCCCCGAAACTCTTGGTCGCCTCTATTAATTATGGCGGCCCCCGCGAGAAACATTGCGTCGCCGGATTTGCAGAACACGCCACGATCGTGAGCATGGCTGATTACGCGCAAACTCACGCGGCGTAAAATAAGGCGCAGCTCGCGCTTTAGCCCCGTTAAACTCTACCTCGCGACAGTTTCCCGTCACTCACGGGTGCACCGTCAGCCACATATCCACTACGTTGACGTAGCATCGTAACTAGAGCTATCGTGACCGCACGTCATCTTTCACGGTGGCTCGCTTCATTGGCACTTACTTTCTGCGGAGCCATTTTTCACTACACGCGTACCACTGACGATGAATCACAAAACGCGAATACAAATTGTTTCACTTCACGTAATAAGACGCGAAAAATTACACAATTTCTTACACGTTACGGGTAAAACAGCAGAAATTTTCCGAAAAAGACTAAGTGAAACTCTTTACTCAAACGCTTTTAAGATACAGTCGGAAATTTTGGAGGATCTTCTCATTTATAATTTTTTCCTCACCCCCCGATTTTTCTGCATGCGCTACTGAAGGATATTCCTAAATAGTTGACGCAATCCGACGCAACACCTTGACCACAACTCACACCCTTACATTACGTTTCCTCCGCACCTGAAGCACCGTATCCGAGATGGCCCTTTAAATATATATTGTGACGAGACTTTTCTAACTTGCTGACGAGCTGAGTCTTCGAGTCACAAAACAGCTCACGAGATCGCTCAAGAATTGGGCGCCAGCTATCGCAATAAATTACGATAGCAAAATTTATATTTCCTTGAGCTTTCTCGCGAGTTCTTTCTTTTTTCGGCTAGCTGCCCTTGAAGATGGTAGAGGGGCGCGGTTAGGGACCGTTAGATCTTCGCAAATAAATACTTTTTTCCATCGATGTTCGGGAAGGACAATTATTCTTTTATTAAACTGAAATTATTATGTCGTCTCGCAGAAGGCGAGACGAAAACGAAGAAATCAAAATTCAAAATGTAAACTTTCCCTTTTTTTTGAAACAAAAATCTTTATTCTCTAATACAAGCTTGCGTCTCGCTTCTATACAATTTAACGTTTTATCCTAACTAATTTTCCGTGATCTCGTTTCGCTTCTGAATATTATTCAACCCAAAAGTCTTTTCAACAAATACTTGTTATTCTATTAATTTCATTCGATTACACACGATAACACTCGATAACAACCAAGATAACAAAGATAACGCTAACAATAACTTCTTCAACTATTCTCTTCGCCTCGTGGCAATATCGCGCCTCAAGCTCAAAATGGCTGATACTCCAACGGTTTTCCCCGTTTCAACGCGCTTACTTAAAATGGCCGCTCTTTCACGATGACTCGGAATTGTACTCGGGCCGAGAGTTCGAAATAACTTACTTTATATTATCTACGGACTCTCGCCATCGTGAAATGAATTGAACGGTATCTCGCGAAAGATATTTCTCGCGGAAGAGGACTTGCAAATGACCGCGTACGTTAACTCGCCGTCGCGACAATATCGCTACGATTTGGTCTTCCACTCTCGAAATTGCATTTACCCGCGAATTTCCCAAAACCACTACCAAAATGAGCGAAACGACAGTCTCACCGGTTTGTTTCCCTCGGATGAGTCCCGATCTTTGATATATTCGGTGGATGCGCGTTCTTGGGCAACGTTCGATAACGGCACGGAGACGACGTCCTTCCTCGTTCTTTACGTCGGCTTGAGTCCTCGAGTGATCTTTTGCGATCGTCCTCGTAAGCTCGGTTTTCCCCCACCCTTGTTAAATAATTCGCGAATTAAGCGCGATCTAGATCGATTAGCGCGATATATTCGGGGCGGGAGACAAATATCGATAATCGTTGGCGAGCGCGAGATCGATGACGATTGCGGATCTCCCCAATAATATTGGTGGGTGGCAATAATAATAATAATAATAATGAAGCTTCCTTCTTGAGCGGCGAAAAGCGGCGAGAAGCCGCGCGACAGAGCTGGATTTTGGCGCTCTCTTGGCGATGATGCCGAGAGCGACCACGAAGACTGATGTTGGTGTGCGTGCGGCTATCGTCGATGGCGATGAGAGAGACTCATGTATATAAGCCGCGAGACTCGGTGGTGCCGGTGACGCGAGCGTTGAATATTGCTCTCATTCGCCTCGATGCTCTCACGTTCGATTTCCTTGGCGGTGAGAATATCCTCGATGACGTCATGTCGGTAACGACGGGAACCGTCGTTTGCTCGAGAGAATTTTCGGAAATACAAAAATGACTTAAAATCTATTGGCAAGTTAACGAATTGGCCCTGTTGGTTGCGGTCGAGAGGGACTCAGCCGTGGAGCGAGGTCGTTCCATGCACGTTATCGAGTACTTTGTGACTCGCAAAAATACGACGTCACAATATATATACTGTTCGGAAAAATGCCTGAATTGACTGGTTGGGAAATTGGGCGAAAAAGGTGGAAGAGTGAAGGGACGAAGTGGCCGGAAGTTCGTTGCGGGCAATGGAAAAACTCACTCGCGTGCACACAATATTCCGTTATTTATTAACAAAGGTTTAAATTGAGGAAAAGTATTTAATCAAAGTTCAAAAGAATGCAATAGTCTCGCCTCGGCGATGATCACTCACAGTTGAAGTGATGCCGGAAAATGGCAGTCATCACGGTAGACGCTACGTGTCGCGTTAATAATCTTTTTTTGTTAAGTTTCGAAAAGCACCGCACCGAGTTGAACCGAATATTAACCGTGAAATTTCCGCCTGAAGCCAAATCGTTTTCGCTCTTGGCCGGTCGTAAATCGTCCAAGAGCTCGAGAAAATACAGAAAGAAAACCGAGAAATTGAAAGATGGCCGATAATCGATGTGAATCGAAGGGATTGCCAAAACGAAGTCTTTTCGAAGAAGTCCACTGAAGTTATGGTTGAAGAATTCCGGTGAACTTCTGCACGAGGAAACGGCGAGATTGAAGAGGAATCGGGCGTACATCGATCACTCTTCTTTCCCACGGTAGAAGTCCGCGAAGAAGAAGGAGAGAATATGTCGTGAATCGACCCGTATCGAAAAGATCCCAGAAGCCAACTGATAAGAAGCGTCCGTTTTCGCGAGCGAGAGCTGCTATGAGGAGGGAAGAGAGTTGTGAGAGCCACGAGTAATGCAAAGTCCAGCGAGAGCTTGACCGTTCACTGAGGATCTCTCGCGGGACATCTGACAACTACGCGCTTTTCTGAACATATACATACATATATATACTCTAGATGCAGCGTTTCACTTGCTATAAATGCCCTAGGTCGATTGTTGGGTTATAAGCATTTGAAAGATTGCGGGTATGAAGAGCGAACCGAATTTCTAGCTACTTACCGTATGTTCAGTACAAAAGGTTACGGGTGCCCGGAGTTTTCCGTTCCATTTCTCATTGTTAACTTTTTCCTTATTTCGTCTTTAACTGTAAAAGACGGTCCCTATATTCACGAACCTCTACTCCGTTTTCGGTAATACATTCACACACAATACAGCAATCCTAAGAATGCAGCGCATTCAATATCAATATTATTGATGCATATCGTACAGAAGCATATTTTATGTTAAACAGTAGCTTTTGGAAAATGCTTTATATTCATATCTTTTACCATAACGCATTGTTGACAATTTCTATAAACGGCTGATAATGTACCACAATGTTCCATCACGGTCATCATTCCCAGGTCTCATTGTCACTATTCACCAACAATGAGATCAATAATAAAAAGTCGAGTGGTCGCACAGTTTCGGAGTTTTGAATTATAAATTTGCGTATCATAATAATATCCACCTGAGAGCAGTTAATCATTCGTTTGTCCACTCAAAAGCATGTTTTACGATGAGTCTCAAGATCTTGAGGCATCCATGAAAAATTGCATTTCTTTATCGCATTGTCCGGCATTCCGTCAGGGATGTGAATTGAATTTTATATACACAATGCGTCAATATATTTTGACACACGATGAATTTTTCACCATTGTTATACATTCATGTAGACCGTGGGAAGGTCACCCACATAGAAATTCCACGGTATTGTAAATAACGTGTAAAATAACAATATATGCAAATAATATTTTACAAATTATTATTATTTTTTCAACTCCTACTCCCCAAAACGCGCGACACCAGCGCCAACAAGTCAGGACATATCTAAAAAGTGGCTATAAACGATATTCGATCAGTCGATCACGCGCCGTATGTCTAAGCGGTATATCTGTAAAAATACTTGAATTCAGTAAGGTTTACTGAGCAATCGTCGAAAATGGAAAGCCAATTTCCACCTAGTCACCAGAACATGCTGAGCCAAGAAGTCTTCAGCTTGAAACCTCCCGCTGTGCACCCACCCCTGTCGTTTGACGAGAAAAAAAGAGTACAGGCACAGCTGATTTTCTGGTCAACGTACGCGCTCAACAATTCTGTGACGGAAAGAATTAGTGTTCCATTGCTGACATTGGAAACGGGGCAAATTAGCCCTGTAATTAAGCTACAAAATAATAACGCTTCAGGGGGCATTGTTTTCGACTCGTCAGGCTTTTCCACATTACACGACTGCTTGAGCGAGATTGCGCGATATTTCGAGGGTGTACGAAAATCTACATGGGGATCAAGCTGGCGCACTCCACGTGTCATTCAAATCGATTATTGCGAGATCATCTTTACTACAAGTTTTGGTGTAGAATCCATCGTTTTCGATCGTTTTCCTGGAGAGCCTGCAGAGTTAAGGGACGTCACTAACGAGCCACCGCAGAAAAAACTTCGACAGTACTCTCCATCAAACGTGATGCAAAAAACTATATTTGAAGGATTGTGCAACGTGATAACCTGCGTTGACGAGCGCTTCAAACGACTACAACGTTGCGTCTCCGGCGTAGAAACGTGTGTACAAATAGTATGTGCCGAATTGCTTCTCTATGTACCGTCGAACGAGAAGCATGAAAATATCGATGAATCGCGCGTGAAAGAGCTTATTAAAAATAATCATTTAATGCTCAAAGAGGCTGTTAAAGTTCGTATGGACTCTTCGTTCGCAGAAAATTACTTTGGAATTGTTTTTTTGGAGGTAACTGTGTTGTGCGTTCCATATATAACAAACGAGCTCAAAAAGGCTATTAGAGAACTTAAAGAGATGGCAACATGAATAAAATATGAAACGCTGTCGCTTTTTTGTATATATCGCGCATACGTATCATGTACTCTATATTTCAACGTGTCTATGAATATTATGAATAAACGAGTATTAACGTTTAAACGAAATTCATCTGTGACGTCTATTGCACATAACCTTTTATCCCAATCAAATATACATTTAGAAGATAAGTTACCGCCACACGGTATTTACCGACCGACGTTGGGAAGCAGAACCGTTTTACCGGCCGTAAGATATACAAGCTACTCTAGTCACGTAAATGCTAAGGCACATGGTCGCACGCCGCTTGCGGTAGGGGTGGTGGTGGCCCAGTATAAAGACCAATCAGCGCTCGGAAAATTCGCGGGGGTGGAAGCCCCATATATCGTGCGCTATACGTACTTACGTTTTAATCGTACTTTAAAGACAAAAATGTGGAAGCAATTCAGTCTTCGTGGCTTGTACAGATGGATAGATATTTTACCGAAATTAATGTCGAGTTATAACAACAGCAAACATCGTACGATAAAAAAAAACCAAAAGATGTCTGCGCTGAGAATAAGAAAATTATTCTTCGCAATATTCATGGAGATTTTCAAGTGAATCGTACGCACAAGATAAAATTGAAAATTGACGATAAAGTTCGAATGAGTAAATATAAACACGTTTTTGAAAAAGGTTCTACACCAAATTGGACGACTGAAATTTTCACCATAAGCGAGATACGAAATACCGATCCCATCACGTACAAGCTCATGGAATATCAGGGTCAACTGATTGAAGGTGGCTTCTACGTGGAAGAACTTACTCCTGTAAAGTATCCGGACATTTACCTTGTGGAAAAAATAGTACGAAGACATGGACATAAATTGTTTGTGAAATGGTTAGGTTTCGATGATTCACACAACAGCTGGATACATAAAGATGATTTGCAATAGTTTTTTAAATGAAGGAAAAAAATTATCGGCGAATTTTATTTTCTTATTTTTATTTTGTACAACCCCATGATACAGTATCAGTCGAATTGGGTAGCAAAATTCTTTTATCCCCTTGCCAACTTAATGCTAATTTTTTTCTATTTAATCGTATGTACTTCATGTTTTTTACTTTGAATTAAGTATTGATCCCTCTTTACTCCCTCATGTTCAAAAAGACATTTTTCAGAATCATTAAATTCAATCGTTTTCCAAATACTGCATTATTCATTAGTTTGACATTTTTTTTTCAAAGTCATTTTTGCATTTTTTTCGCATTTCAGTGTTTAAGTTAATGTACGTTTTCAAACATAGAGCCAGTCGAAATTTCATAATTCTATGAATTTTAGTAAGTTTCATTCCAAGAGTCAAACATTGTTTTAAATTTCTGTAATGAATAACGTATTTATTTTTTGGCAAAAACGTTGTCAATAATTTAGACAAGATATAGGAGAAAAGATATAGGATCTCGCATAAAGCTCCTCATGATATTCCAAATCGACTTCGAGGATATATCCTATGGGAGAACTATCTGTAATATCGAGCACATTTAATGGTTCATACTCCCACTTAAATGAGCCAACTGGTAGATACTGGCTTATTGCTGTACCGTACAATTTATTAACGTCAAAGTACATTAAATATGTTTCATCTTTGCTTGGATCAAAATCGTTGCCTATGAATCGATTATTCGCCTTAGCATATCTATTGGTGCATTGCGATACACCTCTTCGAATGCTTTTCTCGATAGAAAGGAGCATTTCCGGATAGGTAAAAAGCTCAAGCTGTACATCAGTACATTTAAGCATTGCATTAAAAGTAAGTCCTGATGCTGGTGGCGTTGAGAAGCAGCTGAGTCGAAAATTATCAAAAATATCTGCCAAGGGCAAGTCATCTGTTTTCAGATATAAATCGGAAAATTCGCCGAGTGTCGTTGTCTCAAAAGTATTCTAAACGTTTAATGTATGAAGATAGTCTTCGTCGGAAATATATTCATTAGTTAATTTCGAGAAAAAATTTTTTTTTGACGGTCAATGCTCTTCTTCGAGTTTCTCCCAAGTATCAACGTATTCGTAGGGAAAAACTCCTTTTCTCGTTAGTAATTGAAACTCTTCTGTACTTTTACTGTATTTGTAACCAATGTTTGTCTTCGTCATTCAAATAAGATGCAAGTTTTTCAAGACTGCTTGCTATGAATCTAAAAGAGTCGAGAAAGCGGAGATTTACGTTCGTGCCATCCACATATTTTATGAAAGAAATATATTTTTCTGTATTTACAGGGAGAAGTTTCGCCATACCTTCAAGTTGTGTGGCCACGGCTTTTATCAGGAATTGTGAATCATAGCCGGAAAGATTGTGAACAACTATAGGGATGCTGTGAGATTTTGTGTAATTGAAATTGCAGCTCTGATCCGCAGGACCGCGATACTTGCCTGTACTCAATACCATCGATTCCTCGTTTTATTTCAAATTTTGAGAGTGAATCATCAAAGGTACATTTAAAATAATACGCCACACTGTGAGGAACATGCTTTTGACACTGAGCCTCATTTCCAGTTTTTTCAAGAAGACATTCGAGGTCAGCGTAGACTACAAAAGGAACATCATCTTTGTACCGATAATTTTTGAAACTCAGAATTTTATTCTCTTCTGCCGGTAAAATCATTTTTGTTTTATTAATGCTCATGCAATCCTGCAGATGATTTTCAAAACATCTTTGACTCGCGAAGTGGCTCAAGCAGTTATCGCAAAACCATGTATAATGATCATGATTTGATACCTGGGCACTAAGCAAACGCGATAGATTTCGGATCCAAGCAAAGTGATAAATAGGTTGAAAATTGTCTTCCCCGTCAACATCCATACCGATATTACTCTCCACCATAAGAAGATGAATGGTGGGTTCATCGGATTTTCTTTTACTCAAGTACAACGGTACAATTTCACTGTTCTTAGCAGATTTCCTTATACCATATACATGAATGCTCAAATTATTCGTTTTTTCAAAGTTTGGAATATCTTTCAAGGCGATTGAAAAATGTATACCTTCATACTGCAATACTGTACTATAGTCGGGGTACGAACTTGGTCGATCACCGTGATTATCCGCAGGATAAAGTGCTGCAGTGACGGACCATAGAAAATAGAATTCATCTTTGTTTTTTATATTTACAGCAGCTGTTTTCTTCCGTATATCTTTTGAGAGTTTGACGAATGTAGAGATTCCACCGCGTATTGGTTGAAATCTGTTGATGTTGACCGACAAATTGATAAATTCACGCATCGACCAGCCTGAATCTCTCTCGGAAATCTTCTACCTTTACGAGTAAACGATCCGTAACATTTTTGTCGAACCATGTCTTGATGTTTGTTGCAGCGAGAATGGGCTCATTGTGGGTGTTGAAATATTTTGTCTCTTCGATCATTTCGCTATTCCTTAAAGTAGAAAATTTACACGCCAGTACGACATTCACTTTTAAATTTCCCTCTTTTTTCGGCATATTTGTTAGTCGCTTGGTAGTGGTGATTTTCGCATCATGCAGAAATAATCGCAAGTCTTTGTGAATTAAATTGACCACTGCACCAGTTCGTACACGATTTTTAAAAGCTGCCTCCAAACGCACCCATCGAACGCGATCAGATGTTTTAGTTTGCACACCAATATTTCCACCTGTTCGTTGAGGAAGTCTGAATTTTTCGCTGAGTGATTTGAGCTGCGTTATTGTCGCTTAGATTCTTGTTTTTTTCACCATTTGAAAAATCCAAAATTTTGAAAATTTTATTCAATATTCTTATATTTTTTATGCCAAATTTCTTCCATTTTTTCACTTGTTCATGTGGAGCATTTTTTAATAATTTATACGCATTTTCTAAAATACTTATTAATTTCAACCACTTTCGAGAATCCATTTTGTATGTTCTCCACTCGTGAGATGATTTGAAAAAAAGCTCAATAAGTCACTGTACTCTGTATCGCTGGTCAATCAGGAATGAGTTCGCATCATTTCCGCTACCCAATTTAAAGGGGTGAGATGACGTTATTTGATGAACATTATGGAAATTTCCATCATAAAATGACGTGATTTAAGAAAACATTTGAGAAACCCCTGTTAAATAGAAGTATGACATCATTGAATGAAAAACCCTCTAGAAATGTTATCAAAGAATTTAAGCATGATGCAATTTAAAAGAATATTTGAAAAGACTGTTAAATACAAGTGTGACATCATTTAATAAGAGCAATCTAGAAATTTTTAGCGAAGAATTTAAGCATAACGTAAATTGAGAGAGCATTTGAACAACTCTGTTAAATAAAAGTATGACATCTGTTTTTTCCGGTGTCTGGTGTAGTGTTACGTCAAAAATGGGAGTTTTCGCGAACTCTTAATAATTTCTGACGTATGACGTGCTGAATTTGATTGAGACTCTCTAGTCGTGGAATTCAATTTCCGTACTACTCCTGGAATCAATCTCGAACACGTCTGCCCCTGTTTTTGAGTCTAACCTTTCGGAAAATTACTCGGGAAATGGGCTTGGAATCACTGTCAAACCTTTAATCACGTTGATGTCCATTGAATTTTCGGATCTTTCATTTCGATATAAATTACTGTTAGTTTTACCACGTGGATCCTGATTGTTAGTTTTAATAAATGAAGGAATGATTGGGAAAAAATCGATCGGCCGTAGTTTGTAAATAGTTATTGGATGTTTAATGATTTCAGTGCAAATAATTATGGGTTTTGGAGCCTCTCTAACTATCTCTGTTTCTGCGGGCAAGGCCTGTACTCCATGATAATTTGATTTAGATCTTTGAATAGGATTTAACCTTTTTGGCCATGGATTCAAATATATCGCGTCGAGTTTACGTAATTGATATCTTCGTCCGGCTCTGCATGTTCTTTTCTTTTTGCGCGGTACGAGGGGGGTGACTCTGATGGAATTTAAGGGGAGAGTATCCAGGGTGAATCTCTGGTGAGCGTGCAACCTGACGCAACCCTAGTCCCAACCAGATTTCCGCCAAGGAAAACGAAGGAGTGCAAATATTTGGTGAGCGTGCAACCTTACGCAACCCTTGTCCCAACCAAACTCTGCGTAAGGAGAGGTAAACGAATACTTGGTGAGCGTGCAACCTGACGCAACTCTAGTCCCAACCAAGTTTTTCGCACGGAGGGGAGGACTACGAATAGTTGGTGGGCGTGCAACCTGACGCAACTCTAGTCCCAACCAAGTTTTTCGCACGGGGGGAGAGTAAAGTAAAGAACACGAATCCTCGGATGAAGTTGCAGATTTACACAACCGTACTGAATCGAATAAGTTAAACGAATAGTTGAGAGAGAGTGGTAGGATTCTTACTTTAAATTTAATCGTTGGAGAGGAAAAATTCTTTGGATTGGATTTGTTAAATTGTTTAAACCTTTAATGAAATACCGAAAAGGAAAAACTCAATTAAACTTCATTCTGTGACTATTGATGAGTCACTGGTTCGCGAGAGTCTCAAACTTGATCAATTTGTTATCTTACCCTTCCCTGAATTTTATATTTTTTTCTCCTTTGTCGCGAATCTCCAATTCTCGAATGACACGATTTCAGCAATGGAAAGGGAAGAGGGATCGAAAGGGCTTTGTTAAACTTCACGCAAATGAATTTTTCTCCTTCAAATTATCTCAAAGAAATGGTTTAATTAAAGTTTTATGAAACTTGACTCAGTAATGCCGCAAGAACAATCTAGATTTAAGATTCACTTGGATAATGTTGAAACTTCTTCTTTTAAATTATTTTAATGAAATTGGTTTAAATAAAGCTTTTTATGGACAATTAAATTACCAACGCCGCAGGGGTAATATGAATTTAGGATCACTTGGATAGAGATTCCAAAAATAGAGATTCTCCAAAAATAATCAACCAACCGGTTTTTAATTGAATTTAATCGATCAATTCCGTCCGAATTTATGATATTCACTGTGTTCAATTTTTCCCGAACTATTCCGCACAATTTCACGAGAGGAAGATGAGGTTGTAATAAAACTTCACTTACTGGCTGAGACGTTCTCCAAACGGAAAGGGTGACAGCATTTGTAGACGCACCGGCGACTCAGACGGAAACGGTGAAGTTGAATCGGCAGTAGATCAAGGGCGTGACAGGTTGGCGATGAAGTCAAAGAATTTGTCGATGCACAGAGTTTAATTTTCGAGATCCAAAATTTTATTCAAATTATTGTAAAAAGAAAGAACTGGTTAACAGAGATTCAATCTTAAATTTCGCAATTTATTTAACAATAACCGCGATGTATACGTTATCCAATATTTCGTGGATTGCGGATGTCAAAGTAAAATAAACGAAAATTACTGAACAGAAAATAATAACTAGACAAAGGAAAATGAAATAGAGTAAAACGAGGTCCAACGTCTCCTCCGACATTCAAAGGCCAATTCAAAATTTCGAGAATTCAAAATAGAAGCAATTTGAATTCGACTCAGAATTCAAGATTTGAAATTCTGAACCGAAAAAAACTATCTTCCTTCGAAAATCGAGTGAAATTCTAAGTCCGAAAACGAATTGATTTGGAAAATTCCAGAATCAAGAACGTCTTTGTCGAAAAACCTCGCAAGTTCAGCCCAAGAATGGATTCGATGAGTACGATGGGTTTCGTAGTTTCCACGTCGGAAAAAAGTCGAAGAAGTCTGCCGAGAGCCCTTTTTCCGGCCTTTATATACCCGTGATCCAGGCTAACCCGTTCGATAAAAGTGGGGATTGATGATAAAGACAGAGGATGCATTTTTCTGATGCAATGCATTTTCCTTTTCTATTTCGTGAGCTTCCCTTGAAAAATCGGGGTCATAGCGAGGGCGCTAGCGTAGATCACAGGGTGGGCCCTATACGTGTGGCTGCATCGCGGCGCGCGTGGCTGTATTGCGGCGCGCGTGGCTGTATCGCGGCACGTGTACCCCCACACATGTACACGCTTATGCCGCACGCTTCTTATATTCTTATTCTGTATATAATATTACTTTCTTATAAACAATTTTAATTTTAATATTATAAATATTTTTTTTAGTTGCTTATTTATCATGGATAGAATTCTTATATTTTCCTTCATATTTATCGTGTTGCGCATTTGTTAAAATTACCTTCCTTTCTTATATCTTATTGTTTGTTTAATTATTATTAAATGAAAAAAATTGTTGTCTTCGAATTGAACATCAGAATAGTAAATCCAAATGAATTGAATATTTGTGCGATATTTTTGCAGATTAAAATTACAATCCAAATTGTTATAAATAATTTTGTTGGCAATTTTTTGTGGATTTTGAATTGTTAGTGTTCAAGTATTTATGATTAAAAATTAATCCTGCGATTGAAACATCGTTTTCTTAGTTTTTATATTTTTATATTTTTTCCTTTGGGGTGTGGTCGCATAGGCTTCTTGTATGAGTCCACGAGAAAAAGGGGAGGTAGGGAGCTACGGCGCATGACGAGGAAAAACTCAACTCTTATTCGCGTCCTTTTTTCCTTCAAGAGAGAGAGACGGGAGATTTATTGGGTAGATAAAAAGGGTAAGGCTAGAATAGAGGGTGGAGAGTGGGGAGGCATTCGAACGGTCTCCGGGTAGCAACGCGAGCCGAGCTCCTCGCTTTGCCACGCAAACTCCGTGGATCGTCGAAAGAGGGGAGGGGATTATCTAAATGAGCTCTGCTTCTGCTCGTGGACTTCGGGGCGTTTTTGCTTTTTACTTCCTTCTTGATTTTAACATGGTTAAATAATATTTCGAGTTTGTAGTTATTTAAGTTAAATAATATAAGTTTTAACTTGTTTCTTCCGGAGTTTGATTATTGGATTTAGCATTAACCGAATTCGGTGCATAATTTTATTTCGCAATTGTAGGTTTCTTCAAATTGTTAATTCTTCGAAATATTATTTAACATTGCGTAACGATTTTCCCATTTGAGAGGAATAACTTTGAATGAGTATTTTTTCATCCTAGAGTATTTTCACGCGTATATTCCTACTCTTACTCACACATAGATAAATGACAGTGTGTATATTCTAGTGCATATATATATATATATATATATGTGTGTACGCGTGCCCCGATACCTGTTTTGTGAGGTGTACAGAATTGGGTCTTAAGGACGGTTCGGGGTTTTTCGCGCCTTGCAACATGAGTGAGAGAGAGAGAGAGAAGGTCAAGAAACGGTGATCCTACGCATAGGCGGCATAGGCCTCTTTAAAATCTTTTCTCGCTTCCTTTCTTGTATTCTTGTGAGGTCATTGCCCTCTTGGGAATGACTAGTGGTTTTTTTTTCCGTTTTGCCATGATCTTCTCCCTTGTCAATACTCATCGTTTTAAGTTGACTTAATATTTATTTTGGATCTCGTTCTTAATTATAATCTTTATTACCTATTTTTGATCAAGAGAGTTATAGATATATTTTCAACTATTTCATTCGTTTAGTTAACCATTATTCAGTCTCTTCTGTTTGTTGAAGTATTATTTGGTTTCATTTATTTATTTCGTTTTGTTTCCCTTAATTCCATTGCGAATTTCTCCCGAAAGTTGTTATTCAAATAAATTTTAATTAATGTTTCAAAATTCTATATTGGTTTGAGATAGGAAAATCCATCGTTGTTTAGCGTCATTCCGTTCGTTCTTGCTTTGAATATACGCATATATACTCATACACATACACCTATGTGTATGAGAAGAGGAATGAAACGTTTCCTTGTATGCTAGTTCTTCGAGAGGGTGTAATCAGCGCCCCTCGTTGGCTTTACGGCAGAGTAAAATACTATGTGCTTTTTCTTTTCGTTTCCCAATGGTAAGAGCATTTTCGGATCCAATGATCTATCTCTCGGATCGATAGGCCGGTAGAGGTTATGTCAGTTAGGAAAGCGACGTTAGTGTGCCTGACCCACCAGATGGTGTGACGAGCCTATGGCTTTTCCTGTAGGGATCTTTGACCCTGGTTTTCCCTTCCTTACTACCCGATTTTACCGATGGCCTTTTCCTTGAGATTTTCAGTCGGTAATGTAGATTTCTAATTTATTATTGAACTGAACGGAATAACGTAGGAAACGACAAACCTTTCTCTCACAATTCTTTAAGTTTTTAATTATGTTTTCGGTGGAAGTTTCGTTAAATAATCTCATTTATGGACGTTACGTCAGGACGTAACAGTAGGTGGAAACGTAATAAATTTTTTCACACCTGGGTTGCGATTTATGGGTAGTTAACAAATTATATTTTTTCTCATGTCACTCGATACAAAAATACGTTGATAATTCGAAGCAGAAATGATAATCTGGTAGTAGTTAGTTTTCTTTAAGCAATGATGATGATAGTTTGAAAGCCCGAGAGAAAAGAAAGAATCCCGTTGTGAAAAAAGATGGCGTCAACCATGCGATCAGAGATTCGACGGCTTGCAAGAGCGTAAATCTTGCAAGAGCACCAACCAAGCTTTTGTAATTTTCCCGAGAGACGAACTTTGTGAGTCCCGATATACAGAGGAGAAGGAAAAATGTGCAAGTTGCAGCCCGAGTAAGAAAATTGTAGATTTCGTAGGTGCAAATTGACACGTGGTCGCACTATGGGTTCTGCATGAATACTAGTGAATCGATCCCGATTTCGACGGGAGCATGTCTGATCATGCGCTCTCTCCCATGAAATGTAAGCCCTGAACTTGGCGCCGCCGACGGCCGTCCGTGCGCTCTCAGCCGAGGCCGCGAATATTTGAACCCGTGATTTATCTCAAGGGAATGCCAATTCCCGAACATTTCGCCCGCCATCGGCAGCCGTGCTGTCGATTGATGATCCCGATGTTCCGATGGGGAGGACGACCAGCTTGGCCACTGGTCGCTTGAGGATGGAAGTAGCCGTCTTGATGGAGACGACTCGTGTGAGCCCGTCTGTCCCAGGATGTAGCTCAATGACCCGTGCGAGCGGCCACTTTGCAGGTGGCAAGTTCCCGTCGGTCAGCAGCACCATTGACCCGACTCGAATCTCGTTGCAAGGGTAGTGCCACTTGGAGATGGCTTGTTGACGTTGCAGATAGCTTGCTGACCAGTGATCCCAGAAGTGCTGTAGTCGCGACTGAATGAACTGCCAACGTGACAATCGGCCCGGATTGATGTATCGATATGAAGGCTCTGGCACCGTCGTTAGCGCTTCTCCGATGAGGAAATGCCCGGGTGTGAGTGCGGTGAGGTCTTCAGGGTCCTCTGACATCGGCTCAAGCGGACGTGAATTGAGCACGGCCTCAATTTGCACAAGAAGAGTTGTAAGCTCCTCGAATGTGAGGTTCGACTCCCCGACGGTTCGACGAAGGTGAAATTTGACAGATTTCACCGCCACCTCCCATTTTCCGCCCATGTGTGGTGCGCCCGGTGGGTTGAAGGCCCAGGTTGTCCCGTCGTTAACAAGGAGCTGAGCGATTTGCTCATTCTCACAAGTCCCGGCCTTGAACAGTCTACGCAGTTCTGCACTCGCGCCTTGAAAGTTGATCCCGCAATCGCTGTAGAGCGAGTGGCACACGCCACGTCTCCCGATGAATCGCCGGTATGCTGCGATGAATGTTTCTGTTGATAGATCTGTAACAATCTCCAAATGCAAGGCTGAGGTAGCAAGACAAACAAAGACACACAGCCAACCCTTTTGTACCCGATTCCCGCGCCCGCGCCAGCTTTTGAGAGATACTGGCCCCGCATAATCTACACCCGAGAACAAGAACGCCCGCGAAGGGGTGACTCGAGCAACCAGCAATTGTCCCATGAGCTGCTGTGCTTTTACCGCCCGAAACCGTGCACAGCGAACACATTTTAGCACCCATGAGCACACTGGAGCACGTCCGCCGATAATCCAGTACCGCTTCCGTAAATACGCCAGAGTCACCTGCCCTCCCCCGTGCAACGTGCGCTGGTGAGCGTCCGCGATAACCAGCCGCGTGAGAGGAGAATCCCGAGGTAGAATGGCCGAATGTATGCAATCAGGTTGTAAGTCTGAGTGCTTCAGTCGTCCTCCCACTCTCAGGGTCCCATTACAGTCGATGAAGCCCGTAAGTCGCGTGATCGGATGTGATCGTGCAAGTACTTGTCCCGATGCAAGCGTTTTCAATTCCGATTCAAAGTACTCCGCTTGAATAGCTTTTACCCAATATGTCCGTGCACTTTCCAGGTCTCCCGGTGAAATGTAGGCTCCCGACAACCCGTGTCCCTTCCCTCGCATCTTGGCAATGGCCTTGAAGAGTAAGGAGGTTATCCTCAACAACCGTGTGAAAGACGAGTACCGATGAATTAGATCGTAGATCGATGAAGGTTTTGTTGAGATGGTGAACGTAAGACCTGGTCGCTCTTCGAGCGCCGCTGAATCCGCCGTCCCGATGCAGTGAATAGGCCAATGGGCTGAGGATTTGGCTAACCAATGAGGTCCGTTCCACCATGATTGAAATTGCTCGAGCTGAAGAATTGTTAGCCCCCGCGAAGCACAATCTGCAGGATTGTCCCGGCCCGGTGTAAATCTCCATTGTCCTTGTGGTAAAAGCTCTTGTATGGCTGTAACCCGATTCTGAACGAAATCTTTTCAATGAGATGGATGACTCGAAACCCACGTAAGTGTAACCATTGAATCTGTCCATAGGAAGACAGGTGCGCTCGCAAGTTCTAACACCGTTTGAACGTACCTCGTGAGCTTAGCGAGCAGTAATGCGGCCGTAAGCTCCAACCGAGGAATAGTAAGGCGCTTTATCGGAGCAACCTTTGTTTTAGCACATACCATCGAGACTCTGGTAGCACTGCCCGACTCTGTGACCCGCACGAAAACGACCGCTCCCATGGCGATTTGAGAGACATCCGCGAACCCGTGTATTTCGACCGAGGCACCCGAGGAGATCCGGATCCACCGCGGCACCGTAATGTTCCCGAGATCAGTTAGCTCACGACGAAAGGCAACCCAAGAATTCGCGACTTCGGTAGAGACTACGTCATCCCATGACAACTTTTCTAGCCAGAGTCGTTGCAGTAGTACCTTAGCCCGAATGATGACTGGTGCAAGGAATCCCAATGGATCGTACAATTGCGCGATCTCCGACAAAATGACCCGTTTTGTGATCCCGGCACTCTCGTTGTAAGGAAGGGTAGTAAACTTGAATACGTCGGAGCCAGGCAACCACGATAATCCGAGGACTTTAGTTCCGACGTCTTCGATTGCCCGTGATGTGTCTGAGCCCGATGTCACGCCGATTTTGCTGCAAAAATCTCGATTGTTGCACTACCATTTCGCCAGTGGAAAGCCGCCCGCCGTGCAAATTCCAATTAATTGTCTCGCCTGTGTAGTCAACTCCGAAATGTGGTCAGCGCCCCCAAAAATGTCGTCGACATATCGCCCCTTTGTAAGACGTGCGATAGCTTCAGGATAAGTTTCCCCTTCGTCCTCAACCAATTGAAGAAGAACCCGAACTGCGAGGAATGGCTCTGGTCTCGTCCCGTAAGTGACTGTCGTCAGCTGGAAGGGAACGATATTCCCAAGCCCGTCGTACCGAAGGATTCGTTGGAGGTCCCAATCGTCCCGATGAACCTGAATTTGCCGAAACATCTTCGTGATGTCTGTTGCAAACACTAAGCGGTGTCGTCGGACCCAAAGCAGCACGTCCGTGATGTCTAGCTGAATTTTCGCGCCCGTGTGTAACATGTCGTTAAGCGACAGGTCCGAATCCGTGTTCGCCGAGCCATTGAAAACGACTCGTAACTTCGTAGTTGTACTGCTCTCTTTCAACACCCCATGATGGAGGAGGTAATAAACCGTGTTCTGCAGTGGTGGCGTAGGGGAGACCCGCACCATATGTCGTAGCGACTCATATTCCTCGAGGAAGTCTTCGTAAAGTTTCTTGTAAACCGCATCACGTTCAAGTCTCCGCCGTAACCATTGCCAGCACGCAGAGGCTGTACGATACGAGTCCCCGATTTGGGATGAATCCGACTTAATTGGCACCCGAACAATGTACCGACCTGACTCGTCACGCGAATGCGTGGAAACAAAATGTGATTCACACTCTTGCTCGTCCGGCGAGAGGTGTGCTTCTTTGTCGACTTGCGACTCCTCTTGGACCCAAAATTGCGAGAGAAGGTTTTGCAACTCTTGGAATTCATGGTCCACCACCACATGGTGTACCAATCCCGGTGCCGCCTGGGATCCAGACACCGGCCCGAGAACCACCCAACCGAATAACGTGTTTTGTGCTGTAGGAGTTCCAGGCGGTCCTCGTCGGACTCCTGGTAAGATGAACTTCCCATACGAATCGGCTCCCAAGATTCGGTCGACATCCCGCGGTGAAGAAAACTCCGGATCGGCAAGCGTAAGACCCTGTAAGTGGGTCCAATGCAAATGGGAAATTGAAAAGGACGGTAGAATAGACATTAACTTGGGCAAAATGTAAGCTTTTATTTGAATAAAGTTGCTCGAATGAATCGAGTGCAGTGTACAGTCAACCAAGCCGCGAGTTTGACCCGACGGCGTACCCCCGATCCCAAGAATGTTGACTGTAGATGACTCTCGATGTAACCTGAGCTGTTGAACGAGTCTAGCAGAGATGAAGGAAAGCTCCGACCCAGTGTCGACGAGCATTCGAACCCTATGTGAGGACCCGGTTGGCATCGACAGATGCGCCAAACACGTAGCAAGCAGCACCGTCGGCCGTGTATTCCCGTTGTCGCCCCAGTCAATGTCACCGTATCTCATTGTCTGTTCTCAGATGATGATGTTCCCGGATTTGTAGTTGCCGGATCTTCCGTTGAACCCGACATTGCAGCAGCTCCCGAGGATGAAGAGGGATTCCCGAACTTCGACCACCCCACGTGGATCATGGTGTGATGCTTTCTCTCGCATTCCTTGCATCTTGTTGATACCTGGCAGTCCCCGACGTTGTGTTTTCCTAGACAATTGTAGCAAAGTCGAAGCTTTGCAACCGTTTCCCGGCGTGCCTCATTTGTCAGCTGACGAAACTGTGGGCTCGACATAATGAAGTGTCCTCCCTGACACCGTGAGCACGTTGACGCGGATGACGTAGTTGTGGCGGCATATGCCTTGGCGCTCATCGCCCGTGGTGTCGACCTTGACCCTGCCCCCGATGATGGATTGTTTGAAGGTTTTACCTTACCTACTTCTGCCACCTCTAGCGCCCGAGCTCGATTTACCAGGAAAGTGCGTAAACGAGAGAGTGCTGGTGGTTCCTGCGACTGGCCGACGTGCAGCTCCCATGCCTCACGTGTAGCGGCGTCAAGTCGCCTCGCAATTGCGTAAGCCAAGACCCACTCCCAATAATTAATGGGTGCACCCAAGGCCTTGAGGGAATTGCATGCCTCCGTGATCGAATGTATAAGTGCCTGCAGTGCTGGAGCAGAGCGTGATGCAATGACCGTGGTGTCCAGTAGGCTTTCCAGTTGTGCCGACACCAGGATCCTTTTGTTTTCATAGCGCTCGAGCAACGATTCCCAAGCGGTCCCGAATGAGTCTGCCTCAATGGCGAGACTCGCGATCAGCTTCGCGGCTTCTCCCGACGTTGAGGTGCGCAGATAGTGCATCCGTTCGACGTCGCTGATCTCCGAATTCTCCCGAACTAGTGCGGTAAATAGGTCCCGGAAAGAGCACCACGCGGCGTATGCTCCAGTGAAGATGGGGAGAGATATCTTCGGCAGGTGAGCTCTACCCCCTCCCGATGGAAGTTGCTGCCCGTTGGAGGTCGAGCTCGGTTGCAACTGGTCCAGTAATGCTGCGAGTCGTTCATAGATTTCAGAGCGAAGATTGAAGCACTCAGTATAGCAATCCGTGACGACGTACTCCGATTGCAGGAATTCAAGCGAGCATGTCTCTGTAATGGCATCATGAACCGATGCAAATTTTGCCCAAACATCCTTGGCCGTCTCTCGCATATTTTCCACAGCTGAGAGCGAGGTGGAGGCGACGTCCGTGGTCGTAACGCGATCCAAGATTGATCTCAACAGTGTGATCCGTGACTTTTGTGTTGTGACCTTGAGCATCAATGAGCCCGAGGGGGGTGCCCGATCTCGAGTACCCACCGGTGATTTGTCCCGCTCGCCGAGGCTCGGCGGCACGATCTTCCGCTTGGGCTTCGTGCCGTCCGTTGGAAGGTCGACCCACTGCGAGTAAGGATCAATCCCGGTTGCAAGTTCAAGCGCGTTCTTCCCAAGGTTAGAATCAACCTTGGCTGCAGTCTCTTCCTGATCCGACATGGTAAACGACGCACTTAATTCGCCCGAACAAACTACCGTTTACGCAACCCGATCGAAGTCGTTTAGCCCGAGGGTTCCCGTAAAAAACGCCAAAAGCGTGAAAGGTTCTCGAAAAACGCGAGTAATCGCAAGTAGAAGTGAACAAGAGCCCGAAAAGCGCGAAAAAAACGCAAGTAAGCACGCACAGACTCCCGAAAACCGCGAAAAAACGCAGGTAAGCGCACGTAAGCACGCACAAGTTCCCGAAAAGCGCGAATAAACGCAAGTAAGCGCACGTAAGCGCGCACAAATTCCCGAAAAGCGCAAAGAAGTGCAAGTCTGCGCGCACAAATTCCCGCAAAGCGCGAAAAAACGCGAGTATGCGCACGTAAGCGCGCACCAGTTCCCGAAAAGCGCGAAGAAGCGCAAGTCAGCGCGCACAAATCCCGAAAAGCGCGAATAACGCAAGTAGGCGCACGCAAGCGGGCACAAATTCCCGAACAGCGCGAGAAGACGCAAGTAAGCGCGCACAAATTCCCGAAACCCGCGAAAAAGCGCAAGTAAGCGCACGTAAGCGCGCACAAGTTCCCGAAAAGCGCGAAGGAGTGCAAGTCAGCGCGCACGAATTCCCGAAACCGCGAAGAAACTCAAGTAAGCGCACGTAAGCGCGCACAAGTTCCCAAAAGCGCGAAGAAGCGCTGGTCAGCGCGCACAAATTCCCGCAAAGCGCGAAAAAAACGCAAGTAAGCGCGCACAAATTCCCGAAAAGTGGTTAACGCTCCCGAAAAAAACCGCACAAGTGCACTTGTATGAATCTAAAATCAAGATGGCGCGAAACAAAACCCAATGACACAATTGTGGATTCTCGTAAAGCCTTGCGATGAGCGAAATCACGCTGCACACCCGTTTACGCTGCTGAGACCCGCCCGATAATCTCAGCGAGTCGCGAGAGCCCGTTCACCAATGACGGCTCGCGAGCCACTTTCCAGTGCGTGCACCAATGCCCGAGTCCCGACTCGCGTGGAACGATACGCGCGCAAGTCGCCCGTGACGTAGGCAAGAAGCCGGAGAAGAACACGACGAAAAAAATGGCGGCGAGTACCCGGCTTCTCCAGCAATGCCCACGATAGCCCCGCTTTCCCTCACGATATGCTGATCACGATATGCTGTCACTCGATACAAAAATACGTTGATAATTCGAAGCAGAAATGATAATCCGGTAGTAGTTAGTTTTCTTGAAGCAATGATGATGATAGTTTGAAAGCCCGAGAGAAAAGAAAGAATCCCGTTGTGAAAAAAGATGGCGTCAACCACGCGATCAGAGATTCGACGGCTTGCAAGAGCGTAAATCTTGCAAGAGCACCAACCAAGCTTTTGTAATTTTCCCGAGAGACGAACTTTGTTAGTCCCGATATACAGAGGAGAAGGAAAAATGTGCAAGTTGCAGCCCGAGTAAGAAAATTGTAGATTTCGTAGGTGGAAATTGACACGTGGTCGCACTATGGGTTCTGCATGAATACTAGTGAATCGATCCCGATATCGACGAGAGCATGTCTGATCATGCGCTCTCTCCCATGAAATGTATGCCCGGAACGTGGCGCCGCCGATGGCCGTCCGTGCGCTCTCAGCCGAGGCCGCGAATATTTGAACCCATGATTTATCTCAAGGGAATGCCAATTCCCGAACAACATCATTTAATATGAACATTTATAAAGGAGTGGGGGCAAGGGAATATAAAGGACAAAGGTCCCTAATGCTTCATCAGTCAAGAAGAAGTAATAGAAGCGGATGTATAATTCCAACGAGCGTCGAGAATTGAAAATTCGTCTTGAATTATTTTTAAACGAAATTCATCGAATCAAAAAACTCCTCCATTCGAAAAGTGATATTGACAATCTTAGAAAAAAATTATTTCAACTGCAACAACAAAATGGATCAAACGATACTCAAGAAAATCTGTCGCATGGATAATTTTTTTCCAACGAAGAAATCGGTGGAGCTGAAACCAGGAAAAACCTATAAAATCACCGAGCTGAGGATCGTGATTTCAAATTTTGGGATACAGATTACGGCAGCCCTCGACAACGAATTCAATGTATTCTTGCCAGCAAGGATTGTGAAATTATTAAAATTAGTAAATCATCGATTATCGAGAGCAATTTCAACAATTGACAGAAGCATCGGCTGAAAACTTGAAATAAAAGTAAAAAAAATTATTTCAATTTGTTCCGAGCATTAATTTTATCATCGAATAATTTAACTTGAAGATTAATGATTCGATGATTTCTCCCATAGATTTGATTCCTGAAAAATATTCGTGATAGAGGTACTATCGCCAGCTATATCGAACGCTTGAAAAATTATTTTTTTCCGAACCTTTCGTCGATAATGAAGTCTACGGTGTCACCATCGTTGGGATAGTTATTGTTTCAATCTATGCCTAAGCGCGAGCTCTCGTAATGTTTATATGACAATCATGTTTATTCAAGGGCCGAAATCATCTTCTATGCAGTCGTGGATCAATCGAATCTCATCAGTTAAATCCCAGTCTTTGCGTCGAATGCATAAGAAAATTACCGCGAAAAAATCTAATTATTTAATTCAATTATTGATAAAATTATTCAATAGTAAGTAAAAGTTATTAAGTGTTTTTGCCGAGTTGAGCAAACAAAAAGTTATTTTTTTTCCTTTCAATTTTTTTTCGGTTTTATAAAAGCAGTTTTGGCCCTGGCCGCTCTCCTATCTGCTACCTGGAGACGCGCTCGGTCGGGTTTCAGCCCCCTCCTCGCGCCCCTTTACGGGGGTTGAGGAGCCCGAGATAATAATAATAATAATAATAATAATAATAATAATAATAATAATAATAATAATAATAATAATAATAATAATAATTCAATTTTTCTTTCGATTATAGAACAAAATGAATCTACTGCGTTGTTTGTTCCTAATAATCATGTGTTTTCTACCAGCACTCCACAACGAGGATTACGGTGGCTGTGACGAGGATGCGGGTTATCCGCATCCCAATGAGAAGGAGGAGGAAGAGGAGGAGGTTGAAGAGGAGGAGGAGGAGGAGGAGGAAGACCACCAACACGAGGATAACCAAGGGCAACAACATCGTCCCCTATATTATTTGCTGCGTCCTTAAGAGGTTCTTCCTCCAAATTATCGGCCATACCACCCACGCACACCCCCCAGTTTCCGAGAATTTTTTTTTAATCAACCCCTGCTGCGCGAATCGTTGGGGAGATGTGTCTCGAAATCCCCAATGCTGTTCGAACCCCCATCAATTCGACCTTGATGGAAAAGCCCCTTAAAAAACTTGAAACAAAATTTTTAATCCGAGTTTTTTGAAAAAAATTTTTAACAATTTTTTTTTTTAAATTCCTTTTTGCATTAATTTAAGGGAAAAAAAATTATAATAAATAAGCCTAAACTTTTTTTTTGATTAAATCTTTATATATATATTTCTCATTTCTGTTTATCCTCTGCGATCGTATATACGTTCGTAGCCCTCATCCTACAAAGCGAAAGACTCAAGAACGGGACGCGGAGATCGGGGCAGCGTAGCTGCATGTAATCGCGGCATCGTGTGGCTATGCTCATCCATATGAGTGACAAGGATGGTTGCAGCATAGGCGTAACCTTTGATACACATCTTTCCATATTTTTCTCAGCTAAAATCATATATATGTCTGAAAGAAAATAGATTGGACGAATTTTTTTTTTCGTTTATTTTTTCTTCTTTTTTTCGATCATTTAATGTTTTTTTTCTGAAAACGATGACGTTATACATTGAATTGGATTTGCTGGTAAAATTCAACTTCAAATTGAAATACTTGGTGATTCCATGGAAAGGAAATCTTTTTTTTCCCACGGTTTTATAACTGATACTCGCAAAAATAATATTCACTGATAAAAAGTGTATATTCGATGATATCAAAGATTATGATGATGATAATAACAACCAGTACAGACACTACCATGAAATCCCATTGAAACTGAAACAAATTATACAAAATGTTTAAAATTAATTATGAACAAAATTTTAATTTTTGAAATCATTATGATTTTTTATTACATAAAAAGTTATTGAGAAATAAGAAAAAATTTAAAAATAGAAATAGTTTGAAAAATTGTGAAAATTATGATGAGTTACTAGAAAGTTATTAGGAAATAAAAAACAATTAAAACAAGAAAATAATTTGAAAAATGATAAAATTTCATATTTTTCGAATAAATTGTTCAATAATGGTAAAAATTTACTAGATTCAACCTGAAATGGGCCCTTCGCAGGTTCTGCAGTTCTGAGGCCCTCTGGCTCTGTCATTGGATGGAATATCCATTCTTTATCCGAGTTCAAACAGAGTTGTGCAAGCAAACCTCCGATTAAAACGTACGTATTGTAGGGTTCTTCTTGCTGGAGATGACCCTCAATTCCGACTGTGAGAATCTGTCGCAGAGTTTCCAAATCACACAATGTTGCCCAAAGTCTGGGAACGTGAACTCTGGTAGGAAACAAAAGGTACTCTTCGGATGATGGTGCACACGACATCGTTTTTTTTTTTAACTGTGAAAAGAAAAATGTCTTTCTTACACTTTTAAAAATGTCTTTCAAACGTTTATAAAATACTTGAAAAAATATTTTTGAATTGAGAACTTCACCTACAGCTTCATAAATGCGCACAAGAATTAAATTGACTCGAAGCACCGTATTTCGTTGAAGTGACCCGTCGCACTGCTGGTGATCTTGTCGCGATTAAGAGCTTCTGACTATCGATTTTTATTATCCTGTGTTTATGTTTCGATCTTACTAGATCAATAGCTGTAAATGACATATTTAGTATGCCTAAGCACAACTAATACACCTTTCTGATATTGAATCTCCCATGACGGCGTTCAAGAAATTGCTTTGTGAAAAGCTTAGAGTACCATGGGTGCTTCGAATAGGGAAAGTGGTAAGCTTTACGCCTCTCTAATAGTAACCTATATTATCTTCAAGAAAAATTGTACGTGTGCTAAAATAATAAGGGCGTATCGAGTATGCATAAGTATGGGTTTCAGTACTCTTATGATATTGAGCAGTAGAATTTTCTTAGAAATTTTGCTCGAGTGGGGGTTTGACATCAAGCCCCGACAAAGATCCCGAAATTTCCTTTTGACTACGTCATAGTGAAGAAGTCGATGAACTGAAGAAAAAAATATTCGTAAAGTATAAGCTTCTATGGCGTAATGATAAGAATTCTATTTTTAAAATAACTGCAAACATAGCGAATCATAATGAAATTCAAGCAAAAAAAAATAGAAAGGCCATAGCCGGCTAAGAAGGGGTGAGCGGCCCCCACGCGCATTCGTTCCTAATTTTTGGCCAAAAGTTGCGTTTGATGGATTACAAACTCACCTCAAATTTCAACCATGTAGCTGCACTAGGAACGAACATAAAAATAGAACTAGTATTTTTGGAGAAGATTTTTTTTTCTTAGGATCTATTAAACCGATTTTCATGAAAAAATATATGTTATTAATATATTCAAGGTTATTTACAGGAAAAATCACGAACCCAATCCCACGAATGTTACGGGATCGGATTTTCATACCCTGTCATCTAGCGGTGGCGCGCGTCGCGAAAATTCTCACTACTTTACCGACGTTATCTGAGTTCGTCGGTAAAGTGGAGAGAATATCCATGACGCACGCGACCGCTTGATGGCAGGGTATGAAAATCCGATCTTGTTATCCGTTTAGTGATATATCTATATATGTTCATAGCTATATGTATAAGCACATACATGTATCCAGTATCTGCGTTTTTCTTTGCTCTAGAGCCTAAAACTGAGAATATTCGTAATTGAACAATGAAAACATCGGGAAATCCAAATGTGCCCAGTATCTGCGTTTTTCTTTGCTCTAGAGCCTAAAACTGAGAATATTCGTAATTGAACAATGAAAACATCGGGAAATCCAGTTCTGCATTATAGATTCCACCTGATAATAAAACTGTGATTCGTTTTTACGCTGTCGAAATTTTCTGAGTTTTAGGCCTTAGAATACTATTACCGTACTGACATCCTAAATTTTCAGCCCATTTGGTTGAATAATTTGGGAATGGCATTTGTTCGAAAATTCGAGTCTGCAACGATGGTAATGCAGGTCTTTCACATCCTTTTAAATGCATTGCGTCGCGTCTTGCGATTGCCGGACGCTCCCAAGTAGCCGAAAACGGAGATAAACTATCATAGAAAAGCTTTGCGTGAAGCTTCATGCTTTTGTGGTAAAGTTTTCGATAAAACAGACAAGGAAACTCCACTGTGCTCGATAATAACTGCACGGATTTTTTTTTGTAGTTGTCATGACATCGAAAACAAAAAGAATGTGCAAAAAAAGTATTTTTTTTTTACTATGCTCCACCTCTTTGATGGACCTGGAAAAATTATATGTTATAGAAAGAGCTCCGATTATTTAATACAAAAAACTGGTAATTGTATTTCGTGAGTGAGGAACCGAAAAAAAATCACGAGAACGAAAATAATTTTTTCTGGGTAGTTCCGTTCGTGGGATTGGGTTCTTGATTTTTCCTGTAAATGGACTTGAATATATTAACAACATATATTTTTTTCATGAAAATCGGCTTAAAAGATCCGAAGAAAAAAAATCTTCTCCAAAAATACTAGTCGTATTTTTATGTTTGTTCCTAGTGCAGCTACATGGTTGAAATTTGGGGTGAATTTGTAATCCATTAAACGCAACTTTTGGCTAAAATTTGGAACGAATGCGCGTGGGGGCCGCTCACCTCTACTTAGCCGGCTATGGCCTTTATGAAAACTTTTTTTTTATACGACCTATTATTGCTTATCATTTTTTTATTATATCGCAATTATCAATCTTATAAAGAACGACCGGATTATAAATAGAATATACAGTGTGGTACTCTTAAAATTATACATTCACATTTATATTGCGACATAAGAGTAATACTGCGTTTCGCTATGACCATTCTGGTGACCATTCTGATGATGAACACTTTCGTCAACACTTCAGCAGCATGATACAGTTATTGGCCGTTCATAATTGTAACTATATTCTGCTGATGAGACAGAAATATGTTGACGTTTATTGGTCGGCTGATGACCATACTGCTCTACGACTAATTCTGTGGTGAAGTTTCCTCAAAATAGTAAAAAGTTTGATAATTCATTTGTAAGTGAAAAAATAATGATAGAAAATCAGAATTTCTTCAAAACAATTTGGTTTATTTATTTAATCATGAGTGAGTTTTCATACAGTTTTTCAAATACCACCGTCGCAAACGTAGCACATTTTCAAAGGCGCAATGATAATTAGATACACCTCGATGATATTTATAGTTGTACTAACATTTGGATGCATCAAATTCTCGCAATGCAGGGCATCATAAATCCTCCAGGTTTTTTATTGGTATAGATTTCTCTAAATATCCCTCAATTCAGCGCTCGTTTTCCAACCTTTTTACGAAAACGCATTTGACATCTTTCAGTATATAATCAAACATTTCTTGCAGTTCATCATACGGTATATCACCAACGTTCTATGGAATACCATGATGATTGCGTTCACACCACAAGTTCTCACTTTTATATTTAGCAGGTAGAGTATCCCATTGAAAAGGAGGTTCAAACAATAGGCACATTTTTCTGCATTATGGGTAAATCTAATCGCTGCTAGCTCCTTGAAAACAAATTCATTTATAGGCTTCTTGAAACCTTGCACATCCAAAATGATTTCCATAGTAATGTCTGTTTTACTGCTGAGCGTTTAGCAATGCTTGAACGTTGAAGGTGAACTGAGTTGAAATATGTTCAAATTTGGATTTTATAAGAATGACCCCCACCACTTCGAGAATATTCTGATAGAAAGGATAAACATTCCTAACTAACGACGTCATTTTTTTTTAATATTCTGTAAAATTATGTGATCACGCCTGAGAAATGTATAATGATGTCATCATCCGAAACAAAAACTTTCTGAATGTCGGATGACTCACTACTAAACGCAGAATGATTTTTTTGTTTAATTCTTTATTTCATTACACCGGCACACAAAATGAAAAAAGTGGTCTGTACTTTTGACCAGACCCACCTATCTATATGTATTTTGATGCGCTGAATCCGAATCCAAAGTGCGTTTGGCTCATACATCCTCAAAATTTTGAGTAAATTGCGAAAATTGCTAAAAATGGCTGAAAATAGCGAAAAATCGCAGTTTCGAGTATGAAATTTTTTTTATTGAACTAGATCAAGTATGTTTTTCATGTATTTTGATGTGCTAAGACCGAATTCGAAGTCAGTTTGGCTCGTACACTATCAAAAGTTAGAGTAAATTGCGAAAAACCGCTAAAAATTGCTGAAATTTGCGAAAAATCGTAGTAATAAACATGAAACTAATTTTATTGAACTAGATCAAGTATGTTTATTATATATTTTGATGTGCTGAATCCGATTGCCGAGTCTGTTAATCTCGACCATGCATTCACTGCCGTCCAAGAATTTGGACACACTCGCCCCAATTCCGAGCCGCACAAAAAAGTTGCACTTCTCTTTTAAAAATAAAGATATGTATTGCCCGAGGGACGTAAAAGTGCCCTTTTACGCCCACTTCGTGGGCATAAAATGGCACTTTACGCCCTCGGGCAATAAAATATTGTATGACCCTCGTACAAAAAAACTTTGTCTCACTCGTGTGAGTGCAGCATGAGCCTTCGGCTCATGCTGCAAACTCACACTCGTCAGAAAAAGTTTTTTTGTCCTCGGGTCATAATGTACTATTTAATTTTACAAGCGGCATTTCAAAGAGGATATATTCAGCTTCATTTTGCTTTATCCAAAAATAATTGTCGATTTTTTCAAAATTTGGTACGTTCTTTAAAGCGTATGGTCGTTCTTTTGATTTCTTTTTGGCGTACGATCCATGCAAATTTTTTTGAATTGTTTTTCACATGAAGAACTTGTGGAGGGGAGTATAAGTTTCAAATTCGTTTGTTAAAAAGTTTCGTACAATTTTTTTTCGCAAAAAACAACCATATTCATAAAATGAAGCGTAACTCCAAAACTACTGAGTTTTTGTGAAATCATTAGGAGGGTAAAAAATTGCATACAATTGTTTTGGATTTAATAAAATTTGTTCAGAATTTTTCTCAATATATAGATTTTTTTCATTTTTCCCTGTCGACGAGATTTTTTCAAATCTTAAACATGGAGTTTTTTACCTCATCTACACGGCTGTTTCTTCGAAAAAAGTCATCTACATGGCTTTTTTATCGGAAAACTCGTGTAGATGAGGTAAGAGACCCGATTTTTCAGATAAAAAAAATTTGAAAAAAAATGTTGGAAAAAAATTCCGAAATAATTTCATTGAATCCAGAATAATTGTATGCAACTTTTTACCTCTTTAGTGATCCCACGAAAACCCAGTAGTTTTAGAGTTACGCTTTATTTTATAAATATGATCGTTTTTTTACAAAAATTTGAATATTTTTGCAAAAAGAAATCGTACGAAACTTTAAAAAAAACAAAATTAAAGTTTATACTCCCTTCCGCAAGTTTTTCACGCGAATAACAGTTCTAAAAAAATTACATGAATCATACGCCAAAATTTCAACGCCAAAAAAGAACAAAAAAACGACCAAGCCCCAAAGGACGTACGGAATTGAAAAAAAAATTTGGCTGAAGAAAAATGAAGCTGAATATATCCCCTTGGAAACGCCGCTTGTTGAATTGCAATATTTTTATTTTTAAAAGAGCAGTGAAACTTTTTGTGCGGCGCGGAATCAGGCCAAGTGTTTCCAACCTTTTGGACGGTACTGTATGGGTGATCAAGATTAACAGACTCGGCAATCGGATTCAGCGCATCAATGTACATAAGAAACATACTTGATCTAGTTCAATAAAAAATGTTCACACTGATAGCTGCGATTTATGGCAATTTTTAGCAATTTTTAGCGGTTTTTCGTAATTTAATCAAATTTTTGCAAGTGTACGAGCAAAACTGACTTTGGATTCGGGTTCAGCGCATCCAAATACATAAGAAACATACTTGATCTAGTTGAATGAAAAAAAATTCATACTTATAATTGCGATTTTTCGCAATTTTTAGCTATTTTTAGCGGTTTTTCGCAACTGACTTAAAATTTTGGGGGTATATGAGCTAAAAAAACTTCGGATTCAGATTCAGCGCATTATAATACATAGAGATAGGTGGGTCTGGTCAAAAGGACAGACCACTTTTTTGACTTCGTGTGTCGATGTTATTATTATTGATGGAGATGATGATGATGTCATGGAAATAGTTGGAATCTGACACACCCCATCCTCAATTCCAAGTCACGGACGATGACGTAGATCTGTAAACTGCGCAGCTCACCATAGAAAAGCTTGTGGTGAACAAAAAGTCCTTGAAATTCCTACCCCCTCCCCCAACTAGAAGCTACATACGCAATGACGTAATTTCCCAAACTGCGCTTCTCCATATAGAAAATCTCGTGGTGAACGGGACGTCCTTTAAATTCATGCGTGATGATGTCATTGCCCTGGAAATTTTTTGAGATATGATGATGTCATTGAATATTCTGGAGGACGATGACGTCATCATCCCCGACCCCCATGGATCCTTCCAGAACATTCGAGAACTGACCCATATTACCCCCTCCTGGTCCATATTGCCCTAGCCTTTTTACCCGCGCATGCGCAGTTGCGTCGAAGTGGTCTGGAACTGGCACAGCCTATCTATTCAAGTTATTTTTTCGAATTCATATAGCTTAAAACGGAGAGGATGTACAAACAGAATATTTCCACAACAAAAATATGTTTTTCCATCAACTATCGAATGCAATATGTGTTATATTTTTATTCGTGTTGCAAAGACTATTTTCTGCAAAAAAAAATTAAAACTCATTTTTTAGCATGGTCCGGCACCTTCGATTCTGCTGTCAATTTTATACAATCTCTAATAGTATTCGTGGGACGTACAGAAAAATCCACAATACGGGAACTAATTTTTTGCGGGGTTAAAAAAATCAGTAACCTTATTGTGGATTTTTCTGTACGTTTCACTAACCCTATTAGAGATTGTATAAAATTTTTAGCAGAATTGAAGGTGTCAGACCATGCGAAAAAAATTAATTTTAATTTTTTTTGCAGAAAATAGTCTTTGCTGCACGAATAAAAATATAACATATATTGCAGTCTAGAGGTGACAGAAAAACACAATTTCATTGTGAGGATGTTTTTTTTTGTACATTCTCTCCATTTTAAGCTATATCAATTAGAAAAAATAACTTTATGCAATTTTTTGCGAATAACATTTTTTTAACTCAATAAAAAATCAGTTCCCGTATTGTGGATTTTTCTTCACGTCCCACTTATACTATTAGACATTGTATAAAGTTAACAGCAGAATTGATGGTGTTGGATCGTGCGAAAAAAATTAACTTTCCTTTTTTTTGCAGAAAATAGTCTTTGCGGCGGGAATAAAAATATAACACATATTGCATTCAATAGTTGATGAAAAAACATAATTTGTTTGTCGGAATATTTTGTTTGTACATCCTCTCCCTGTTAGGCTATATAGATTCGGAAAAATAATTTAATGCATTTTTTGTGAAAAACATTTTTCAACTCCGAAAAAAGTTAGTTGGCATGTTGTGGATTTTCCTGTACGTCCCACTAATACTGTTAGAGATTGTATAAAATTGACAACAAAATTAAAGGTGTCGGACCGTGCGAAAAAAATTAGTTTTCATTTTTTTTTGCAGAAAATAGTCCTTGCAACACGAATAGAAATATAACACATATAGCATTCAATAGTTGATGGAAAAATATAATTTTTCTGTAGAAATATTTTTTTCGTACATCCTCTCCGTTTTAAGCTATATGGATTCGGAAAAATATATTTTGCTCCTTTACTCCTTAATTCCTTAAAATATAACTCCTTAATTAACCGCTTGAAAAATCTGAAAAAAATCATAGAAACTACTTTTAAGTGGGACTAAACTGTGACAAGTTATAGGACGGATCTGAGAGGGTCAAAGAAAAAATTGGCGGAATTGACGAAGAATTGACGAAAAATTGGTGGAATTGACGCCTCATATATATATCTGGAGCTTGTTACGCCAATATTTTTATTTCTCGACGTTTATATTTATTTTATTTATATTTATATTTATTTATTTATTTTTATTTATGTATCACGATCTATATATTAGGGTGGCGTCTATATATAGTATTTCGGGTCGCAACTTATATTGAGGTGGTCATTTGAGATTCGATTTTTTCAAATATTTATATACGTACAGGGTGGAAAGAGAATAGTGGTCGCCGCTTCGCCAGGCGATTCTCCAGCTCGAAATCGGTGGAGATCTATCAAAACTTGTATCCGCGAAATTGACCTTGACACTGAAATTCAAGGTCAAATTTTTTTATTGGCTTAAAAAATCTTACTTATTGAGAAGAACAAAAGTTAGAAAGAAACCATGGGTCACAAGTGACCCCATCACCCAGAAAAAGAATAATGAAATATTAAAAATCCGTAAATATGTGTTTTCTTGATCGTGCGTTGAATTTTTTCTTATGTTGAGAGCGTGGGCTCTATCTTCGTTTTACTGATTACGCTGGCGACGACGGCGTTGACGCGGAACCCAAAGAATTGTGCCATTTGCCCTGATTGCCCTTAGCACGCGTGCTTGCTCTGTCACTTCCACATGGCGTTCTCCATTGCGTAAGCAATGACAATCGAATGAAATTTCACTTTACTAATCCTTGTTAATCCAAAATCGAGTCTCAATTGAAATCCCAGGTCGAGTAGCTCATTGTCTACCCGGAACTCAGACATCGCTGCATTCCAAGTCGAGGACTGGTTGTCATTCCAATACTGGCATTATACCGATATCTGGTTTCATAGTTTACCTCTTGAAACTGAACTTGACTGAATTGATAGTAGCGACATTGCTTTTGTGACGCGATCATGGACCATCACGGTCATGTGCGAGATGGTCGGGATCAACGATTAATGCTACGGGCGATCGACGAGGCTCTGGGAAACTATGCTCGAGCTTGTGAAATTTATGCTGGGATCATCCAGAACCGTGCTGGTAATCGACGAGTACCCTGGCGTGCGATCCCTGATAGACGCGAATCCCAACGTTTGGATCAACGTTTTGCGGATCAAGAACGGTTCGAAGTCCAACGTGCTGGACATCACTGGCGTGGACGCCCCCGGATCCACTGGAGGTTCGAAGAACGCGTTATCGCGCTCGCACGGGCTCATCCCGTCATGGGCTTGCGTCGAATAGCCGCTCGTGTCGGAACATCTCACACGACAGTAAGGCGCATAATACGAGAAGAAGGATTGAGACCTTACCATGTGCAATTTGTGCAGGCATTGCATCCTGGAGATCGCTGTGCTCGTGCAATTTTTGGAAAATATCTTGTTCACTGACGAACCTCCGCATCTGGGCAGATAGGAATCCACATGCCATAATGCAGCGGATCATCCAGGGTCGATTTGCCGATAATGTCTGGGCAGGAATTATCGGGAATACGCTGATTGCCCCAATTTTTCTCCCGCTGTGATTAAATGGTGGTCGTTATTTGGATTTTCTCCGACGCGATCTTACGCCTCGACTTCGCCAAATGATTCCTAGAGAACGTCGAAACCATGTTTATTTCATGCATAATGGTGCACCTCCGCACTGGAGTCTACTGGTCCGCGATTTTCTCAATAACATGTTTGGTAGTCGATGGATGGGACGCCATCCTGCACCACACATATGGCCACCACGCTCACCAGATCTGACCCCTTTAGATTTTTTCTTTTGGGGGGCCCTCGAAGCCATCGCTTATCGATCGGGCAGAGTGATCAGAACCGTAGCCGATCTGAGACGCAGGGTAAATGAAAGAGTGACGAGACTAATGAGAAATCGAGACCTGCTCACCCGTGTTCGGGAGAATCTGCAGGCAAGGCTGCGAGCGTGCTTACGCAATGGAGGACGCCATGTGGAAGGGACAGAGCAAGCGCGCATGCTAAGGGCGATCAGGGCAAATGGCACAATTCTTTGGGTTCCGCGTCAACGCCGTCGCCGCCAGCGTAATTAGTAAAACGGAACTTGAGCCCACGCCCTCCACATGAGAAGAAAATTCAACGCACACGTGGTTTAGAGTAAAAAAATACCGAGGAATTGACGAGCCTTGGTGTCCACACACGAATAAAATGAAACACACACACACACACACGCACGCACAACCGCACACGTGGTTTGGAGTCATAAAATACTGAGGAATTGACGAGCCTTGGGGTCCACACACGAAAAAAATAAAACACACACTAACACACACACACACATACACACGGAATGCTGGGCAGGGAACCTCCAAGTGGTGCATTCTGGGTAACGCAAATAGTCTGCAGACATCGTGTTAAATAGGCCGACCCTGGCTGGAGATATCGTGATTTCCCGGCTATACGGTAGAAAGCTTTTCCGTCACGATTAATCTTGTGAATTTAAAGCCATCTGAAGAATATTCGGAAAAATCCAGCTTTTTTATTTTTTTCAACTTAAAGTTGTTATTTCGACTCAAAGGGCGTATCTCCAACCTATGGTCCCTCTGAGACTTTAGTTCTTTTTGACGCGTATAATTTTTTAAGCCAATGAAAAAATTTGACCTTGAATTTCAGTGTCAAGGTCAATTTTGCGGATACAAGTTTTGATAGATCTCCACCGATCTCGAGCTGGAGAATCACCTGGCGAAGCGGCGACCACTATTTTCTTTCCACCCTGTACATCATGATATGTAATAGGGTGGTCATTTGAGATCGATTTCTTTAAATATTTATATACGTATTCATACGATATAGATTAAAGTGGTCGTTATTTCGGGTCTGATTTTACATTAGAGCAGTCATTATTCGAGATCCAAATGTACTTTATCCGCTCTGTATTATATAAAATTATCTCCGCCACCAACGCCGCCACCACCGTGTACAAGAATTGAGGCTTTTTTTCAGTACTGCATACACACTTGTCATATGACAAGTATGTATGCAGCGCCATCAACGCAATATATATTGCGTTGATGCCGCATGAGTACGATTAATAAACTAAGCAATAACTACAAAAGTATTGTCAGTAGACGGAAAAGATTGAGACCAAAGTTGTAGATAATGAAGTTTGATAATAAGTAGAATTCAATGAAAGTGAACGGTGAGTGAGATAAAGGCAAAAAGCAGACGATAATAGGGAAGTTTGTGCATTTCGAACAAAATAACTGGGAAAATATTGATGCTAGAAACAAAAGTTAAAGACGAAAAAAGTTGGGAAATTCAATTTATGAGAGAAAAGGTTTCCACAGTTTTTTGCCTAAAATGAACCATTCTTGAGATATTGAATAAAACGCGTTTTTCGCGATAGTTGCTTCACTGACACTCGGGCGACCCCTCAAATCCGCCATTATGCTCAGAATACACCCCTTCAACAAATTAGACTACTACGAAAGTTACGCCCTCTTATGTAGATTTCGCTGTTCTTTGCGACAGATTGCCTGGACTATACCTGATCCAGGCAAGGATAACGTTCTACCCGCGGGTGGCGGTGGCCACCGACTCGGCTCGTGCGAACGTTAACCATGCGATGACAGCGTCAAAGCCTCACACGTAGCTCAGGCCCATAACCCCAACCGGAACGAGGTGACGATTGAACTCATACCACGACAACTCGGACTACAGTAGACTGGTCCAGCGCCAGGCTGGGAAGTCGTTGGGAGAAGGGTGACACTATAATATATCGGCCCATTTTCCAGTTCGCTCCCCGGTATCCAAAACCCGCGCGTGCTGATATTCGGCACGCGCATGCTAAATCGAGAAAACTTCAAAGACAGCCATCTTGAATTAACTAAAACCAAAATTCTCGGGAGATGATCAATTTCTCGAGTGCTTAACAAAATAAAGCCGAATAAAATTACGGTGAAACCCAACTAACAATAACACAATGAGCTAAATGACCAATACTACACTGAATAATTACAACAATAAAAGAAATAACCAATTATAACCCAAATAATCACAACAATAAAATAATTGACTAGTAATAACATGAATAACGATCAATAAAAATGTCAAAATCTATAAAGGAGACGTAAACGCGATTAAATCACAACCAACTGTAAGTCTCAAAAATACGTCGCTCGATAACCAATCAAACATCACCCACACTCCACAGGGCACAGCCTTCCTTGCTTCTCCGGAGACTTCCGAACGCGAACACGCGTCGTCCCAGGGTCGTAAACCCGACCCGATGCACCGCAAAGTCTCGTGCATGTATGACGAACAAAATATTACGTCACAATGTATTTATAAGATGTATATTAGAGTGGTCGTTATTTAAGTCTCAATTAATATAAGGGTGGTCCTTCGAGATTCGATTTCTTTAAATTCTTTAAATATTTGGTCGTTCTTTCGTGTCTTATTGTTAATTTATATTAGGGTTTCATTATCCCTATCTTAACCCATACCGAACAAATTGATTTTTGAAAAAATATTCTTGAAATTATTATATCTCCACAATAATCAAAGTATTGTAATTTGTGACGAGGTCATTGTTTTTTGTTTTTCGATGTACTATTTGAAAAAAATATCGAAAATTAACAAAAACATTTTTTAAATGTTTTTTTAGCTTTTTTGAGCTTACTTCAGCTAAAAAATGGATTTTTTTCAATGCGACTTCTTCAATTAAAAAAAAAAAAATTGTAAAGTTCTGCGTTGTACAACAAAATTTTTGAGATTTTACAGAAAAATGTATCCAAATAATTTCTTATAAAAAAAAAAATTTCGATTTATTTTTTTCGTAATTTAAATCTTTTTTTCTTCTATGACCACAAATGATAATTTCAATGATGCTGAAATAAATAATTTAATTTCTCGCACATATTTCTTCAGTAAAATATAATAATTAACATCAAGAATTACAATTTTTATGTAAAAAAATTGAATAAAGTGCAAAATATGTAAGAGAAGTTATCTATATATGTAGCATTATGTATGACATTATCCATTTATATAAAGCATATCTATGAATACATAGCATTATATAATCTATTCATAATATATCCGTATATTACAATCGTGTAATATGACGTTTATAGAGAGGCTTATATGTTTTAGTGTGAAAATATGAGTGTGTACAAAAACACAGTGCTCTCCCACCCCACTAACCGTAATTCCGGATTTACACACAGGTCATTTTATATCTATTAGACTGTTTCAAAAAAACTGACCATCTTTGTTTTCAAAGAAAGTGGAAAAATCGTCAGAGTATCCCAAAACAAACTCCCTGATGAAATCTGGGCCTTTAATATTAATATTTAAAGGTAGCGATTTTCAATTTTTTAAATAACATGGGAACATTTTTTTCTGAATTTTGGAATTTTATTACCCAAAAATGAATCACTGTACAGTAATAATTAGGATAGATTTTTGTATTTAATGCTCTATAAAAAAGTTCTTAATAAAGATTTGCGTGAGCCGAGCCGTTTCGGATTTATTAAGCCTCAACCATTGAATTGTTTAAAATAGAGATATTATTTACTTATAAACGCGACAAAGTCGACTCATATCACGTAAATACCCCATATTATCAACTTTAAAACAAATATCTACAAACTTTCAGTAGAATGCTGTTCAAAAATTTTATTAATCGACGACGTTCATTAATTTTATTGATCATTAATAAAAAACACGGGTATGTCACAAAACATGATAAAATTTCATCATTAATTTTATATATTCTAAATCAATAATTTATTTAAATTTTTTGTAAATTCGTTGTCTTTTCAGAATAAATTATGACCATGAAAAGTTTTTTTTTTCTTCAAGTATTTATTAGTTTTATATCATTTTATTTAATTATTAATCATTTAAAGAATTACAGAAAAAAAACTTTTAATGACTATAATTCATTCGATGTATAGAATATATCTATGAATATAAAGCTTTATATATAGCATTATCTATATATATGAAGCATATCTATGAATATGAATATGAATCACCAATATTTCAACACCAATTCATATAAAATTCATGTAAATAAATCGAATCAGGAAAGATACTTCAAAAGAACTTTCAAAGAGAAGTGAAATCAATCACAAAATACTTCTTAGAAGTAAAAAGAAGGACGCCAAGTATTAAAAATCCCAAAAATTCGAATTCAAAAATTCCCAAAAAATCCAAAATTTAAAGAAAACCCTTTGTTACGTCTCAGATGTAACATCCAAAAAATTTAAAATTGAAAAAAAACCGAATCACACAAGCCAACCCAAAAACTCGGTATGCTTAAGTTATTAATAACCAAACCAAACCAAAAAGCTTGGCGTGCAGGGTTAAGAACTAATACGCTCGGTGAGGAAAGGCCGAGTTCAGATGCCTCTACTGCTTAATGATAGAGTTAACAAACGAAAGAATGAAAAAGAAACCAATTGAACGAGTATACTAGCAACCTACTATGAGAATAAATAAGTGCGATAATGAACGAGTAAACTAGAGAGTAGCTACGAGAATCGTTCACGGAGACAAATCTTGTAAAATGTTTATATTTAAATGAAGGGATAATAATATTTAAATTATTTGTAGAATAGGTGAGAATCTTTTGATGACCTTCTGTAATGTCTGAATTTTATAAATAATAGTGGTATCACTGCACATAATTGTTGCAATGATCATGAATATCGTTGCTACTTTTTGCATCATCAATATTTCTCGGTGTAACCTATCCAACCTTTTATTTTTATAACGAATTTTGTTTACTTTCCACTCTTTACAGTCAATCGTTTAAATATTGAGTACTCATCTCGAATACTGAACAGTGATGACATCCACGATGCACGCAGAAATATGCGACGAGGCCTGGATTTACGATAGTTATCGTAGATGCACGTAACGATTAAGCGAGTGTATTCAAGATCCTTCTTCACAATATAAAGAGCGTCGCTATAATTATAGTTTAATTCAAAAATCTCATAACAATAATTACACATTAGGAGCCATTCATTAATTATGTAAGGGTCCTGAAGGGAGAGCGTTAAAAAAATTTTACATGATCTCACCTTACACAAAATATGCCATTCCTAATAAGCCATTCTTACATAATATTTTACCACAAGACAGACTTAGCGTCTTACAATGTAGAGTGATCGATATTTGAGAGCATAGCGTTAGGCGAAACAACGATGAGATCTATTTTTTCCATTTATAATGTACAATTTCATTTACATATTCTCATGTTGAAAATTTGTATTTTTTATCAAGTTTTAAAAATTTTAAATGTGTTGATATTTACAAAGTTCGAAGCTTATAAATGAAAATTATAGTACATTTCTTCATATATTAAACTTACATCAATTATTTGTAAAACTTCCTTTCTACTATGACGCAATTATATCATTTAACTATTAAAACGATTTCAATTCAAACAGTCACAACAGCATATAATTCAGCCCGCACAATAATTGATGATCTGAACTGAACTGACTTTTACTCGTTGACTTATTTCCTATGAGATTGTTTCAAATGTAGACATTTATTGATTTACGCGAAGTATTATATTCGTTGATAGTTTATTGACTGATTTGTTTCCTCACTTTAAGATTGTGCAAACTTTTACCTTTAATTTAAAAATGCATTTTCCATAGACAAAATAAGTATTTTGTTAAAAATAAAAATCTTTTATTGATGTCAAATAATAACGCGTTTTAGTGTTACTGACCCTCTTCTAATGACATTTTACTATGTGAAATGCTTTTTAGAAAAAAATAGGTAAGGTCTTACGTAAGAAGGGGAAGGAGGCGTTTAAAAAATCTTATGTGCCCTTACTTGAGGATGGGGAGGGCTCAAAAACGATAATAATAATTATCCTTTCGTAATTAATGAATAGACCCTAGTGCTTTAGTAATACGCGAACAAACTACTGAACAGTAAAATATACTCCCGACACTAATTCTCCTGCGTTATCACAAGATAAGTAGGTGTAACTATTTTCTATCCTATCTCGCAGAAATCCTGTAGTACCTCCCGGGCTTATTTTTCTCCACCCTGCACGCCAAGCTTTTTTGGTTGGTTTGGTCATTAATTACTTAAGCATACCGATTTTTTCACTTGGCTTGTGTGATTTGGTTTTTGTTTAATTTTGAATCCTAAGGAGTTTACATCTGAGACGCAACATACGATTTTCTTTAAATTTTGGATTTTTTGGGATTTTTTTAAATTCTAATTTTTGGGATTTTTAATGCTTAACGTCCGTTTTTTCCGACTTCTCAGAAGTATTTTCTGATTTTACCTTTAGCCCAGAATAAAAAATCTGAAAAAAATCGCAAGCATCTTGTTTTTTGTATGGGAAATTTCAAGCGTTGAGCAAAAGAGGGCCGGTGTCACCTTCCGTCTATAAAAAGCTTCCTTGAAGAAAAAAACTTGACCGTGGTTGAGTCAAATCGCTCCAAAAACATCTGAAAGAAATCCTGAGTGCTTTTCACGTTAGAGGTACTACAAGCCTATGAAAAATTGCGGACAAAATCAGAGAGGTGAAGGGTCAGACCCAGGTCAAATCGGTGTGGAATTCGTCATACATTTTTTTGAGTTTTTTTAACATGAAAGGTTATTTTTGGATAGCTAAAGTGGTGTGAAATCCCTGATGTATATACGGATATGGATGAATAAATTTATATATTGTACAGTAGTCGTTTTGCAAGTACACTTTGACGTACTATTTCCTAAACAAGTGACGGTAACATTTCTGTATCTGACCCCCTATCATGACACCCTGATATATACAAGCAATATTCGGTGTGACGAAGTATGGATAATTTGCTAAATACGAAATTGTTCTGGGACCTCCTTCTCGGTGCACACTTAGACTTAGGTTTCTGTACTAACTTTCGTATATGTATACATAGGGTCATGGCAATGAACTGTACATAAAGCCTGTAATGCATTGGAATCACAGAAGACATTTGCTTCGGGTCCGTCACTTCGGGTTCCTCTCTTGTGAGCTCAATGGCAGAATTCTATTTCCAAGATATCGATAAGAAATGAGAGGAGAAGGAAGCAGAAAAGTCTTGCCAACGCGCCTGATAAATAGTCTCTCTCGTGCTGGCAAAAAGATTCCAATCTTGCGGATATAAGTACACTCGACGATACCAGGCATATAAAATCATATTCCAATTTTTTTTTCATGTCAACAGAAGATTTCTTTTACGGAACGACATTATAGGAAATATTTTCTCATGGAAACCGTTTTATAAAAGACTCAATGAATGTCAACATTCTAAATCGTAACATAGGCATGAAAAAATTTTTTTCCTAAAAAAACTTTGTCACTATTTAGTTATGCCGAACCATGGTTTTAGTTACTACGAAAAAAAATTTCATCACGCGTGTAATCAATATGCCAAACAAAAGAAATGCAAACACTAAGCACTAAAAGAAATGCAACACAAAGCACTAGTGATAATCATCAGACATCTGAAAGAATGTTATTGATAATGTGGTTTTTGAAATCCTAAAATAGGTTGCTTGGATAAAAGCCGATACGAAGGCGATTCTGGCGATTCACGAGCATGTCATTACGAACAATGCCCGTCTCTCGGTAACTCACAACGACTACAATACTTGGACGCTGAATATCAAAGGTGCAATACCCGAGGATAGGGGTTGCTATATGTGTCAAGTTAATACGGATCCTATGAAAAGTCAGGTAAGCTATTCATTCATCACTGCATACTCCATATATTGAAACGTTTTGATATTTGAATAAATTCCAATTTATTCAAAATTTATTTTATTTATTCGAATTAAGAAATTTATAATTCTTCTTCTCTCTTGCGAGAGTACTCGGTTCGAGTACTGGATGGACGGATATTGCAATAAACCGTTCTTTATCCTCGTCGAGGCACATAGATACGAGGACCCCGATGCTGATAATAAACTGGACCTTACCGGTGCTCGGTGGCTCTGTCACTTGCGCGAGAGCGCGCGCCGACCGACGCTACCTAACGGATCTCGGGCGAATAGCCGCGATCCGTGGCAGGCCCCGGGTCGTCCCAAATATTTCATCGTACAATATATTTGCTGCTTATAAATATCTATACATTTTGTCTTTTCGATCGGTTCGTGCTTCTGTTCCATACTGTCGGCTCAGTAAAGGAACGTTTAATTTTTTAAAACATTCTTCCTAATTTCAATTCAAGGAAGCTATACAAAATTGATCAGTATCATCATGCGGAAATTGATTTTCCACGTACAGTAAAATCACTAGTTCGTAAACGCTTAAATAAACATAACGCAAATCGGAACCACCGACTAGAGATAGGTATATTTTCATTTACTCCGCATTTAATTATTCATCCACATTCAATACAGTTCTAGACCTGGTTGTCCTGAATGAAGATAGGAAAAAACTCTGGTTCATCTCAAAGGCGCTAATGTTTCCGTGTAACAACTGGTTGGCTGTTTGATGATTCAGTAGCTTTGATCAGTTCCAGAAAATTACTTGATCAGGCCCATGGAAGTTCTGATTATGCTTATGAAGACGGATGTTTCTGATTACAAAGCTCTGAAATACGAAAATTTACGCAGAGTTCGTTTAGTTTTAGTAATATTTCATTGTTCTTAACTGTCGCAGAACAAAAAAAAACAATGGGTATTCGAACTTCAAATAGACAAGCCCCTTTAAAGCCTTGTAGAGATTGTTCGTCCCGAAATTCTACCGGTCGCGCGACGAGTAGATGGCATGCTTTGCTTCGCGTTCCGCATCCTTATTCTCCTTACGCTCTTATAACGTACTAGATGACCCGGTGAAATTCGTATCACCAACAATATATTTTATTACAACTTTTGCGATTATCAATCCTCATCAAGCTTCGAACTCCAATTCATTTTGATCAATAATAAATACTGGCTGCATCGTGCACGGTTCGAATTTTGTTAAGTACGACCAACCAATACGACTATCAACATTATCTATTTATTTATCGTTCGCTGGTCATCCTTGCACTGAACAAACAAATTCGTGTCACCGGATAAATATCGGTTGGCTCAACCACGCCGCGGGGTTAAATACGGCGAACCCCATGGCGGTGTTGAGCCAACCCCATGGCTATGGTAACTGAAAAATCTCAATTTCATTCGTCCGAATGTGCTGTTGTTGAGTGAGTTGGTTTATGCTTTCATTCAAAAGCCGAAGGTATTTGGATTCAATAAAATGCTTTTTTGAGTTGACTTATATCGAGTTGCATCTAACCGGTAATTAGTCCAACCAACACATAAAATTGTTGGTTCAATAAAATGCTATTTTGCATTGTAACTGAAATAGAGTTAAATCTAACCGATAATTAGTCCAATCAACACAAAAAATGATTGATTCAATAAATTGCGGGCTTAATAATTGTTACTAAACATGTTATAAAAAATTTGTAGCCCTTGCCAAATTATTGAATATGCATAGTTTACCAGCCCCGAAAAGAGATAAATGGAAAAAAAAGAAAAATCTGTGCTAATTCTCCGATTTAATTTTTCTGTCCGACCGGGATTCGAACCCTCGACCTTCCTACCATCATACCTACCTACCTAACACGCTACCTATTACGCTATCGACTACTACTGTACACATAAAAAAAGTTTGGCGTTATGAAGATGTTGTACCCTGAGCAGGTTGCAACAATACGTTATTGCCACATAGCAAGAGTATTGACCGGACGTTCCAGAATGTTCGATTTGTTAACGCTAACAAATAAATTGCAGGTATTTGACCGCTGCTGACAATGCAGCGCGTGTACAAATGACGAAACGCGATTATCCAAAATCGTGAGCCTTCAGCTCACGACTAAATTCGACAGTCTTCGAGGAACTCTCGAAGCGGTTGGTCGATCACTAAACTCCACTTCTAATTACATATTAATCATTAGATTAACCATCCCGGTTTTTTCTCAATAAAGTCAACGTGCTTTTAAATTACGTCGAACCGGGCAAATTCATTTGCCTTGGCAAATAACCCACAAATCCGGACCTCATTTCCTCCTCTCGAGTTGAGTCGAAATTCGAGGTCACAATATTGGTGGCAGCGGTGGGATGCCAAAAGTTTGATAATCGATACAATATCGATGGTACGAGAAACTGGACGAGAGAAGATACTTCAAGACTCCAGACGACAAAAAAACCAAGGATCTGAGGATCCAGGAAGGAAGGAAGGAAGGAAGGACGATCAACCGAACCGAAGACTCTCTGAAGAGGCACTTGGTAACCAACGACGACATCGTTGAAGACGACAATCAGTAGTCCAGCCAATCAACGCGAAGAGGGTCAAGATCATCATGCGTCTTCTCATCATACTGTAAGTGACGGGAAAAATTTTTGTAACTCGCCAAAGCCAGAAAATTTTTAAAATCATATGTCGGACGACGAGCTAGTAAACAGACTCAAATTACGCGGAAATCAATCAATTTCTAGATCGTTAGACTCGTTTTTTGATCGTTCGTTAGATTACGATCGAGTAGAAGAATCAAACAAAGACACAAAAAAACGACGTAGAGCGACAGGCAGTTCTGAGGAGCTTGCACGTACTCCTGTACCAGCTACAGGTACGAAATTTATAAAAAAGAAAAGGAGAGTCACTGTAGCTGGACCCGACCCTGACTCAGAAGACATTGACTTTGACGAAGTAGAAACCGACCCGTTTGACCTTGTAGAAACAGAACGCGGTCGAGAAATAGACCCAATAGATTTTTCGTTGTTAAATATCGACGGACAGACGAACAATATGTCTAGACAAGAAGTTGTAGACAATGCGGAATATATGTCCCTAAAAGAGGCGTCTCGTACCCCGTACCCCAGTTCGACGGATCGAAGCCGGAAGAAGCAGACGATATAATTGAAGCGTACGGTTATGCCGATAGAAGCCTGGCCGATCGAGATCGCGCGTCTTTGTTAGAATCGGTATTAGCGACAAAAGTTGTAGGAAAAGCTCGAAAAGATACGTGATATAAACCGATAAATTCGTTCCGACAATTTAAAGAAGAAATGACAGCTCTATATGGCACGCGACGTACATTAGCTGCGTTGCAAGTTGAATTTAATCCGTGTAAGCAGAAACAAGGAGAAACGGTATTAGCTTACGGTCAAAGACTTGAGGGAATAATGATGGAATTAATCGACGCAAGTACGATAAACGAAGCCACAGCCGCGGGCAAACAAATGATCGAAACATATGTACGTCAACTAGCTCTGCATAATTTCGAAAGAGGATTAAAAAGGGAATATCAGGTAATAATTAAGGCCCGAGGATTCACCGATTTAAGCGCAGCGCTCAAGGGCGCAATGGAAGAGGAAAAATCAATGCAAGGAGGAGATTCAATCCATCGTCAAATGCACGTAAAAGAGTACGATTCACCGAAATGCCACAAGTGTCACAGGATTGAACATTTGGCCAAGGACTGCCGAAGTACAACTTCCGGTTATGGGAGACAAAGTCTTCTGGCAGCATCGTCAAAGGCTATGAATCAACTAGAAGTAACCTGCCATTACTGCAAGAAGCCAGGACATTATCAAAGGGATTGTCGCAGTCGAATGCGAGATCAAGGGCAACAAAATAATCAAGGACAACAAAAACATCAAGGACCAAGAAAGGACTATCAAACGGAAACGGATACGAGCTAGAAAAATCGAGAACAAGAAAAATCTCGTAACGAAAAACGAGAAGGAATAGCCGAGAAGAAAACCCTAAGTTTACTCGGCATTGGAATGCTGATTCGTAACCAAGGGAAAAATAATACGGGCACAGCTGTGAGGTCAACGATACGTACATTACGCGACGTTGAAGATAACGCGCCCGAGAAGACGAAATACGATCTGCAGCAAGGACGTACGGAAAATTTTTTTAATATAGATGTTCCAACAACAGAAGAAGCAGCCAACGATTTCTTTATCCCTTCAATGCATGTGAAAAGTGGAATTCTCACACTGAAAGGAGATACAGGCGCGCAGTGCAGCGTCATCAAAAAAGGCGTGCTCGATCAAAACATCGAAATATTAGATGAAATCGTTGAATTTAAAGGAGTTACCGGAATGACGTTCCGTGCATTGTGCAAAATCATGCTAGAATTGGAGACTCCTACGGCAAAAATAAATCACCCATTTTTTGTTCTCGGAGATGATGTACCATTAGGAATAGATGGGCTAATGGGAATCGATTTTATGAAAAAACATAAAGTCGACATTTAAAATGGAGAGACGATTAAAATATATGGGCACTGTATGCCCTTAATAAATGGATCGAAAAAATCGTCCCTGCCAGCAAGAGCAGAAATTTTAATTTGCGCAAAGGCGACCGGCCCGGCGCAAGGAATCATCGCAGGACGAACCTTGGAAAAGGGCGTACAACTTGGCGAAGGGTTTGCCAAACGTAACGGTCACTGTTGTTTAACCGTGATTCGTAATACAAATGAATATTCGCTCGAGATAGAGAGACCGACGGTCGAGCTCAAGGAGGACAGAGGAGACTCCGCTGACGCAGCAGAAACCCTAGCATCTACAGCTGCGTTAAATACAGTAAACTCGTACTACGCGAATGAGTGTATAGAAAATATATGGAAAGAAATTACGAGGGAGACCTATCTCAACCCGGAAGAAGACAAATATCTCAGGAATTTTTGCCAGGAATATGCAGACGTATTTCATATAGAGGGTGAACCCCTATATGGCACGGACAAAGTGCAGCACGAAATACACGTAAAGGAAAATACTTGACCGATCAAAGTACGTCCCTATCGACTTGCGGAAGTGCACAAACAGGAAGTGATGAAACAAACAAAGGAAATGCTAAAAGAAGGAATTATTCGACCGATTAAAAGCCAATGGAATGCGCCATTGCTAGTGGTACAGAAGAAAACCGGTGCCGACGGCGTAATAAGAAAAAGAGTCGTTGTCGAATTTCGCAAATTAAATGACGTCACCGAAGGCGACTCATACCCGCTGCCCAATATCACAGAGATATTAGACCAGTTAGGGCAAGCAAAATATTCCTCGACTCTAGATCTCGCATCGGGTTTTCATCAAATACCAATTGCGGAAAACGACAAAGGTAAAACCGCGTTTTCCATCCCGTTAGGGCACTATGAATTCAATCGCATGCCTTTCGGTTTAAAAAACGCGCCACCGACGTTCCAAAGATTAATGGACGCCCTATTAGCAGGAATACAAGGTATAAAATGCTACGTATATTTAGACGATATTGTCGTCTACGGAAGATCGTTCAAAGAACATAACGATCGACTCGAGGAAATTTTCGAGCGACTGAGAGAGGTGAAATTGAAAATACAGCCTCGAAAATGCCAGTTCCTGAAAAAGGAAACACAATATTTGGGACACATTATAACGGAAGTAGGGGTAAAACCAGACCCTTCAAAAATATCGGCAGTACAGGATTTTACTGCTCAAAAAAACGTGAAACAATTGCAATCATTTTTGGGACTGATAGGATATTACAGAAAATTCGTTTTGAATTTCGCAAAACACGCAAAACCTCTCACTGAGCTAATGAAAAAGGATAAAAAATACGATTGGACCGAAACATGTCAACTCGCATTCGAAAAATTAAAAGAGAAACTGATCACTGCTCCAATTTTGCAGGATCCCGATTTTTCGAAACCCTTCATTATCACGACCGAAGCATCGGACAAAGCAATAGGAGGCATATTATCGCAAGGAAAAATTGGATCAGATTTACCCATACCTTACGCGAGTAGGATACTGAATAAAGCCGAAATAAATTACTCTACAACAGAGAAAGAGATGCTAGCGATAGTATGGGCGGTAGCTCAATTTCGACCGTACGTATATGGAACTGCCTTTACAATCGTCATAGACCATAAACCGCTCACATGGTTATTCAGCATAAAAGACCCAGGATCGAGATTAATGCGATGGAGAATAAAACTTGAAGAATTTGACTACACAGTCGAATACAAAGCTGGAAAAATAAACACAAACGCCGATGCCCTCAGCAGGCTGTACCTACTCGCATTGCAACGGCTGGGTGGAGCGAGTGATACGGTGATAGTAGAAAAGAGCGGGAGGGGAAGGCCGCGTGAGGCTGCTCGCGCGATCGCGACACCCGCCTGCGATCACCCGGGGCCGGAGGGGCAGCGGAAGAGAGGGAGACCGCGCAATGTAACACCGGGAAGCGCGACGCCCCCACCCGTCACCGACTCGGAGACGGAGAATGAGCAACACGAAGAAAAGGAAAAGGAGACAAAAGACGAAGAGAACGAGGGAAAAAGAGGTTACGACGAGCCAGCAACAGACTGCGGCCCGCTTCATATTTCGCTGATACCTACCTCTCCGTTTCCAACGAACACCGATCCAGCGAATAGTAACGGCACATACTCATGCGAGAAACGAAAAATATCTTACGAAATATATAATGAAAAAAGAAAACCGAAATGAATTTTTCACGATACAAAAAAAAATGAATAAGTATAAAAGAGAAGAATTTTTTTTTAATGTTTAAACGATAAAGAAAAGTATTACGAAAAGAAAGAAAAAGTCGCGCCCTGAAAAATCTAAAAACTTAAAACTAATGGAAAAAACGAAAAGTAGAAACGATTTTTTTTCAAAAGAAAAAATAATTATGCCATTTATTAAGAATCTTTAAAAATCGTGGTGCCACACGCGGCGAAAATTTTCAATAATACGATAATGAGGGTTCTCGCTGAACAGCATCCCCAAATCAAAAAGATCCATCGGGGCCGCTTCCGGGTCCCAATCATCACACTCCCGAGATGGAGCATCATCTCGCCACAGGACGTCGAGCGCCTCGCGAGCTCGTCGACGCTGACGACGCACGCCTTTCGCGTGCGCAACAAAATTGTGCCACCAGGAAGGCGGCAATAAACAAACTGCCCTTAAGACGACGCGAGGAACCTGAAACAAATAAAATAACCAGCAATGAAATAAAAATACAGCGAGGAACGAAAATAAGCAGTCATAAGTCAATAAATAATTAAAATAAAGTCATGAACAAAATAAATAAAATAAAACAATGAAGAGGAAATGTAATTTTCAAAAACTCACCAGAATAATTTCGACGTCGTCAGTGGTGTAGACGGCCATATTTCCTTCCAATTTGAACATTCTTTGACTTCGTTATCTGAAAAAAGAAATGATAAAAAAAAAAAATTCTTAAAAACTATACATTAATGAAAAGAATAAATAAGAATACAGGAAGAAATAAATAAAACTAAGACAAGCAGAACGTACCACTTTGGAGATCAACGACGGAATGAAGTCCGCGAACTGAACCTCCTCTCTCAACCATGGGAACGGAAAAAAGATATCAAAAAACGCCTGCCATACAAAAAATGAAAAACGAATGAAAAAAAAGCCACAAGAAGGCAGAACAGAAATAGAGGAAGAATTAATATTCATAGAGGAAAAAAACAAAACAAAATATATAGTATATATAGACATAAATTTTTGGTATTGCAAAAATAAGGATTACAAGTAAAAAAAGAAAACTGGCTTTGGACGTGAAATGTTCCGTCACATCTAGGAATTTTAAGATAGAATAATTAACGGATATAGAACGAAAAGTTGAATTTTTACTTATCTGTAATTAACATGACATTTTCAGAAAAAAAAGATAAAATATATGTATATGTATACGTATGGGAAAACATAACATGAAACAAAATTGTAACGATGACCGTTTCGAGAGACAACAAAAATCACGGAGTGATTTCATTTAAAGGGGGAGGGATGTTGTACCCTGAGCAGGTTGCAACAATACGTTATTGCTACATAGCAAGAGTATTGACCGGACGTTCCAGAATGTTCAATTTGTTAACGCTAACAAATAAATTGCAGGTCTTTGACCGCTGCTGACAATGCAGCGCGTGTACAAATGACGAAACGCGATTATCCAAAATCGTGAGCCTTCAGCTCATGACTAAACTCGACAGTCTTCGAGGAACTCTCGAAGCGGTTGGTCGATCACTAAACTCCACTTCTAATTACATATTAATTATTAAATTAACCATCCCGGTTTTTTCTCAATAAAGTCAACGTGCTTTTAAATTACGTCGAACCGAGCAAATTCATTTGCCTTGGCAAATAACCCACAAATCCGGACCTCATTTCCTCCTCTCGAGTTGAGTCGAAATTCGAGGTCACAACAAAGATTCGAATTTTTTCCGGTAACGGAAAATTGATTTTGTTTATGATTACCTTTTTCTCATGAACACTCTGCTCACTAATTCGTATCGCACATACAAAAAATAATCGAAAAAAAAATATTAAAACAAGCTTTTATTATTTGTTAATGAAAAATAACTAAAAAGTTAAAAATAATTTCATTCCGATAGAAAATAAGTTTTCAAATAAAAGCGTGTTGCACCCTCTTTTCCCCCTCTTCTGTTAAAATGTAACATGCGTTTATTTGAAAACTTGTATCCAATCGGAATAAAATTATTTTTAACTTTTTAGTTATTTTTTCTTAACATCTAATAAAAGCTTGTTTTTGAAGAATTTTTTTTTCGTTTATTTATTTTTTAATTTTTAGTATTTATGATGTAAAATAATTGATTTAGTAATTTATATCTATTTGCAAAAAAAATGTTTCGCAAAATTTTTTGCACAAAAATTATTTTGCAAAATTTGTTAGACAAAGTTATTTCACACAATTAGCTTGCAACATTTTTCTCCAAAATTTATGCAAAAAATTTTTTACAGAAAATTTTTCGGAAAAAGACTGTTGCGCAAAGTTTTCGTCGAGAAATGTTGCAAATCAATTGCTTAAAACCATTTTGTCAAGAAAATTTTGCAAGACAATTTTTTTGCAAAAAATTTGGCGAAACTTTTTTTTTGCAGAAAATTATGCGAAACATTTTTTGTTGCAAAACAATTTTCGAGCAAATTTTGTGTGATAATACTGCATTGTCATCCGATTTACATATGCAAGACAAATTTAAACTCAATCGGAGTTCGTGTTTGCCAGTTCGAATTGTCCCGGTGTTCATTTTTTTCGATTTTTATTGTTTGTTAATAAATACTTGAGAGGAATAAAACATATAAGTGATAGGTGACGTATCGAGAGACGCGGCAGCATCTCGGCTTTAAGTATTAAAATTAGAAAGTTCTATGTTATAACAGAAATAGTCTTATCTAACGGCGTTTTACACCAATACGGCAAGAAGTTTGGATTCATTGAAAGATTATTGTTCAAAACTTATATGTTTTGCTCAGCTGTTCCCGCGACTCACTCATTGAATATATATAGCCGTAGTGAGTAGTGTATATAGCCGATTCAACAATACATTCGTTACATCGGCAAGAGTCGCGGGGTTGGCTGAACGGAATAGTTTGTCACAACAACTTGACCGTTTGTTGATTCAGCAAAGTCTGTTGAATTGCTTCACAGGTATAAATTATTTTTCTCAATGAATTTATTTATCTTTGAGGGGCAGCGGTACACCTATGTACCACCTTTTTTCCTGCAGTTTTTTCATTATTGCCGTTCTATTTTCCAATACCTTTATACTTCTAAGTCGTTTCTAGTATCTTGAAGGTTCAAGCTAAAAGATACTTAAGGAAAAAAGTGGATAATTGTTTATTTATAATTAATTATACATAATTCAAACGCAAAAAACTCTTTTTTTCAGAATAAATCCAGCTGTTCTCAAACGAAGTGTCGAAACGCTTTGAAATTTTTTTCATATATTCTGCAGGTCTATTACTAACTTATAAAAAATTTTCAGATTTTTTCTCAAATTTTCTCAAATTTTCGAAAAAAATTATGGAATTTTCTAAAAATCCATTTTCGAAGAAAAAAGTTTATGTTATATGAATTGTTATTAAATATTCCATTTGTGTTCATAACAAATTAGCGAAATTCTTTTTCGGAGTACTAGGTGCCAGCAGTAGCGTATAAAAAAAATAGCAAAAGGGTTGTTTCTTACTGCTAGGTAGGCAATACTACAGAAGGCTACGCGTTCGGAAGTGAAATCACTAGATCGTACAAATAGCTGGGATTATTTTTCTTCTACTTTAGTATTCTCTTTTTCTCCTCGAAAAATTTCTGATCCACTGGTTTATGCAAAATGAGCTCGGACGAAGAAAATTTGCAAGAAGCAGAAATTCCTAATACCTGTGAGTCAGATGACGGAATTGAAAACAGCGAAGATGATTTTTGCATCACAGAAAAAATCTCACCAGAGAAATCATTTGAATTCGACGATGATGCATTTGAGTCGAATGATGATTTGAATAGTAACGTTGATGAAGATGACGATACTCCTCTGAGTATTCGTATCGCAGAAATAGATGGAATTTGGGAAAAGAGAAGAAAATGTCGTTTTGATCTACTATTTACTGAGCAAACTGGTGCGAAAAATTTTCCAGAACATATTCAAAATCCGGGTGAAGTTTTTTTATGTTTATTCTCAGAACACAATATTTAATTGATTGTTGAATAATCGACTTTGTATTGCCAGCAGAATGAAATCGTTTCTGGCGCTATCACGAGTGAAGAAATAAAGAAGTTTTTAGGATTGAATATTGTAATGGGCATAAAAAGATTACCGTCATATCGGGATTTCTGGTTCAAAAACTTGCAAATAAATGATTTTTATGTGAGTTCCGTCATGACTGTCAAACGGTTTTCTTTTTTACTATCCAATTTACATTTGAATGACTGTACGAAAGAACCCCAAAGAAATGAACCCGGGTATGATAAATTGTAAAAAATTGCTCCCCTTCAGAATACCCTTTCTGAAACTTATCAGCATTTTTATAATCCAACTAGGAATCAAGCAATTGATGAGAGCATGATCAAATTCAAGGACAGGAGCTCTATGAAACAGTACACGCCAATGAACCCCATCAAGAGAGGCTATAAAGTTTGGGTTTGAGCCGATGAATATGGATATGTTTGTGAGTTTCAAATGTACACTGGTAAAGTGGGGAATAAAACAGAAAGACTTTTAGGTGAGAGAATAATAAAGGATTTGAGTCGTGCTTTAGCGCACAAGCACTATCGCATTTACTTCGACAATTATTTTACTACTGTGAATTTGATGGTGAGCTTACTAAACGACAGAATCTTTGCATGTGGTACAGTTAGAAAAGACAGGAAAGATTCACCAAAGAACTAAAAAGCCGAAAAAAGTATGTCTCCTGGAGATAGCGAATTTCGAACTTCATACAAAGGAGTTCGATGGCTAAAATGGTTTGATAAAGAACCAGTACATTTTTTATCCAACTTTCATGACCCTTCAGATATATCACAAATTAATAGAAGACAAAAAGACGGTTCTTTGAGAGGAGTGACCTGTCCACAAGTGGCCAAAGATTACAACAGCCATGTGGGATGCGTGGATAAAGCTGACATGCTGAAATCATATTACGAAATCAGTCGAAAAAGCAAAAAGTGGTGGCATCGTATCTTCTTCCATTTTCTAAATGTAACATTAGTGAATTCTTTCATTACATACAGTCAGCTTTTTCCAACAGAAAACTTATCGACTAAAGAGAGGAAGACCGTTTACAAGTTATCCATTGACTTTCAAACCGAAAATAAGTGATACGGTTAGAAAATCACAGGCACCACACTTCTCTGGTGTTCAGACTCGCAGAAGATGCCACCACTGCAGTACAAAAAAAATACAAAGTCGGACGAAATATTATTGTATGACATGCAAGGTTTCATTGTGCATTGAGGAAGAAAGAAATTGCTTTGTGAAGTACCATGAAGCGAAATAAGCTAAACTTTCACCTGAAACAAGAAAATACGAAACTGAAAAAATTATAAAAAATGATTCAAAATTATAAAAAATGAAATAAAAAAACGAAAAAGTTGTAAAAATAGCAAAAAAACATTTGAAAAAAATTATAAAAAATGATTCAAAATTATAAAAAATTTAAAAAAAACAAAAAAAAAAGTTTGAAAAAAAAACAAAAAAATATTTTAAAAAAAAGTAAAAAAAAATGGAACTAGTTTTTTCCCACGTCCACGTCGTTAGTTCTGGGTCATGCTAAGAGGGAGGAGAATACGCACATATTCACCAATTTTTAGTGTCTGAGACGCTCGATAAGACGTATACTTTTATACTAATTACTACAATAAGTATAAAATTAGATGCTAATTGCCATATCGGATCCGCCATCTTGAACTTTGGAATTCTGACATCAGAATCGTGATCAGTCACCCCAAAAAACCCCCTACACCAAATTTTGTGCCGACCGAACGGAAAACCGCGAACTTAACCTAAAAAAGTCGCCATTTTGGGTTTGTCATTTTGAATTTTTCAACTCTGACGCTAGAATCGTAATCAGCGATCCGAAAAACCCGTGTGTACCAAATTTCGTACCGATTGAACGAAAAACCACGAACTTCACCTAAAATAGTCGTCATTTTGGGTCCGCCATCTTGAATTTTCTAATTCTAACGTCAGAATCGTAATCAGCGACCCCAAAAACCCTTAGACCACCTATGATTTTGAAAATTTGTTCCATAGAAAAATGTGCCCCTCAAAGGGTTAACTGCGATTTCGTTTAGATGAATTGAAATTATTTTTATTACAACATGTCATGTGATGCTAAATCAACTGTATTAAAAGGTTCAATGAAATGACAAACTACTTTAGCCAATGGTTTTTTTTTATTGAACTAACTTCACAAGATTAGATACAACTACACGTGTAATTGATCAGCATGCGTACAGAAGTTTGGCTCAACCGAAAAAACTATTCGAAACCAAATGTGTTCCATTCAAAGGTACTTGCAGTTGAATGAATGTATGTCTGGCAACAGAACCATGGGGTTAGCTCAATGAAATTCATTTTGTTGTATCAACATAGTGTTGGTTGATGTACATGAATTTTCTTTGAGTGAATGGAAAAACGCTGAACCCCACGGCGGGGTTAGCTGTATTTTTTGTTCATTGTGTGGTTGGGACGTGAGGTAGATCGTCGCACATTTAACTGACTTCAACGACCTATGTCAGCTCGTCTTCTTCTCGGCATTTTAATAAACATGAATTTTAAACATTGAAAACTTCAAACTGAGTCCTCGATCACGCTGAAATTTGTTGTTATGCACGACAAAATGACCATAGGTAAATAGAATAACAGATCAAAATAAGTGAAACTCTAAAAAAACAAAAACAATTTTATGAGAAATGACAGTTTTGTATCGTCTTACAGGTCTTCGGATTAAAAGTAATCCGAAGTAACGATTTCCATAAAGAATTGATAATTTTCAATTGTTAGGTTTTTCAGCTAAAGTTTAGGATTTTACGACTTTTTTTCTTTTAAACCACCCCTGCATTATAGCGAACAAAATTTAAAAAAACATAATTAAAATCGGTCAAGCCGTTTTTGAGTCTTAACGAGACTAACGAACAGCAATTGATTTTTATATATGAGCCATTCCATCAATTACGGACGTCGGATCCGGTCTCACCCCCTCAGATCTTCTCGCAATTTTTTGAGCTGAAAGTCCTTATCAAAAAACAGAATCCCAATTTTTTCAGATTTTTCCCTCTCTAATTTTTGTAGTTATTATTTGGGTATTTCGTCTAGTTTTACGATTTTTGATTTATTCATTTTGATTCGCCATCTTCCACCACAACAAAAAATTCAAAAAATAGATTTTTTACGTGAAAAAGTCTCAGATTTTCAAAAAAAAATTGTTCTTCTGTTATGTACTTAAAAAGCTCTTAAAATTGAGTTTACAATCTCAAAAGCTGTTTTTTTGCCGTTGCCGAAATTAAATGAAAAACTTCAATAATTTTTTCAAAGAGCTGAGAAAATTTTACATAGAATACATAATTTCCAAGATGGGTTTCCCATAAATATCAAAGAAATTAATAAATGAACAAAAATCGAAGATAGAAGATGGAAAATGAAAGAGAACTTTTGTGAAGCATTCCTTGCATTGTATATTATTATTATATTCTATAATGTGCTGTCGAATGCTTCGTTTCAGGTAGTACCAAAGTTCCGTGGTGATTGAGAGTTAGTCAAGTTTCTTATATTTTAAATGAAATAAAATGAGTTGTTTGAATATCGCAGTATATATCAAGGCTTATACATATGTGTCATGCAATACAATTTCAACCTGGGTCTGACCCTTGACCTCTCGGATTTGGATCGCGATTTTTCACATGATTGTTCTCACTTTGAAAAGCACCCAGTTTTTTTTCGATTTTTCAGATTCAATTTGAATCTTCTACAATTTCCTAAACGATTTTATTGATTGACACAATTTAAAAATCTGAAAAAATTCAGAAAAGTCATGTGTCAGATATCAAAATTTTTAAGCTTAGAGCGGGAGTGAGGAGATTTGTTCTTCTAACAATTTTCAAGCTTTAAAAAAAAAACGTAAAAAATAATAGAAGCGGGAGTTATTTTACTGTAAATTGTTGCTGAAACATTTCCATATGTCATATCGGATTTTTGAAAAAAATTTCAGATTTTTCGCAATAGATTTTTTTTTCTTTATGTTTCTATAATAAATGGTGCCGGAAAATCTGAAATTTTTTCAAAAAATCCGATATAACATATGAAAATGTTTCAGCAACCATCCATAGTAAAATCACTCCGACTTCTAATTTGTTTAGCTAATGCTTAGAGCCAGAGTAGGGAGATTACTATTTTCATACTAAAAAAAAAAAAACGCTAAAAAAAATTAGAAGCGGGAGTTCATGTACAATGGATGGTTGCTGGAACATTTTCATAAGTCATATCAGATTTTTAAAAAAAATTCAGCTTTTTCGGAACCACTTATAAGCAAAATCATTTTTTCTAAAAATCTTTTGCAAAAAATCTAAAATTTTGTTCGAAAATCTGATATGACATATGAAGATGTCTCAGCAAACATTCATTGTAAAATAACTCCAGGTTCTATTTTTTCAACGTCTTTTTTCGGAAAAAGCTTGAAAATAGTAAGAAGGAAAAATCTCTCCACTCCGGCTCTAAGCTTACAAATTTTAATATCTGACACACGATTTTTCAGAATTTTTTTAGATTTTTAAGGTGTGACGAACAATAAAATCATTTAAAAAATTGTAGAAATTTCAAATTGAATCTGAAAAATCTTTAAAAAAAACTGAGTGCCTTTTAAAGTGAAAACAATCATATAAAACATCACGAGCCAAATCCAAGAGGTCAAGGGTCGGACCCAGGTCGAAATGGTATGGAATGACACATATACATATAGAGCACTGTAGGGATACAGCGAAATAATTGATTGCTTATTAGATATATTTTCAGTCGGTTCAATATTTACGATAAGCGTAAACTTTTGGAAGTGTACAGGCAGACCACACAATGAAATCTATATTCAGATGCATGTATACTATTATATATGCACGAATAGAAGATCGCGTCAACGCCGCAGTCACAGTCGACGCGCACACACACGGGACTCACACACGGAAAACGAATCGGTTGTCCGTCTGCATGTATGTAATACTCCTTTCTACGCACGCGCGAGTGTTTCTACGTACGCGCTTTCATTCGCGCTTGCGCATTGCAAGCCAAAGTTATATAGGAGTATTTCATATATGTCTATGTGTCGAGCATTGCCATGTTATCCTTTCCGTGTCGCATTTCTGTAGAATTCTATAATGGAATTTGAACTTTGAATGTTAATATTTCAGAAATTAATGAGTTAACGGTTCTGGAACCTATCTTCAAAATTTGTAAATTTTTGTTACGCTGTTCACAATGGTGACTTGTTTGTGTGTGTCCGTGAGCTAATTAGCTATTTCTTTAGTCGCCAGGTATACGCACACTCTGTTGTTTGAAATTCTCTAGATGAATCCGATGGGCGAGAGAGAGATTATGTCGGCGATGGCTCTTGCGTAGTCCTTGATAGGGACTCCTTCGATGCCATTAAAAGGGCTATACCAGTGTAACCCATGAAAAATTAGGCGATTTTCGGGAATTTTTATAAAAGAAAGTACTCGATAGAATATATAGATAGATAGGTGCCAAAAAAAAAAGTTCCCAACTGCTGACATGATTCCGGCCGAATGAGAAGCTGAAAAAAAAATTCAAACAGGTTATAAAAGTTGAAGGTATTTCCTATACAATGACCTACGCTTTTTGAAAAATATCAAAAATTAACAAAATGGCGTAGTTCTGTAAAAAAGTGGCGTTTTTAAGGGTAAAAAAATAGTCGTTTTTTTAATGCCAAATTGACAATTTTCAACTAATCAAAAAGATCCTAGGTCATTGTATAGTAAATATATTCAAGAATAGTCAGTTTCAATTTGAAGTCGATCGGTCAATTTCTCGTTGAGTTATGATGTCAGCAATTTTGAAAAATTTCGTTTCGAGAAAAACGCGTTTAAAGTTTCAACTATCGATTTTTGCTAGATGAATTTATATTTACCATAAAAATTGCTAATCTGCTATGCCTGGCCCATACAATACACCTTTTTGTTCCTCGAAAAATGCCTGCTGAGAGGCTAATGCTTGTCTCTGGGCTGTTCGTCCCTCTTTTGAGAACGCCGCGTGACGTATCTCCGCCTGCTTGATTCGGCTGTCATCTCTTTGAAATGCATATTCTTCCGCAATAGGGCCGACAACCACACCCATTACTTCTATTATTTTTGAAATACTATAAAAACCATCATTAAATATTGAAACTGCTAGGAAATTAGCGATCTCAATCCTTTTCATGCCGCTGTGAAGGTGCTTTGGAGCAAAGTGCTATAGCAACCCATTATAACTTTCGTTGTTGTTTTGTGTGTTTCCTCCTTTCCATCGCTCTAGCAATTCCCTTGAACTCGAATCAGTATAAATTGGTTTCAAAGCTTCCGTAACATCCTTATCAAGTGGTAAATAATTGTGCTTGAACTTTGATAAGTCCATTCCTTGAGCTTCCGCGCGACGATAGAACGCTGCCATTTAAAATCTATTCAAGATACGACCTTGCCGCTTTCACAGGATATTTTCGAAAGTATAAACTATTGAATTAGAAAAAAAAATCGATTTTTTAAAAGTGTTACTGTTCGGAAAAATGTTTGAATTGACTGGTTGGGAAATTGGGCGAAAAAGGTGGAAGGTTGGAGGGAACGAAGTGGCCGGAAGTTCATTGCGGGCGATGAAAAAACTCACTCGCGTACACACAATATTTCGTTCTTTATTAACACAATAGGTTTAACGTTCGAAATTATATAATCAATGTTCCAAAAATGTTCAAGAGTCTCGCCTCGGCGATGACTATGCGCGATCAAAGAGAGGCCAAAAAATAGCGGACGTCGCGGACGACGCCGCGTGTCGCGTGAATAATGAATGCGCGCAAATTCTCAAAGAAAATCACACCGAATCGAAGTAAATGGTTTCCATGAAGTTACCGCGTGAAGCCAACCGGTTGTGCTCTTGGCCGGTCGTAAATCGTCAAAGAGCTCGAGGGAATACAGAAAGAAAACCGAGAAATTGAAAGATGGCCGATAATCGATGTGAATCGAAGGGATTGCCAGAACGAAGTCTTTTCGAAGAAGTCCACTGAAGTTATGGTTAAAGAATTCCGGTGAAGTTATGCACGAGGAGACGGCGAGATCGAAGAGGAATCGGGCGTACATCGATCACTCTTCTTTCCCACGGTAGAAGTCCGCGAAGAAGAAGGAGAGAATATGTCGTGAATCGACCTGTATCGAAAAGATCTCAGAAGCCAACTGATAAGAAGCGTCCGTTTTCGCGAGCGAGAGCTGCTATGGGGAGGTGAGAGAGTTGCGAGAGCCACGAGTAATGCAGAGTCCAGCGAGAGCTTGACCGTTCACTGAGGGTCTCTCACGGCACATCTGACAACTACGCGCTTTTCCGAACACACTCCCCGCCTTCGTCAAGCTCTGTTGACGAAGATTCCGTCGGTAGACCGCACAATTTTGCGATCGGCCGCTTGAAGGTGGAAGATGGCGTTCGAAGTGTGACGACTCGAGTAAGGCCGTCTTCGCCAGGGTGAAGTTCGAGGATCCGCGCGAGTGGCCACCGCGTCGGAGGAAGTCTTTCGTCTGTTATGAGAACGAGTGACCCCACTCGTATCTCATTAGACGGATGGTGCCATTTTGAAGTTGAGAGACCTTGATGAAAGTACTCTCTTGACCATCTCTGTCAGAAGTGCTGTAGCCATGCTTGAAGAAGTTGCCACCGAGACAACCGAGATTCCGCCGTTGAGGTCAGAGATGGCTCGGGCACTGTGGTAAGTACCTCAACGACGATGGAGTGACCCGGAGTCAAGGATGACAAGTCCTCCGGGTCGTCCGAGAGAGCACAAAGCGGCCTTGAATTGAGCACTGCCTCGACTTGCGTAAGAAGAGTCGTTAATTCTCCATACGTAAGACCGAAGACCCGCCGAAGATGATATTTTGCCGATTTCACGGCAGCCTCCCATTTTTCACCCACGTGAGGGGCTGCCGGGGGATTGAAGGACCACTTTGTACCGAGGCTGGTTAATGCGGAGATAGTTTGGTTCACTTCCATTGAACCAGCCTTGAATAGAACCTGTAGAGTGGCATCTGCACCGCTGAAGTTCGTTCCACAGTCACTGTACAGAGTGTGACAGATACCCCGTCGACCAGAGAACCGCCGATATGCTGCGATGAAGGCTTCTGAAGTGTAGTCCGTCACTAATTCGAGGTTCACCGCTGAAGTAGAAAAACAGACAAAAACTGCGAGATATTTGCTGCTCTTCCTCGCCAAGTCTTAACCGTGAAGGGTCCGGCATGATCCAAGCCAGAATGAAAGAAGGCACGTGAAGGTGTGACTCGTGGCGAGGGAAGTTGCCCCATCAATTGCTGAGCTCTGAGGCCTCGAAACCTCGCGCAAGTGGTGCAGCGAAGAATGTATGATCGTACTGGCGCTCGACCACCCAAAATCCAGTACGATCTGCGGAGATAGGCCAGTGTTGCTTGTGTGCCACCGTGAACAGTCCGGAGATGGGCATCTGAAATTATCAGTGTTGTTAGCCTTGAATCCCGAGGTGAAACAGGTGGATGTTTCGCCTCGGAGTGAAGGATCGAATGCTTGAGGCGTCCGCCCACACGAAGGACTCCGAGTTGGTCGATGAAAGGTGTTAGGGCGGTCATTGCATTGCTCCGTTGTGTTGCTCCGCTTGAAATTATCCGTAGCTCAGCAGTGAAGTACGACTGTCGGATGAGGCGTATCCAGAAAAACTTTGCGTCTTCCAGGTCTCCCGGTGAAATCGGGTTGGTCATTGAAGTATGTGGAACTCGCCTGAAGCGGAAAAAAGCTCTTTTGCAAATTGCCGTGATTCGAAGTAACCGATTAGGGAAGAATATCGCTCCAGAAGGTCCCAAATCGGTAGAAGAGGCCCTGAAGTTGAAGTGAAGGCGAGACCTGGACGCTGTTCGAGGTCGCAGTCGGTGACGATCTCGAACGACGAAGTAGGCCAACTGGTGCAAGGCTGCAAGAACCAAGTTGGTCCATTCCACCAGAGAGAATGCCGAGAAAGTTGCCGAGGTGTCATTCCACGAGACGCACAGTCTGCGGGATTTTCCTTGCCCAAAATGAAGCGCCATGTCACGTGCGAAGAGATTTCTTGAATTGAAGTGACTCGATTTCGGACAAAGTCCTTCCAACGAGCCGAATGCGACGTGATCCAAGTTAATGTTACCGACGAATCGGTCCAAAGGAACACTGGAACATCTCCAAGTTCGAATGTCTTCTGGACGTACGAAACCAGCCGTGAAAGAAGTAGCGCAGCGTCGAGCTCAAGCCGCGGAATTGTCAGTCGCTTGAGAGGTGCAACCTTCGTCTTTGAGGTGACAAGCGTGATGGTTGAAGAGCCATCATCTGAAGTTGAACGAAGGTAAACCACGGCTGATATAGCCAGTTGCGAGGCGTCCGAAAAACCGTGAAGCTGAACCGTTGCCGAGGGTTTTAGTTGAAGCCACCGAGGGAGAGAAATAAGCGAGAGATCCGCTAAGTTCTCTCGGAAGTGAAGCCACCGGTGATAAAGTGAAACCGGAAGAGGGTCGTCCCAGTGAAGTTTTGCCAACCAGAGCTCTTGAAGAAACATCTTTGCCGTGATGATGATTGGTGAAACGAAGCCCAATGGGTCAAATAATTGCGCCGATTCCGAGAGGATTGTCCGTTTTGTCACCGATTGACCGAAGGTTAGTTGAAGCGTGAACTTGAAGTAGTCGCTTTGCGAATTCCAAACGAGACCGAGAAGTTTGACGCTGGAGTCCTCTGGTTGGATCACAACCGCGCCGGATTGTGGCTCGGGATTCCCAATATCTTGAAGAAGTTCCGTGGAATTTGACGACCATTTTTGAAGTGGAAAACGACTTTGTTTGCAAATTTCTTGAAGTTGATGTGCAGATGCCTCAAATTCCGCCGTTGTATCTGCACCGCCGAATATATCATCCGACGTATCTGCCCTCAGTCAAGGGAAGCACCGCTAATAAAAAGTCATGCCCCTTGTCCTCGACGAGTTAAAGCATGACTCGAATAGCCAAGAACGGGGCACAACTGAGGCCATAAGTGACCGTTGTGAGGCAAAAAGGGGTGATGCGCTCCTGCTCATCAACCCAGAAAATCCGTTGAAGGTTCCGATCATTCGAATAAAGGTCAATTTGACGGTACATCTTTGTGATGTCCGTCGCGAAGATGAAGCGATGCCGTCAGATCCAAAGAAGTACGTCGGAAGTGTCCTGTTAAAGTTTGGCGCCCGTGTAGAGGAGGTCGTTAAGCGAGACATCACTGCTCGTCTTGCACGACCCGTTGAAGACCACTCGAAGCTTGGTGGTGGTGCGTGATGGGGCAAATAATGCACGGGAATTGAAGCTGGTCCAGTAGAAGTTCGTACCATGTGAGACAACGTCTCGTACTTCTGAAGAAAACCGTGATACAACTCTCGATAAGTTGAATCACGCGCGAGCCGCTTTTGAAGTTGAAGAGGGGAGCGCCACGCTGCCATGAAGGAATACCCGAGAGACGATGGTGAAGTGTTAAAGGAAGGTGAACTGTAGATCGCCCGTCTCCGTCTCGCGAATGTGTGTCCTTGAAGTGTTGCTCAAAGGAGAAATCCTCGGGCTCAGATGTAGAGGCTGAGTCTGACGGAATTTTCTCCTGTTCCCAGCAATTTCTAAAGCAAGGAAGCGAACTCATTATCAATTGAAGTGTGCTGAATACGAACCAAGCTTGAAGTAGAATCAGACATTAAAGAGCGGCTGACGGTGGTAGCTCCCCGCGTGCGGCCATCTTACTGACTCCCAATTCCAAGATATTAATTGAAGCGGCCATTCTTTCCAATCGAAGAAGTGGAATCGTACGTTCTGAAATGAACGAAAGTTCAGCACTGGGATCGATTAAAAGCCGAACTCGATGCGAACTGCCAGAAGAAGAGGTCAGAGTTGCCTGGCTCGTTGCCAGCAAAATTGAAGGCCGAATATCCAAATTGGTAGAAGCACCAATGATCGGTCGGGAGAATGTTGGAAATAATTTTGTTCTTTCCAAAATTCTGTAAATAAATCTTCTGTACTGGGTGTATAAAAATGATGTCACCACTTCGCCCAGTAAATCTCCAACTCGAGATCGGTGGAGATCTATAAAAGTTTGTAGCCGCAAAATCGACCTTGACCCTGAAATTCGAGGTCGAATTTTTTATCAGCTCAAAAAATTCTACTTATTAAGAGGAACCGAAGTCAGAAAAGAACCATAGGTCAGAGATGCGTCCTTCAACTGGAAACGACAACGTCAATTCGAAAAAAAATCGAAATAGTGCGTTCTCACAAAATGTTGTTCACAGGAACACGGAATAAAAATTTCAATAATTATAAAAAAAGCCTTTCAACGCAGACACTTCAATTTTTATTAATTGGAATCAAGAAATGTCGGGATTGGATGACGCTGACCACGCGGAGGTGGATGAATCGGCATGAGATGGGTGACACAGATCTTTGCGATTTCCCTTTGTCGCATTACCACTACGAGCATCCAATTCCCTAGCCCATGTTTGCCGAAAATCAATTAAAACATAGTCCCGCTGAATTAACCTTGACCCTAAAACTCAAAGTCAGTTTCAAAGTCAATTCATCTCGTTAAGAGGCATAACTAGAAAGACTTTATGTCTGGCACAGAGCACGCCTGCTATTCTGTTAAAACAAGCCTTTAGATGGCCAGGTTTGCGATAAACGATTTTGAGCTTAACAGAAGATGATATCACCAACACATTTCAGAGTCATATCGTGCTTGCGTGGCTGTGCATAAGTTGCTTAAACATATTCATTAGCGGCAGACCAGTAGCTTTACCTGGAATACACCACGTCGAGGTTATTAAAAAAATCATCAAGACAAATCTGTGTTTTGTCGTTGCAGTCCCATTGATCTCTATCATCGTCGAGTTCTTTATCACTGCAGTCTTGGTCATCTCCAGCATCATTGAAATTTTTGTCGTCACAGTTTTGGTCAGCTCTATCATCGTTAAAGTTTTTGTCGTCGCAATCCTGGTCATCTTTATCATTGTCAAAGTCTCTCGTCGCAGTCTCGGTCAATCCTATCATCGTCGCAGTCATCGCAATTTCGATCAACTTTATCGTTGTCGGTCTATCGTCACAGTCTTGGCCAATTCTTTCGTTGTCGAAGTCCACCGTCGTAGCCTCGGTCAACTCTATCATAATCGAAGTCTTTATCGTTGTAGTCCAGGTCATTTCTATCGTAGCCAGTCTTTGTCGTGGCAGTCTTGGTCATCTCTAGCATTGTCGAAGTCGTTGTGGTCGCTCCATCAGTGATTGCCTTCACTGGCTGAATCTTTGTTGGCCCTGTCACTGTCGTAATAACATGAATCGTTGTCGGCGATCACATCGTGGTCGTGGACGAGATGGACGAGATCAACGTCTTATGTTGCGCACTATTGACCAAGCTTTCGGAAACTTTAGAAGAGCTCGCGGAATTTATCGTCAGTTACTACTTGATCGGACAAACGGTCTTCCTCTACGGACAGGGGCAATTCTCGAATAGCCGCTCGCGTTGGTATAGCGCACATGACGGTGCGTCGCATAATTCGTGAAGAGGGTCTACGACCGTACCACGTTCAATCTGTTCAAGCACTATATCCTGGAGATTATCGCGCTCATCGTATTTTTGTCGATGGATGCTACATAAACTGGAGGGAGATCCTTATTTTTTTTTAACGCATCCTATTTACCGATGAGGCGAGCTTCTCCAGCACCGCAATCGTGAACCAGCAGAACTTACGCATCTGGGCTGAGAGGAATCCTCGTGCGATGATGCAACGAGTTCATCAAGAACGTTTTTCAGCAAACGTTTGGGCAGGTATCGTTGGGAACACCCTGATAGGTCCAGTCTACCTTCCACTAAGATTGCGCAGTCGCAATTATTTGCACTTTCTGCAACGCGATTTAATGCTACGCCTTGGGGACATGATTCCACGACATGCTCGCCATCGCATTTTTTTCATGCACGACGGAGCACCACCTTATTTTGGTCTCGAAGTCCGTGCTCTCTTAAACGAAATGTTTGGATCGCGTCGGCTCGGTCATCGGCCTGCTCCGCATCTCTGGTCACCAGAGATGGGAGTAACTAGTTACTTTTGTAACTAGTTGCGACAGAGTTACACGATACTCTTGTATCGAGTAACTAAAATTTTGTAGTTACTGCGATACAAATGTATCGAGTAACTATAGTTACTCGATACTTTTATATCGAGTAACGAAAAAATTGTCGATACTCGATACTTTTGTAACGAGTAACGAAAAAATTTGAGTTACTCGATACTTTTGTAACGAGTAACGAAAAAATTTGAGCTACTCGATACTTTTGTAATGAGTAACGAACAAATTTGAGCTACTCGCTACTTTTGTAACGAGTAACGAAAAAATTTGAGTTACTCGATACTTTTGTAACGAGTAACGAAAAAATTTGAGTTACTCGATACTTTTATATCGAGTAACGAAAAAATTTTCGATACTCGATACTTGTGTATCGAGTATCGAAAAAATCTTCGATACTCGCTACTTTTGTATCGAGTAACGAAAAAATTTTCGATACTCGATACTTTTGTAACGAGTAACGAAAAACTTTTCGTTAGTCTATACTTTTGTATCGAATAACGAAAAAATTTTCGATACTCGATACTTGTTGTTCACTCTCAAAAAAGATGACTTTTCGTCAAATTATTCAATTATATGAAAAAGAGTAATGTAAATTTTTTGAAAATTTTTGGATCGCATGTTTTTGAGTTTTTCAAAATTTCAAAATTTTCTAAGTACCTTCATATCTTGAAAGTATACGATTGACCAGAAAAATGTTTCAGACAAAATAGTTGCAGTTTTACATAAGCTTTATGAACAATTTTTTTTTTTTTAATTTTTTGCGTTTTAAAAATGATCATTTTCGACAAAAATATACGAAAATAATTTTTTTCGATCGGTATGTCACTTTCGATTTATCTCAAAAGGTTCCAGAAAATACTCTGAAGTATGTACAATAGACACGTAATGTTATCTAGATGGCTCGATTAGTCGTTCCAAAACGATGCTTTATTTCCTTAATAATATTTTTTTCGTTTTTGCTCCAATAAGCTCCAAAACATTAATATTATTATTTGTAGATGTTCTTTTACCTAAAAATTTGAGAGAAACAGTTTGAGAGAGTATGATTTTCCATAAGAATTTATTTTTCTAAAAAAGCAAACGCTACTTAGTAAGTACCGTTATATCTTTAAAGCATTCGAATAAACAGAAAAATGTTTGAGACAAAAAAGTTGCAATTTTGCAAAAACTGAAATTTTTTATTTTCTATTTTCAGAGTTAAAAAAAATACCATTTTCATCAAAAATATACGAAAATGATTTTTTTCGATCGGTATGTCACTTTCGATTTATCTAAAAAAATTCCAGAAAAACTCTGAAGTGTGCACAATAAACACGTATTTTTTTTTTGATGGTTCGATTCGTTGTTCCAAAGCTATGCTTTGTTTTATTAATAACACTTTTTTTTAGAAAAATCAATTATTATGAAAAATCATACTCTCCCAAATTGTTTCTCTCAAATTTTTACTTAAAAGAACATCTACAACCATAATATTAATGTTTTGGAGCTTATTGGAGCAAAAACAAAAAAAATATTATTAATAAAACAAAGTATAGCTTTGAAACAACTAATCGAGCCATCTAAAAAAAATCCGTGTCTATTGTACACACTTCAGAGTATTTTCTGGAATTTTTTGACATAAATCGAAAGTGACATACCGAGCGAAAAAAATTATTTCCGTATATTTTTGATAAAAATTGTCATTTTTTAAACTCAAAAAATAAACATAAAATTTTTTTACAAAGTTTATGTGAAACTGCAACTTTTTTGTATGAAACATTTTTCTGTTTAATCGTATGCTTTCAAGATATAACGGTACTTAGAAAATTTTGAAATTTTGAAAAACTACAAAAATTGCGATCCAAAAATTTTGAAAAAATTTACACTACTCTTTTTCATATAATTAAATAATTTGGCAGAATGTCAATTTTTTTGAGAGTGGACATCTTTTTGACCGTTCAAAATGGCATGGAATGCCTCATATATTTTTGCTTGATTTTAACGTTTGTTTCCAATTTTTTCATTTATTTATTTTTTATTAATTTTACTAAAATATAAAGGAAAGGAATTCAATAATAAATCCATCTTTGAATATAAATTTTCATTCATTGGCCAAATTTTTTTTCTAATATGGGCCATCCCATGGTGCCTGATGCCGCCTATACCACCTGGCGCGGCTGCGACCAGCTGAGTTTCGCCATCGTTCTATAAATGATAAAAAAGTTGTTTAATACATTTCATAAACTTTATCGTATAGTGCAGAGAGAATTCAATAATTAGCAAAAAAAACGCTTACGTCGTCTAACCGTCGGTCCCACAACTTCTATATACTCGATGGTATTCGCCACCGGCGGCAATCGCAGCTGCGGCGGTGGCTGCTGCTGCAATACCGGTTGCAACAGTTGCTGCTGCTGCATTCGTTGAAGCAGCTGCAGCTGCTGCTCGTGGAGCTGTTGCAGTTGTTGTTGTTGACATTGTTGTTGCTGTTGCTGCTGCAGTAATATTTGTTGCTGTAGCTGCTGCTGTTGCTCTACCCGCAGCAACTCCCCACCGGCATCATCCTTTTTTATAGCCTCGTCTCGCGCTTTTTCTTTCTTCTCCTCTTTCGTCGAAAATGATCCCATATCTGAAATATTGAAAGTTATTAATACATTCATCCAAATTCAATAAAACTGATGGAATTCAAGACAGAGTGTAATGTATATTAGACTGTTTCAGAAAAAAGACTCTTTTTTTTTTTAAGAAAATCAAATTATCATCAGAGGATAATAAATGCTGGTCGAAACTTTGTGTAGGATAATAAACGCTGCTCAAAACTTTGGGTAAGATAACAAATGCTGGTCGAAACTTTGTGTAGGATATTTTGTGTAGCATTTCTTGTCTTGGATCGAATTTATGCAGGATCAAAATTGTGTAGGAAAATATGTGTAGGATAACAAACACTGGTCAAAATTTTGTGTAGGATAATAAATGGTGATCGAAACTTTGTGTAGGATCATAAATGCTGGTCAAAAATTTGTGTAGGATATTTTGTGTAGCATTTCTTGTGTAGGATCACCTTGTGTAGGATCAAAAATGTGTAGGATCGAACCCCACTCAAGAACATATAACTATTATATGTTATGGAATTCAATGTAATAATAAAACTTAATATGAGTGGGGTTCGATCCTACACATTTTTGATCCTACACAAATGTTTTTGGTGGAAGTTAATATACTGAATATATTCGAAATAATTTTTTATTTCATTTATTTAAAACAAATTATTTTTACTTATTAATTACGACTATCGATGTAATGTTATTTATTTTTATTATTATTTTTATGTAAATATATATCATTTGCTTCAAATTTAACAATTCGATTGGAAATTAATTTTTCTGCCCCTCAATTTCTTGAATATAAAGAATCTTCATTTTTGAAATAATTTGGGAATCATTATTCTTTATATTCAATAAATGATAGAGAAGAAAAATGAATTCCTAATCGAATTGTTAAACTTAAAGCAAATAATATATCTTTGTAATTTTTATTCATTAATGTATAATGTTTTCAAGCAACAGAAATTTCTCATGATAATCAAATAATGGTATGTAATTAATGAATATTATAAGGGGTAAGTGAAATTAAATTTTGAGACGTCAAATTATTTCAATTTGAATATTTGGTGATAAGCAAATATGAAAAAGCTAAAAATAAGGAGATAAAAACAAGCTTCATATTTTTAAGCTTGTTCTTATCTCTTTATTTTTAGCTTTTCTCATATTTGCTTAGCACCAAATATTTAAATTAAAATAATTCGACATCTACAAATTTAATTTCATTTAGCCCTTATAATATTCATTAATTAAATACTATTATTTGATTATCATGAGAACTTTCTATTGCTTGAAAACATTATACATTAATGAATAAAAATTATAAAGATTTATTATTTGCTTTAAATTTAACAATTCTATTAGGAATTCAACTTTCTTCTCTTTCATTTCTCGAATATAAAGAATAAAGGTTCCCAAATTATTTCAAGAATAAAGATTCTTTATATTCAAGAAATTGAAGGGAAGAAAAATTAATGAATTAGAAATATTATTTAAATTGTGGACATACCTTTAAATGTTGTTTCGCGGATTTCACTTCTTCTAATTTTTGGCCACGTGAACTGGACGCACTTCTTGGACTGCTCGTGCTACTCGTCACTAGTCAATTGATCGAAAATCTTGGAATACTACGAGACATTATATGGGCAATGGGCATTGACCATTTATTTTCTTTTGTGACTTGTACGAAATACGTACAATCATCTCCAAAACTATTCGGTATTTCTGTAACGATTTTACCTATAATTTTATTTCTGCAACCTTCTTTCTGTAACAACTGTACAGTGTACACAAATAGTAAACACGGGTCACGTGATCGTACGCGATCTCATTATCCCTTTGCGGGCTCATTGTACAATTCTGAACACAGTTGATTTGTGATATAGTATACGGACGGACGCACCGCGTGTATTACAGCGTAACGAAGCTCATTCGTTTATGAGTAAATTTATACAAATATACGTAATCTGTTTAATTGCACGTTTTCCATATTTGCTATTGCGTGTGCCGTGCTGCCTTAAAGTGCTGCATTTAGTGAAGTGAATAGAAGAATTGTGAATATCGTCAATCGATTGTGAATTGTATATAAAATTGGTCGATATAAAAATCCGTACTGCCACGTGCCAGCGATCGAACGAGAACATAAGGATGTCAAATAGTAAGTATCATGTATTCCGGTTCATTTAATTAACTGATTATCAATTTTCAAAACAAGTCTTAAAATTAATTAGTTTTTTACACGAAGTTATTATTTTTTGCATTCAGAGAAGTAAAAGTACCCCCCCCCCCGTCCTCGGACTTTCTCTTTCTCTCTCTCTCTCTCTCTCTCTTCTGCCTTTTTTTGCAAAAAATGTAAAAAAAAATAGACTAAACCTTAAGAAAAAATAGAATTAAAAATAGAATGAAACATTTATGTATGCTTTCTTTTTATCTCATAATATAGTTAAAATTATATTGATAGTAAAGAAAATTATGATTTTGAAAATTCGAAAAAAAATAAAACCATCGTTTTCCCATTTCCGGACTGGGTTTAAAATTCATGTTTTAGGAACTAATATTTTTGAGAATTAAAAAAAAATCGAAGGACCCAAACAATTTAAAAAATCGTGTTTTAGCTTCAAAATGAAAAGAAATCAATCGACTTAGCTATGAATAATTTTTTACATAGAATTTTCGGAAAATTCATCTAACCTCACTCCTACATATTTTCGCAATTTCTTCTTATCTTAAAGTCCTCATCGTAAAACAAAATCCCAAATTCGTTCAGATCTTTCCTTCTCTAACTTTTGCAGTTATTGTATGGAATATTCCATCCAGTTTTATTGTTTTTTTTTATTCAGTTTGTTTTGACATTTTCCACCAGAATAAAAAAAATTAAAAAAAATAGACTTTTCGTGATCTCGATCTTGAGAGCTTTTCATAAGCATTATCGGAAAAGCAAAATTTTTTTTGGAAAGCTGAAACGTTTTTACGCAAAAAACCTATTTTTTAAATAAATTTTTATTGTGGTGAAAGATCGCAAAAAAATGAATAACTTTAATTTTTAGTTATTAATTTATTTCTCGTGTGTTTATCTGGAACCCACCTAAAAACCCAAAGTTTGAATATGTTCTTGTAAGTTTTTCGCAGAATTTTTTTTTTTAATTTCAAAATTTGGGCAACGGTCAAAAAATCGCTCATTGAATTAAAAACTGAATTTTGAGAGCTTTTCATGAGCATTATCAAAAAATCATTTTTTTTAATAGCTCAAATTTTTCACACAAAAAACTGATTTTTTTGAAAATTTTTTCATTTCGGTGGAAGATGACGAAAAAAATGAATGAAACAAAAATCGTAAAACTAGACGGAATATTTCATGCAATAACTGCAAAAGTTAGAGGAAAAAGAATCTAAAAAAATTGAGAATTCTGTTTTTCAATGTGTACTTGAATTTGGTGAGTACTTCAATTTGGTGGACTTGCTATTAATGTGCAAGAAAAGTTATTCAATAAAAATAATAATTTTTGTCGCTTATTTTTTTTTTAGCTTCTACATCACCTCAAATGAGCCCTGCATTTTTTCAAGATTCTTCCTCCCCTTTTTGTCGTCCCACCATGTGATTTTTCTTGTTTATCCAAAAGGAATCATCAAAAACGACCTTTTTTAAATTAATGATTTTTTTTTACAAATTCCATACCTAAAAACAGTAACTTTTTTCATGATTAGAAAGTGGGCCGAAGCCTGCCAATATTTTTTTTGTCAATTTTTATTCTTCGAAAAATCAAAAAAATTTGGAAAATTTAAAATTATAATCATTGCATCTTATAGTAAAAAAAAAAAGAAACAGGAACATGTGTTGCAAAAACGTCGCATCTTGCTGAGTTTCATATTAATTTTCAAAAAATCACCTTTATTTACTTGTTTTCCGTAATTCTCTATTTGATTTTTTTAAAATTAATATGAAACTAAGCAAGATACGACATTTTTGCAAGACATGTTTCTTTTTTCTTTTTTTGTTACTATAAGAAGCACACATTATAATTTTAAATTTTCTAAATTTTTTTGATTTATTGAAAAATAAAAGTTGACAAAAAAAATATTGGCAGGCTTCGACCCACTTTCTAATAATGAAAAAGTTACTGTTTTCGATCGGACAGTATTTAATCTTTTTTCCTCTTCAATCCTCTTCCGTAGGAACGTATTCAAAGAATAATTAGAATCATTTATTTTTTTATTTCTCAAATATTACGCACTTACGTTAATTGCTGTTACTCTTTACGTTAGTGTTGTGAGAAAAATAATTCATGATTAATTTTTAGACGAGCTTCGTTAACACACATCAGCACATATGCACATTCATGTTGGTGTATCTGATATTATGAGGGTATCCATTATTTTATCTGTCATTTTTTTAATTCAACATTTTAGAAAATGCCGGGTTTTTTCCAAATGAATATATCTCGGAAACTTAAAGTAACTAAAAAGAAATGTCTCGACATAAAAGTTGTAGTTTTGTATTAGCTTTCGAGCGGACGACTTGAAATAATTGTTACATTCCCTTAACGCTAATTTTTTACCAATAAAGGGGGAAATTAGTTTTTTATTCAAAAACAGCCATTTATTTTTGACTGAAAAAATTACAGAGTATTCCAGTATATCTGACGATATCGCAACAAAATCGCCAGAGTGGCACAGATCGAGGTTCCGGTATAAAAAAATTAATTGATGTGGTTTTATTTTTTTTACCCTAGAACCTCGATTCGTGCCACTCTGACGATTTTTTTATGATGTCGTCAGATATACTGGAATACTCTGTAATTTTTTCAGCCAAAAAAAGTGGCCTTTTGTGAATAAAAAAATTATTTCCCCCTTTTTTGGTAAAAAATCAGCGTTATCCGAACGTAAAAAATATTTCAAATATTCCGCCCGAAAGCTAATACAAAACTACAACTTTTATGTAAAAACATTTTTTTTCAGTTACTTTAAGTTTCCGAGATATATTCATTTGGAAAAAAACAACATTTTCTCAAATGTTGAATTGAAAAATCTGAAAAAATTCACATAGAATGTCTTTTAGTAGTACTTTGATATAACCAATTATGGGGCAGATCTCAGATGGTCGAAAAAAAAGTGGCTGAGTTGACGGAGAAAATCCCTCTTATCCATTCCTGCCCAAAAACATGTTTCTATAATTAATATTGTAGAAAAAAAACTATTGCCACGTTCTTAATTTGTATGATAACGTTGAGGAAGTTTTTTCAAAAAAAAATTTTTTTTGTTCGATTTGATCATTTTTTTATTTATTTAGACTCCATGGTGGTCGAAGAGGAGAATATATTTTCTATATTCTTTCGAATTGATCAGCAAGAACCCTTCCAATTGGATGGTCTCGACGAGCAGACGTACAATCGTTTGATAAGTGTGTACAATTGACGTACTTATTTGCTTTCTTATTGCATATTACTTGTACAAACATGTAACGTACGTTCGTTGTAGGTTGCGATTATGTTGCACACGAGTGCATACAAAATCTCATCTCTACCAAGGAGATGACATACGATGGTTCCGATGTGCCAACATTTTTTCGGTCGCCAGATGGCGTTGAATTGTAAGCTTACAATGTACTATGTTTGGCTTCAAGGCACTGCGACATTTTTTGATGCTTTACTTTTCATAGTTCACGAATTGAAATTTCGAACTCGTCAAGAGAAACGTATGATAACATTCCCGAACGTAACGGAAATGAACGAACGGAACATAACGATTGGGAAGATATCCCGGATCCGGACGACATGAAACTCCTTGAGAACGAATGTAAAAAACATGCGTTCTCTGATGGAAAGTTCTTCTGTATCGATATGGAAAAATCTTCGTTTCGTGGGATAGTCGTGGGTATCTGCCAGTTGTGCGTTTCCCATAAAACGATAAGAGGTAGCTTTCGGTCGCCGTCAAATTTCGCAACGCACATCAAGGTATATTACAGTATATTTTTTTCATGAGGAACATAACTCGTTTATCGGTGTAGTTCATGACGTTAGATTTTTTGTTTCTCATGTTCATTTATTTCCAGCGGGTACATCGGAATGATTACGAGGCGTTCCTGAATCATAGGAAAACGTTAGCCCAACAGAAACATGCTCGAGATCGAGAAACGCGCACGGTAACCTGCCAATTTTCCCAACGATCTTTTGAAACAAATGTCACGAATTATATAATTGAAAGTATGGCACCCATCAGTACCGTTGAGATGGCCAGTTTCCGGTACATATTTGACGGTGAGTTAAATTAATAAATATTTAACTTCAACATTTTCAATCTTCAATGTGTAGAAAGATGATCTAAAAAAGACAAAAAAGTGTCTAAACTTCAGAGTACCGTACCGAAATCATACGTATTGTATTATCTCACAATTTTAATTGTTATATCGATTCAGCTTTGGGTATTAAGCAAAATAATAGGAAGTTGAAGCACATGTCGAGACGTACATTGTGCAAGCGGATTGAGAATCTGTACAAGAACCAAATGGAGAAAATTTCCATCTACCTTCGCGATGATGCGATTTATGTCTGTACGACAGCAGATATCTGGACCTCAAGAAGGCGTCGATTTATAGGTGTCACAGGTCATTGGGTGAGATGCAATTTAAAATTCAAATCTTCGTTGCAAATATACGTTTCGCCAATGCTTGACGAGCAAGCCGAATTCCAATTCACTGTCTTTGATTTTTCCATAGATCGATTCCGAGTCATTACAACGAAAGTCGGTTGCGATTGCATGCCGAAGATTTCCCGGCGCACATTCAGCAGAAAGAATTGCGGATATCTTAACAGATATTCACGCTTCATTCGGTTTGGATTCCAATAAAATCGTTGCGACAGTCACGGATAATGGTTCCAATTTCGTAAAAGCTTTCCGCGAATTTGGAGCAAACACTGTCTTCGACAGCTGTTTGGACGGTAATGAATCACAATTACCATGTATTACATCGAACTCAAGTTTTAATAACATGCATTTTGTGCTTATAGATGTATACTTCTACATTCAAGATGAACATTTAGATTTGGACGAAGACGCTCCACCACACGTTAGTCTGCCATCTACATCAGATTCCGTTATGGATGTTGATGAACCTTCCAATGATGATCAAGCATCTTATCTAGAAGATTGCGACTTTAGCTTGGTTCTACCAAAGCATTTGCGATGCGCCAGCCACACCTTGCATTTGATTGCAACGGTAGATCTGCTTAAAATAATTAAAGCCTCGACCTATCTGAGTGCAGCCCATTTCGGAGCTTTGGAGAAGTGCACGGCATTGTGGAATGTCCTCCGCTCTCCAAAGTCAAGCGAAATAATTAACGAACATCTGGAAAAATCTTTGATTCGACCTGTCATTACACGTTGGAATTCAATGTTTGATGCCTTGGAGCGTATTGTTGCGTCAAAGGAACAAATTATTCAGGTGAGTCCTTTAGTCGTAATTACAAATGTATTAACGGAAAGTGATTTCAGATACCTTGAGGAGTACGTGAATATCTTAAAACCTCTGGCAGTGACAACCGATTTACTGCAAGGAGAAGATCTTTGTTACTACGGCTATCTTCTTCCGTCTTTAGTGTCGTTGAAAAGAAAATTGAATGCAATGTATCAATCGAACTACGATACAAATGCACGGTTTGGACCGCTAATAACAGGTTTAGTCAAGTCGCTTGAAAATCGGTTTCGATCATTTTTTGCAGTCGAAGATGAAGTTTCCGGAGCAGCGATCGCAGCCGTCTGTCATCCACGCTTCAAATTGAGATGGCTCGCTACTTTCTCTGACTCAATCCGTAGGAAAGTAGACAAATGGGTTTTAAATGCAGCCGCAGAGGAGCGTTCAAAGGTAACTGAGGCCAGATCTCCAGTCGTGGTGGCACAAGAAAAAGACGACCTTTTCGATTTAGGAGATGAAAGTGAGCTGCCTGACCAAATAACAAGTGGAACCGTAAGCGTTGAAATTGCCAAATACATCGCAAGTCCGAAAACGGATTTAGAAATGCTAAACGAGTTTCCGGTCATAAAAAAAGTATTTATTCAATACAATACGCCTCTACCGTCATCCGCACCTGTTGAGCGTTTGTTCAGTTATGCAACGATGATGAACCTTCCAAAATGGAATCGTTTATCAGACATGCATTTTGAACAGAGAGTACTGATGAAAGCGAATGCTGTCAAAGACTCTCACCTCACAAATCGTCGATAACGCATTTATTGACGGCACTGCATTTCATCACATCCATTTATTTAATCGCCAGGCTTGAGATATCGCCACCTTTATTCAACCATGTGGTTTGAGTTATATATAAACAGTTGAGTTACATATTAGCTAAATTCAGTCATTATCATTTTTTCTTTTATCACTTAGCCTGTGTTGTCAGAAAGTTTTTTCAGTTACGTGGCTTGAGTTATCGCCAAGTTTCTTCAGTTAGGTGTCTCGAGTTATCGCCAATTTTGATCATTAATCTCATTAAGTTTTTACCGAATGTAATAGTCAACATGGTCGAATTAATACTATATACACTAGCCAAGCCGGTTAAAAAATGATCGCGACTTTTCTTTGTAATAGCTGAAGCGGCGTGGTAGTAGCCTGTGTTGTCACAAAGTTTTTTCAGTTACGTGGCTTGAGTTATCGCCAAGTTTCTTCAGTCAGGTGGCTCGAGTTATCGCCAATTTTGATCATTAATCTCATTAAGTTTTTCCCGAATGTACTAGTCAACATGGTCGAATTAATACTATATACACTAGCCAAGCCGGTTAAAAAATGATCGCGACTTTTCTTTGTAATAGCTGAAGCGGCGTGGTGGCTAAGTTATCGCTCACCAAGTTATGAACACATCATTAAAAAAGATATTTGTATGTTTTAGCGCACTGTTAATATAAACTTTTGAAAATAATATGATTATTGTACTGTACTTGAATTTACTATTGTACAATTTGTACAATTGTATGTACACAATAACAAGCGTTAAATATAATTGGAAGACGTGGAAAAGAGTAATATATATATATGTATATATATATAATGTATTACAAATATACGTGCAGAAATTAGGGAAAGAACATGTGTCTTATCCTTATTCAATTATAATATCCTAACACTCTAATGAAACTACAAAATTTGTAAAGAAATTCGAATCGATCTGGAGTTTGTTCTTCGACAGTTTCTACGGTTGCCATAATAAATCTTGGAGCATCAAAATGCTTTTTTAATAACTTCGATACGACCATTTTTCACTTAAATACAGCTTGTCGAAAAACACCGAAAAATTTAGAAATATTTCTTGCTCCCTTAATTGTTGCGCGTACTGTATTGTATTAATTATAATTATAATTATAATGAATTATTATAATTATTATAATTAATTATTGCAATATTATTATATTAGAATATTATAGTTGTGGAAAAAAACTCGTTGCAAATGTATCGAGGAACTCAAATTTTTTCGTTACTCGATACAAAAGTATCGAGTATCGAAACGTTTTTCGTTACTCGTTACAAATGTATCGAGTATCGAAAACTTTTTTGTTACTCGTTACAAAAGTATCGAGTATCGAAAATTTTTTCGTTAGTCGTTACAAAAGTATCGAGTAACTCAAATTTTTTCGTCACTCGTTACAAAAGTATCGAGTATCGAAAATTTTTTCGTTACTCGATTCAAAAGTAACGAGGATCGAAAATTTTTCCGTTACTCGTTACAAATGTATCGAGTAACTCAAATTTTTTCGTTACTCGTTACAAATGTATCGAGTAACTCAAATTTTTTCGTTACTCGTTACAAAAGTATCGAGTAACTCAAATTTTTTCGTTACTCGTTACAAAAGTATCGAGTATCGAAAATTTTTTCGTTACTCGATACAAAAGTAACGAGTATCGAAAATTTTTTCGTTACACGTTACAAAAGTATCGAGTAATTCAAATTTTTTCGTTACTCGTTACAAAAGTATCGAGTAACTCAAATTTTTTCGTTACTGGTTACAAAAGTATCGAGTATCGAAAATTTTTTCGTTACTCGATACAAAAGTAACGAGTATCGAAAATTTTTTCGTTACACGTTACAAAAGTATCGAGTATCGAAAATTTTTTCGTTACTCGATACAAAAGTAGCGAGTAACTCTAATTTTTTCGTTACTCGATACAAAAGTAGCGAGTATCGAAGATTTTTTCGTTACTCGTTACAAAAGTATCGAGTAACTATAGTTACTCGATACAAAAGTATCGAGTATTGAGTATCGACTAGTTACAAATTTGCCCATCTCTGCTGGTCACCATGTTCTCCAGACATAAACTGAGACGCCGAATCGATAAGGGAGTTGCCAGGTTGATGCGATATCTAAAAATTCTTACCAGGGTTAGGATAAACTTGGAGGCACGGTTGCGAGCGTAATTGCGTAATAGTGGTCGGCATGTGGAAGCTGGGGAACAAGCTAGAATGCTTCGAGCAATTGGCCATGATGGTTCGATTCTCTGGGTTCCTCGACGACGCCGCCATCAACGACCGCGTCATAATGAAGTAAGAGACGACTGAGCACAACAAAACGACAAAACAACTAAGCACAACGAAAACACAACGGCCCTTTTCAGGGCCAAAGGATGTCAGGCAGACAACCTCCACGTGGTGTATTCCGGGTAACGCTAATGGTCCGCCCCTAATGAATATGTTTAAGCGACTCGTCCACACTCACACAAGCACGATATGACTCTGAAATGTGTAGCCGACAACAACTATTGTTAAGATCGAAATCGTTAATCGCAAACCTAGCCATCTAAAGCCTTATTTCCACAGAACAGCAGGCGTGCAGTTTGCCCGACTTCAAGTCTTTCTAGTTATACCGATTGTCTTTCTAATTATGCTTCAGTTCCAAATTTTTTCCCTCCAAACTAAACGAAAATTGCACATTTTCCATATATGTTTTGACGGCTTGATATTGAAAGGTTCATTTCTAACTCGTCGTTTCTACGAGAATTAGATGCCTTTAACGAGGTGCAGTTTTCCGTCAACAAAAAATTGACTTGAGTTTTAGGGTCAAGGTTAATTCAGCGAGACTATGTTTCAATTGATTTTCGGCGAACATGAGCTAGGGAATTGGATGCTTGTAGTGGTAATGCGACAAAGGGAAATCGCAAAGATCTGTGTCACCCATCTAATGCTGTTTCATCCACCTCCGCGTGGTCAGCTCCATGCAATCCCAACATTTCTTGATTTCAATCGATAAAAAATGAAGTGTCTGCATTGAAAGGTTTTTTTGTAATTATTAAAATTTTTAGTCCGTGTTCCTGTGAACAGTATTTTGTAAGAACGCACTTTTTCGATTTTTTTTTCGAAATGACGTTGTCGTTTCGGGTTGAAGGACGCATCTCCGACCTCTGGTTCCTCTCTGACTTTTGTTCCTCTTAATGAGTAGAATTTGTTAAGCCAATACAAAAATTTCACCTTGGATTTCAGGGTCAAGGTCAATTTTTCGGCTACAAATTTTAATGGATCTCCACCGATCTCGAGCTGGAGATTTACTGGGTGAAGGGGTGACACATCATTTTTATACACCCTGTACAACTTGTTTAAGCTGATCGGTCGGGAGAATGTTGGAAATAATTTCGTTTTTTCCAAGATTCTGTAAATGAATATTTTTTTTCCGAAAATTGACCCGAATTGGTTACTTCTTATTTTCATGAGGTTTTGAAGGAACCTCATTTTGTTGAAGAATCTTTTTAAGTTTCTTTTGAAGATTCTTCGGAAGATACTCATCTGATCCGACGAAAGAATCTCTGAAAGAATCTTTAAAAAAATCTTTAAAAGAATCTTAAAAATAAACTTTAAAAGATTCTTTCAAAAACTGTTTTTTCCTACGCAGGTGGCCATCCACGAGTGACAACAAATTAATTTTCGTTCAGCCGATGAAGTGGCAAATAAATATATTTTCAGAAAACACATTCATTTTCGCTCTTGTATACTTTTCGAAAATATTCACCAACAAACATATCATAAATGAATAATAAATGACGCTGAACAAAATGTACCGATAAAACTATCATGACAGTGAGGTTAGTCACAAGCACCACGGGCCGAAGCCCGTGCTAGACGATACCAATTTTTTCATTTTTTTGACTACGCACCTTTCATTCATCCAAGTGTTCTAATTGGCTGGTTGTGATGCGTAAATCAATCAGAAGGCTTGAATTAGCTGAGACTATTCGTCTTGGACACTTCGCGCCAGGTCCCCCTGATTTGAGCGCTGTGAGCCCGACATTCTGTAACATTTTTGCCACATTCGTTTTGGACGCTTCCACGGTTGAAGCACGTATGTTGTAACGATGCACGTATGTTGTTGAAACCCTGGTAATCCTTGTTCAAATTCGTTATCAAAATTCAAAAATTCACAAAAGAACTTAATACGCGTGAGCAATTCAAAATTCTATTATACGCTCTCGCATCATAGCCCACACACATTCAAACGAGCGAGTCTCACGGAGATGGACTGACGTCACGAAGGAGAGAGGCGGTCCGCCCCACCACCGCCGGACCCATCGGGAAAGTATATAAGACTGGCTCGCCAGCTACGATTGCCTTACATTTTCCACCCACCATTCCTATCGAACACTCCTGTCAAGCGACAGCATTGCTCTTCTCCTTGCCCCCTCCAAAAACTAGCATTGCGCCATACTTTTTATACCCGTATTCGAATAAGGTACAGCATTGCGCTGCACATTATGAGAATCGGTTTTTTGTCGACATTTATTGATCAGGCTTCACGAGCGACGGTAGCCCAACGCCGTTCGCGATTCTTGAGCGAGCTCAGCTTGCCTGGTTAATCAATCTTGAGAAAAAGACGGTCTCATAGATCGTAGATAGCAAACAGTCACCGTGCCTTGACTGAGCTGCAGCATTGCGCTGTACCTCACGAAAATCCACGAACGCCTCGACGAGAGCGGCTTCATGTTCGACGGTATCCCAACGGCGAACGCAATTCTTGAGACAGCCCAGCTCGCCAGGATCGTCGAAATCATTCGCGGACATTTTTGGGAGAAATCAGCAAATCGAGTCAACACACAACAGCTTTGTCGACACCTTGGACGCGTGATTACAAGATCAATCGAGTTAGAAAAACGAGAACAAGGATCCCCGATAAAATCACTTATCAACAAATCTGGGAAATTACATTTGATTAAACAATTAATATCTTGGAAATTATCTCTTATGAAAATCATTAAAATCGTGAGCACCGAAAGACTCCAGACGAGTTCTTCAGCCTTCCGCAAGCTACTCCTCATTTACAAAATATTGAAATTTCACAGTAAACTCACACTTATCTCCAAGATTGGCAGAAAATCTCCGAATCCTATTAAATAAAGATTTTCCATCATCCTCACCTATCAATTCCTACAAACAAATGATGATGCAGTCTCCAGTACGCATTTCATGCAACTGAGAAGACGAGACTGACGTTTTTTCCCCACTCCAACAAAAAAAGAGTCCTCTTTTCACGGTCCCGCATACAAACCCCGTACATCTTTGATAAAATTTTAATTCCTCTCATTTACACATTTAAATTCCAAAATCGCAAAAAGCGACAAGTTTCAACTGGCGCCCGAACAGGGACCGCGAAAAGGATCTTTTAGGGAAGTAGGGAAAAATCAGAACACAGAGAGAACAAATGAGAACTGAAATGGACGATAAAACGCCCGATCATCCCTCTACATCGACTAATGTAACAGCCGTTGTTACAACGGCAGCTCTAACACAGACAACACCCTTCATACCATCGTATACGTTGCCAAATTTCGCACAAGAGATGGCCTACGCGCAAATAGGGACCCAATACATGCGTCAGGATTTACCCGGTCAAAACGACCATGAAGATACGCAGCAGGTTCACATCACACCCGAAGAGACGATCGAATTGGCAAACGTGAACTCGCCAATAATTCGAACAGAAGGACGAACGATGAGATAAATTCTCGAAGAGATTTAAGCACAGCGACACATCGACAACGCAGTGGCCGAAACACGCTTAGCAAATATGAACGAGACAGCCACAAGACGCCTCGAAAACATGCAACGTTACCTCCAAACCTCCATCAACACAATGCAGCGGGAAATAAGCCACATTGTGCGCGTGAGCACCGACATTCACGAGCAATTTGAGAGGAGACCGAGGACATCATCGATTTCGGAAGAAGTTTTACCAGTCAACAACGCCACGTCCTACGCGAACCCACCGGAACGTCCTGACGGATGAAACGCGCTGCTCGAGAGTTTTAACAGAGCAAATCAAGAAATGGGAGGGCAAATGCCATCAGCCCCGCCACATCATGAAGAGAAAACGTGGGGAGCACCAAAATTAGCAGCACCAAGTTTTAAGGGAAATCTCTCCGAGAGAATGATGCGATTTTTGAAGGAACTAAAACGTTATCGAAATGCACTCGGACCACGATACGACACAAGCATCCTGATTGAACAAAGCTTAACTGGAATTGCACGGGAGTGGTGGACACTCGTGGAGAATGAAATAAACTCGTGGGAGAACTTTGAGAAATTATTCCAGAGATGATTCTGGAATGATGACGTCCAATATCAGCAAAGAGCAAAACTCGATTTCGGTTGGCACAACCCAGACATGCGACAAACCAGACTCTCATATGCAATAAACATGATAGGTATTGCAAGAGAACTTTGCTCACCCCTATCAAACAAACAAATCATCAACAAACTATCGAGACACTTTAATCACAAAATTCGAAGCTCGACATTAGTGAATAATACTAGCTCAATCACCGACTTCATGGACTTACTGGAGAAATTCGATCAGGCAGGTCCACTAAACAGTCAGAGAAAAAAATTGGAACTGAACCCAACATTTAAAAACCCATACGGGGAAGAACAGCAAACACCAGGATCAGCGGTCGAAGCAGCCCGAAGAATGCCGAATTTCGGAAGACCACAAAATACGAGAGAGGATGGCACTGATAAGAAACCCCGAGAAATACAAAAGAAAATTAGAACCATTACCCTGGAAAAAGAGACCGAGAAAGTAGAAAAAGACGAACATTCGGAAAATCAGGGAAACGACGATACGTCACTCCCCGAAGAATCCTCATAAGGGCAGTGACAATTGGATACGGAGAAGACACAAGCGGATACCTCCTTCGAGAGGATACCGAACAACAAAAAAAAACGTCGCAATGTCCCATATTACGAATCAGCCTAGAAGGTAAAGAAATTCAAGCCCTAATTGATACCGGCAGTGAGGTCAGTGCGATTTCGGAACAACTTTTCACTGACTGTCATGAGCACCTGCACAGATGCCCAATACTTCCGCTCACCGGTGTAACAGTCAAAGGAGTCGTGCCAGGAAAACCATCAAAAATAACACGACAACTCTTCGCCAACATCAACATCAGAGAAATCAGAGAAGCAATAACACTGCCAATAGTATTCCGCCTATCCTAAGAATGCATCCTCGGCGTTGATTTCTCACGAACAATAAAATAAAAAATCGACCTGGAAAACTATGAATTAATTATGAGCTCTGGAAAAACCGGGCCGCTTCGAAGAATCAGATTCATAAATGAGCCTACATTAGTACACGTCTATAATTGGGGAATAAACACAATCAAGAAAACCGACCCGGCTTCATACCTGGTCACCGACGAAGAAATAACAAAAAAAATACAAGACTCGACATCAATAACGGGAGAACAAATGGAAGATTTTCTGAACATCCTGGAAAAACATAGGCATGTTTTTAACAAAAAACCTAGACCATCAAATACGTACAAACATAAGCTGGCGGTTAAAGAACACACACCCTTTCAAGCAAAGACATATCCAATACCTGTAGCATATCGAGACGAGGTCGATAAGGAAATAGAAAAAATGCTAGAGCTAGGCATCATACGAAAATCCACAAGTCCATACCGAAGCCTACTGGTGTTGGTAAAAAAGAAAGATGGCAGCGTACGCCTTTTCCTGGATGCCAGGAAAATCAACGAGATCCTCGAGGTCGACAATAAGTATATGGAAACACCGGAGATACTCTTCCAAGAATGTATCAGCGCGAAATTCATGTCATCAGTAGTCCTTCGTTCCAGTTTTTGGCAAATACCACTACACCCAGAATCACGCACATACACGGCATTACGCATAGAAACCGCAGCTACGAATTCTGCGTCCCTCCATTTGGATTAGGCACCAGCACAGCAAGCCTCGTCCGCGGATTAGAATGTGTATTAAAAGGCATGGACAACACCATCAACTTTGTTGACGACCTTTTCTGTATGTCAGAGTCATTCAAAAAATATATTTCAAAGACCTGGACGGACTATTTACCCGTTTTGAGAGACACGGATTAACATTCAGCCTGGAAAAATCGACATTCTTCAAACGACGAGTAAAATTCCTTGGACGTATTCTCACAACGGAGGGCATCAAGCCGGATCCAGAAAAAATCTCGGCAATTCGCAATTTTCCGACACCAAAAAACCAAAAACAATTGCGAGGATTTTTTGGACTTATAAACTACTACAGCAAGTTCACAAAAGAACACGCAAACGCAACGGTACCGCTATTAAAGCTACTCCGAAAAGACACAAAATGGAAATGGGGAAAGAAAGAGAAGGACGCACTACAACCGGCAAAAAAAAATTCTGCGACGGTGTAATTCTACAATACCCAGAAAAATCATGCCCATTTTATATTCAAACCGACGATAGCGATCACGCCCTCGGGGCGGTCCTGTATCAGACGGACGCGAATGACGAACATGAAGTAATACAATTCGCCAGCCGCACACTAAAAGGAGCAGAAATCGGCTACTAAACGACAGAAAAAGAACTGCCAGCCATTGTATGGGCCCTACAAAAGTTCCGATCGTATATATTAGGAGCGAGAATGTTCATCGTCACGGATCATGCCGCGTTGACATTTCTCCGAGAATGCAAGCTAGCCCACGCTAGATTAACACGTTGGTCAATAGCTATTCAGGACTACGACATTACGATGCAATTTTGCCAAGGAAAGAAAAATATCATTGCAGACACACTCAGCAGGCCTGACATACTCGAAAAAACAACCACACAAAACGAGATCATTATTGCAAAACTTGCCCAAGAAATCTCGACAGAAGTGCAAAGCTTGCTAACAGATTTAGAAAGAATACAAGACCAAGACGACCAAATCTCAAAATTAAAAGAAGAAACACGTCAGGGAACAGCTCCAGCAGAATTCCAAACACATCAAGGAATATTATACAAATATGTCACGGGAAAACATAAAGCGATGGTACCCCAAAGCAAAATCACGCAACTAATCCGCAACTGTCATGAAATATACGGACACGCAAGAGTAAAAAAATGCTACCTTGCCCTGCGCGACGACTTCCCCTGCCAACGGCTATATAAGCTATGTAGGCAGATACTGGTTACATGCGATAAATGCCAAAAGAACAAAATATACACAAAAGGCACCTTCGCCGAAATGAAAAGTATCTGACCAGAGAATCCAGAAGACTTAGTATCACTGGACTTCTATGGGCCATTGCCAACGGGGAAATACGGAATGAAACATATTTTCGTAATCATCGACGTATTCTCAAAAATCACCAAACTTTATCCACTACGAAGAGCGACGACTGACGCAACAATAGAACATCTTTTTGAGGATCACATCCCCTCGCACGGCAAACCAAAGGCTATTTTATCTGATCAAGGAACGCAATTTACATCCAATAAATGGGGCAAAAAATTAGTGGAAAATAACATTAAAAAAAATTACGACTGCTATTCGGCACCCACAAGCAAACCCTGTCGAACGAACCAACAGAGAATTAGCCCGATTTTTCCGAGCATTCGTAGCTAGAGAACACAATAAATGGACACATTGGCTACAAACTATGGAAGAATGCATCGACACACCATGAGAGTACAGGATACCCACCGATACAAGTACATTTCGGAACAAGCGAAGAAAGACCATGGCTGAAAAGCTTAAATAAACCTCAATACATTCAATAAACACACGCGGAGATAATTACGCATGCAAGGAAAAACATGAGAAAGAATCGTGCGCGCCGAGCGGAGGAATTTAATCAAACACACCGGGTGACAGAATTTCAAGAAGACGAACTCGTTTTAGGGAAGGCATTAAATGTATCAGATCCAACGAGGAAAATTATCGCCGAATTTCTCCCGATATACGAGGAGAGAGGATTATATCACGCACACGATTTGCGTCATACTACTACGACTAATAAATTCTCAACCAAAGCAAACAAAGAAAATCGAAGAATATCAACAAAACGACACGAGTAATAAGGGAGAGAAAGAGAGCACGAGAGAGAAACACACTTCACTAATCCCTGGAAAGAAAATCGGAATAAAAGTGGAAAACCGAACCATGGATCACCTGACCTATCAAAGTGGAAGAAGGGATCGAAAGGAAATTAATTTCGGCAGTAATCACTCGACCATGATAAGAGACAGGTCGAGATAAATACAACCCAGAAAGGCACGCAAATGAGCGAATCAAGCGAGAATGAAAGAGTGATGACGGCCCGAGCTTACATCGAGCCTGGTTGTCTGCATTGAAATCGACCACTGCGAAAGACGAAAGTGCGCTTATATCAGACCCAAACGGAGCAGGCTTTCATGGTCTACATGGAGATAGAAGAACTTACGCTTGCATGTAGCAACGAAGCAAGGAATGAAAAAGATAAAAACAACAATCGTCCACGAACCATCAGAAAACCTCGGCGCTATCTACCAACACTACCAGTGATCCAAGAGCTAGATATGATAGAGGAAATACCAAAACCAACAAACACATTTAACACACCAAGCACACAAAAAAATGAGCATCAAACAACACCAAAACCGACGCAATACACGAACAAAAAAAAGAGGCAACCCATCGAAGACCCTATGGCAGAGGAAATCACCTTCAGAAAGAGGAGCTTCACGCGGGTACAGACCGGCAGACCAAGAGCTCCTAAAGCTCAATCATCACCGGGACCAGCGCTTCCCATCGACCGCGAAATACACGATCTCGTGAAACAATTGTCGGAACATATCAGACAAGACGATGATGAGTTAGAGGTAGACTTCTAAAAAATTACATGCAAACCTGGAAGAACAATAAAAACACACTACACAAAAAAACAACATTGCTTAATGATTTATTCCCTTGACAAACTACAAAACCATCTCATACGAAATCATTGGGAGGGCTTTGTAACGAAACAAGAACCCCCCTGGTAATCCTTGTTTAAATTCGTTATCAAAATTTAAAAATGTTTTAAAAATTAAATACGCCTGAGCGATTAAAACTTCTATTATATGCTCCCGCATCATAGCCCACATACATTCAAACGAGCGAGTCTCACGGAGACGGACTGACGTCACGAAGGAAAGGGATGGTCCACCCCACCACCGCCGGACCCGTCGGGAGAGTATATAAGACCGGCTCGCCAGCTATGATTACATTATATTTTTCATCCCCTGTTCCTATAGAACACTCCTGTCAAGCGACAGCATTGCGCTGCCCCTTGCCCCCTCCAAAAACTGTAGCATTGCGCTATACTTTTTGGATATCCCTCGAGCTGGTGGTAGCCCAACGTTGGCTCAAACTTAGATATTAAGTAGCGTAGTCTCGTGGAGAGCTGCAGCATGGCCTTGTACCTTTTCACTAATTCATCTCAAGGTTCCTTCTTTATCCTCCTTCCCGTACGACGGTAGCCAAACGCCGTACGAAACTCTTAGGCAAGCCCAACTAGTTGGATAAAGGACCAACCGTAGGAGCACTGAATATGGAATCACGTATGTAGAATACCCGTAGCACGATTGTTGGCTACGGCATTGCGCTGCACCTTAATAATCGTGTGTCCAGAGGTCAGATTCTACCCGTATTCGAATAAGCTACAGCATCGCACTGCACCATATGAGAATCGGTTTTTTTGTCGATGTTCATTGATCGGGCTTCACGAGCGACGGTAGCCCAACGCCGTTCGCGATTCTTAAGCGAGCCCAACTTGCCTGGTTAATCAATCTTGAGAAAGAGACGGTCTCATAGACCGTAGATAGCAAACAGTCACCGTGATTTGACTGAGCTGCAGCATTGCGCTGTACCTCACGGAACGATTCGACGAGAGCGGCTTCACATTCGACGGTAGCCCAACGGCGAACCCGATTCTTGAGCCAGCCCTGCTTGCTAGGATCGTTGAAATTATTCGCGGACATTTTTGGAGAAATCAGCAAATCGAGTCAATACACAACAGCTTTGTCGACACCTCGGATACGTAATTACAAGATCAATCGAGCTGGAAAAACGAGAACAACGATCCCCGATAAAATCACTTATCATCAAATCTTGGAAATTACATTTGATTAAGCAATTAAAATCTTGGAAATTATCTCTTATTAAAATCATTAAAATTGTGAGCACCGAAAGACTCCAGACGAGTTCTTCAGCCTTCCCCAAGTTATTCCCCACTTATGTTACATCCTGACGTAACGTCCACCGAACTTTATTCTTTATAAAAATACCCTCCTATGGAATAATAAACTCGAAGATCTGTGAGGGGAAAATTTGTCGTTTCCTACGTTATTCCGTTCAACTCAATGATAAAGTTAGAAATTCACTTGACCAACTGAAAATCTCAAGGAAAAGGCCATCGGTAAAATCGGGTGGTATGGAAGGAAAACCAGGGTCGAAGGTCCCTACAGGAAAAGCCATAGGCTCGTCACCCCATCTGGTGGGTCAGGCACACTAACATCGCTTTCCTAACTGACATACCCTCCACCGGCCTATCGATCCAAGAGATATATCCTTAGATCCGAAAATGCTCTTACCATTGGAAAAAAGAAAGAAAAAGGCACATCGTATTTTTCTCTGCCGTAAAACCAACGACGGGCGCTGATTACACCTCCTCGAAGAACAAGCATACAAGAGAACGTTGCGTTCCTCTTCTCCCACACATACGTATATGTATATGAGTATATATGCGTGTATCAATAATAGATTCAAAATAAGGACGAACGAAATTGCTCTAAACAACGATGGATTTTCCCATCTCATACCAATATAGAACTTTGAAACAATAGTTAAAATTTATTTAAGTAACGAACTTGCGGGAGAAATTCGCATTGGAATCAAAAAAGAACGGAACGCGATAAATAAATGAAACCAAATAATACTTCAATAAACAAAAGAGACTGAATAATAGTTAACTAAACAAATGAAATAGTTGAAAATATATCTATAACTCTCTCAATCAAAATAGATAATAAACATTATAATTAAAAACGAGATCCAAAATAAATATTAAGTCAACTAAGAACAATGAGTATTGACAAAGAAGAAGATCATAGCAAAACGGAAAGGAAACCATTAATCGTTCCCAAGAGGGCAATGACCCCACGAGAATACAAGAAGGGAAGCGAGAAAAGATTTTAAAGGGGCCTATGCCCAGGTTCACCGGTCTTTGACCTTCTCTCTCTCTCTCACTCATGTCGCAAGGCACGGAAAACCCCGAACCGTCCTTAAGACCCAATTCTATACACTTCACGGGAAACAGGTATCGGGGCACGCACACACATGCACTAGAATATATACTGTGTGCGATTATGTGTAGGAATATACGTGCGAGAACATTCCAGGATGGGAAATACTCATTCAAAACCATTCCTTCCAAATGGGAAAATCATTACGCAATGCTAAATAATATTTCGAGGAAGTAACCATTTAAACAAACCTAGAATTGCAAGATAAAATCATGCATCGAATTCATTTAATTCAATAATTGAACTCCAGGGAAAAACAATCTAAAAATTTAAATTAGTTAACTCAAATAACTCAAAACTCGAAATATTATTTGACCATGTTAAAATCGAGAAGAAAGAGGAAAAGCAAAACGCCCCGAAGTCCACGAGTAGAGGCAAAGCTCATCGGAGGAGGACGATCTCGGCAGACTTCTTCGACTTTTTTCCGACGTGGAAACTACGAAACCCATCGTACTCATCGAATCCATTCTTGGGCTGAACTTGCGAAATTTTTCGACAAATTCTGGAATTTTCCAAATTAATTCGTTTTGGACTTGGAATTGCACTCGATTTTCGAAGGAAGATAGTTTTTTTCGGTTCGGAATTTCAAATCTTGAATTCTAAGTCGAATTGAAATTGCTTCTATTTTAAATTCTCGAGATTTCGGGTTGGCCTCTGAATGTCGGAAGAGACGTTGTACCTCGTTTTATTCTATTTCATTTTCCTTTGTCTAGTTATTATTTTCTGTTCAGTAATTTTCGTTTATTTTACTTTGACATCCGCAATCGACGAAATATTGGATAACGTATGCATCGCGGTTATTGTTAAATGAATTGCGAAATTCAAGACTGAATCTTTGTTAACCATTTCTTTCTTTTTACAATAATTTGAATAAAATTTTGGATCTCGAAAATTAAACTCTGTGCATCGACAAATTCTTTGACTTCATCGTCAACCTGCCACGCCCTTGATCTACTGCCGATTCAACTTCACCGTTTCCGTCTGAGTCGCCGGTGCGTCTACAAATGCTGTCAGCCTTTCCGTTTGGAGAACGTCTCAGCCAGTAAGTGAAGTTTTATTACAACCTTATCTTTCTCTCGTGAAATTGTGAGGAATAGTTCGGGAAAATTGAACACAGTGAATATCATAAATTCGGACGGAATTAATCGATTAAATTCAATTAAAAACCGGTTAGTTGATTATTTTTGGAGAATCTCTATTTTTGGAATCTCTATCCAAGTGATCCTAAATTCATATTACCCCTGCGGCGTTCGTGATTTAATTGTCCATAAAGGGCTTTATTTAAACAATTTCATTAAAATAATTCAAAAGAAGAAGTTTCAACATTATCCAAGTGAATCAACATTATCCAAGAAATCTAGATTGTTCTTGCGGCATTACTGAGTCAAATTTCATAAAACTTTAATTAAACCATTTCTTTGAGATAATTTGAAGGAAGAAAATTCATCCGCGTGAAGTCTAACAAAGGCCTTTCGACCCCTCTCCCCTTTCCATTGCTGAAAACGTGTCATTCGAGAATTGGAGAGTCGCGACAAAGGAGAAGAAAATATAAAATTCAGGGAAGGGTTAGATAACAAATTGATCAATTTTGAGACTCTCGCGAACCAGTGACTCATCAATAGTCACAGAATGAAGTTTAATCGAGTTTTTCCTTTTCGGTATTTCATTAAAGGTTTAAACAGTTAAACAAGTTCAATCCAAGGAATTTCTCTTCCCCAACGATTATAATCAACGTCTAAACCCTCCCACTCTCTCTCAATTATTTGTTTAACAAATTGAATCTCAAGACTCAGTACGGTTGTGTAAACCTACGTCTTCATCCGAGAATTCGTGTTCTTTACTTATTTTCTCCCCCCGTGCGAAAACTTGGTTGGGACTAGAGTTGCTTCAGGTTGCACGCTCACCAAGCTTTCGTAGTCCTCCCCTCCGTGCGAAACTTGGTTGGGACAAGAGTTGCGTCAGGTTGCACGCTCACCAAGTATTCGTTTACCTATCCTTGTGCGAAATTTTGTTGGGACAAGGGTTGCGTCAGGTTGCACGCTCACCAAATATTCGTATTCCTTCTCTTTCCTCGGCGGAGATCTGGTTGGGACTAGAGTTGCGTCAGGTTGCACGCTCATCCAGAAATTCACCCTGGATACTCTTCCCTTAAATTCCATGAGAGTCAACCCCCCAGTACCGCGCAAAAAGAAAAGAACACGCAGAGCCGGACGAAGGTATCAATTACGTAAACTCGACGGGATATATTCGAATCCGTGGCCAAAAAGGTTAAACCCTGTTCAAAGATCGGGATCAAATTATCACGGAGTACGGGCATTGCCTACAGAAACAGAAATAACTAGAGAGACTCCAAAACCCAAAATTATTTCCACTGAAATCCGTAAACATCCGATAACTATTTACAAACTAATTCTAATTGATCTTCCTCCAATCACCCCTTTGTTCAATAAAAGTAACGACAGTGATCCTCGGGGTAAAGCCAATAGTAAATTATATCGAAACCCCGAGTTCAAATCTCAGTAGATACCTTACGCAATCGAAAATTTAACAGTGATTCCAAGCCCATTTCCCGAGTAATTTTCCGAAAGGTTAGACTCAAAAACAGGGGCAGATGTGTTCGAGATTGATTCCAGGAGTAGTACCGAAATTTTTCGACGACTAGAGAGTCTCAATCAAATTTCAATACATCATACGTCAAAAATTATTAATAGTTCGCGAAAACTCCCATTTTTGACGTAACTTTTACAAAATATTGAAATTTCACAGTGAACTCACATTTATCTCCGAGATTGGCAGAAAATCTCCGAATCCTATCAAATAAAAATTTTCCATCATCCTCACCTATCCATTCCTACAAACGGATGATGATGCAGTCTCCAGTTCGCATTTTATGCAACTGAAAAGACAAGATGGACGTTTTTCCAACACTCCAACAAAAAAGAGTCCTCTTTTCACGGTCCCGCACGCAAACCTGGTACATCGTTGATAAAATTTTAATTCCTCTTATTTACACATTTGAATTCCAAAATCGCAAAAAGCGATAAGTTTCAATGTGTAGATAAACATCGACATGTAAAATGCTACAGGACAAGGCGCTCACAAGTGCGTAAGCTTTTCTTGTATTCATTTTTTTACTCACATTCTGACATTTTGGCCTGTAACTTAGCCATTTTTGAAAATTTTGTCTTACCGCTTCAGGGATAGCCGCAAAAGTAATCAAAGAACATAAAAATTGAATTTAAAAAAAATCGATTTTTTTGAGATTCCAACTGACTCGACCCCCTTAACTGCAGTTGCCGCGTTTAGCGAATTGCTTTATACAAAGTTGTTTATTCCGTTTCTATAATGTTTACTTTCTGTCTGAATCATGGATATTGTTTGCAGTTGAGCCGATACAAATTAATTTAGATGATGATCATGAAGGAAACGAGCCGAAGAACCACTTTTATCACTGTAATCTACGAGTCGGTGACTTTTGAACTCACAAGACGCGACCATACAAGCTCATTTTTTATGTGTATCAATGGAATTATTAAAGACCATTGCATACCATTATTACGACCCAACCGGCGAGTTTTCCATCTCGGTCAAGAAGGGGCAAACCCTTCCTTTACACGTTTTTTCGGAAGAACTGCCTTATGTTGGACAGGTGGCCTTTTCGAGCCTAACCGTTCGGGAAATTGCTCAGGATTGCCGTGAGAGTGGATTTTAATTGATCGTCTTGGTGCAGTAATATAATTCCTAATGATAGTTAAATAGTAAAACGATTTCTGGGAAAAGCCACATGATGTTTTAATATTTCGAAATTTACCAGTTAAAAGTTAATACCTCAACCAGGAATGATTTCGCGCATGACCGATTCATAAATGTTGGAAAACATTTCGCAGCTTAAATTATAATGAAAAATAAAAGCAGAAATAAATTGGAAAATTTCAAGAGTCATATCAGATCAATGATGTTACGTCCCGCGACATTCGGGATTTCTCTTCGTTCTTGAGTTTTCCCATATCGGGCAATTCTCGAGGAAAATACGCATGGAAAGGGAACACGGTCGAGAAAAGGGTGTATTCTTACAGTGCGGCCATATTTACACTAATTTTCTGCCTCTCAAATTGCGGGCCACAAGGACAACGTCGACGCCTAGTTAGTCACGCATCAACTCGGACCATTCGAGAAGAGTTTCAAGCTTTATCGTTATAAAGGCTAAATAAAACAATCTCCATCATCAGTGCGACAAAACATCCGCTGGAGATATGGAACTCTGCGAAAAATATCGATAGGGGCCTTTGTGCGGCCAAGCGACACCCGAACGTTGAAATCATTGGGAGCGCGTGGCACTCATACCAGCCTAGCGCAATGCTGAGATTCTCACGCACACCGAAGTGCAGCTACACCGATGCCATCGTAAATGAGATCCCAAGACATCATATTAGTACGTACGATCAGTGATCTTCCTTTCCATTTCTATTAGCGTAATAATTACGAGATCCCGAAAGTTCGCAAAATAGGACGATAACATAAATTCATTATTAGACCCGAGCATGGAAAATATGACCTGGGTCAAGTCATGCCAAGAATAAAGTAAAATTATTTTAACACGTAATAACGTAAGGTAAATGTTTTTCTTGAGAAAATAGAATTTCGACGCTTAAAGATTTTAACGAAAGACAGACGTTGCAATAGTTTATTAGGGTAAAAAAAAGGGAAAATACAAAAAATGATACATAGAAAAAGACGAAAGAGAAGAATACCACTGTCTCTTGAAAAGGTCACACACGTGGCCCATAGCAAAATTAATTATTCTGCGTATGGAGAAAAAATTATTCAACACTTCAATGCAACCCGACATGTTATGTATAAAAAAATCTTTTCATCGCTCTGTCGGGAGATTTTTAGTCGAAGGAACGCTATCGGCATATTGCAAACATCCGGAGGTAATAAATTGGTCGAGCCACAAAAAAATAAGACCATGCGAGAGAAAATTGAGATGACGCTAGGAAAGAGAGTCTGAGTCCAAGGGTCCGAGGAAATTTCCTCGCGTCCCGTGGACAGCACGAGGCCCGCTACCCCCTTGAGTCGATTCGTTCTCTCTAGTTCAATGAGTCGCCACAGGAACGCACGCCATATAAGAGCACAAAAATATTCACCAAGGGTCGTTCGAGATTCAAAATTATCAAACTCAAGAGAAATTTTACCTTATAAAAAGCGAGCGAATTGTGCTAATTATAAGTAGTGTGTGTATAAATAAATGATTTATTTTAGGGTAAACAATAAGAAAATCACAAAGAAAGAAAATTTGAATTAGCAAAAATAATATTCAAGAATAAAAATAAAAATAGAATTATTCCATTTTTTACGAAACCAAAACAGTTTCTAATACTTCAAACCAAGATACACTTCTTTCAAAAACTCGAAACTTCAAATTCAAAATTCGAAATTCAGATTTCAAAATCCAAATTTTCTTTCAAATAACAAACAAATTCAATCTCAGGAAAACCATTTCCAAAACTGAAATGAATAAATTATCAAGTACATTCCGAAAAGAATGTTAAAATTGAAAAGCTTGGTAATTGAATTATTCTCAAGTGAACAATCGTGCAATATTGAAATAATTAATTTGCCAAATCGATTTGGAGATTTCAACTGGTATTGTATAAACAATTTGACATCGCAAATTATAAAAAGTTAAAACATTTACAAGATCAATTTTATTTAAACATTTTAATCAATAGAAATTATTTAAAATCAGTTTTACCAACGCGCAAATTACAATTATAAATTATAAAACCTGTCATACTCATCAAAATTGATCAGAATAAATTGTTAAAGAAAATTACTAAATTCAACGATATGGTAAAACCAGAAATTCACTTGAATAATTTGCAATTAATGAATTATCAACTCAAAGACTCTTTCTTGCGAGAAGGCGATGAGGGAACTTTGAAAGAGCAAGGGAAATACAGTGCAGTAGAGCAGAGAAGGAGTAGGAAGACTAGGAAGTATGAAAATTGTCATATGAAAGAAAGAGAGACAGCCATAGTCAAAAATCAAACCAATCGGAAGTACTGGAGAGCGAGAAAGTATGTGAGAGCATGCAAGAGCGAAAGAGAACAAGGGGGATGGTCGAAGCCTGAGCGCAGCGAGAGCCCAAGCGAGGGTGAGAGTTAGAGGGAAGGAAGATGATAGAAAAAGACCCCTCGACTCCTCTCTGCACATAGAAAATTTGCGTAAAACTGCAAGATCTAAATCGCGAATTTTTTCAAAAGATACAGATTGTAAAAGTATGGAAGTATGAGTGGATTTTAAGATAAATTTAGGTTTAATTATCGATTTATTATTAGAAAATTAGAATGACCAGCAAGGTGGAGGGGAGCTCTAAGACGTACATCGTCTTAGGAGTCAAGGGACAATTTGCCCCTTCCCAAAACTAAGTCGGACCATGAGTATAGAAGCGCGAGGCGCAACGCCTAATTTGTTCATTAACAAAAAGTTCACGAATAAACATCGTCCATGACACTCATCGTCACGACCGCATTGATTCCAAAGTTTCTCGCGACTTAACATCGTTCACGACACTCGGCGTTTTATCCTTCGCTTTAATTTTTTTGAGTTGTCGCTATCGTGAAGTTGGTCTCAAACATGAGATTTCCGTGCAAATCAATTATTATTTGTTTTCGTTGAAAACCTTTTTATTATTTCATTTCGTTCAAATCCGGCTACGTTTATTATATACATTTCTGCGCGCGTTAAAATTAATTATTATTTTCTTTTGTTAAGATCCGACTACAGCTATCATAAACTTTTGTGCGCGATATATTCTATTCATTATTCACCTATTACGGCTTTATGCTAGATATGCATTGACTATATGTTTAAAAACTATATCTCTCAATTTCATATTTTAACCTTTTTTCGTTTTATAAACATTGTGCGCGTTATTAATGATGTGTTATACTTTAAAATATATATCCACACATATATATATATGTCGTCCATATCCATATATGTCGTCCATCCATATACAGGGTGATTCAGAATAGGTATCGAACCCTGGATTTTTGGTTTCCGGACGACATTTTGAGAATAACTACTTAGCCGATTTTCGATTTTCGACGTAGTATTTAAATGGGGAGCATTAGAATTACGGACTTTTTTGGGCCGTTTATGGAACAAAATGCGCCATGTTGGACGACGCGTCAGTACCGTAGAATAGTTTCGACCGTGACAGCGTTCACGCCGCGTGAAAATAATGAATGCGCAGGAAGAGCGTTGGTATAACCCCATACCGTACGTCATCAAGTGATAAAATCAGCGAAAACCATTGTAATTTTTCGAAGTCATCGAAATAAGCTGTCAGTGTCGGTGGTGTTTTTCAATATGAGAAACCCGAGTCGATTAACGGTCTATCAGTTTGACACATAAAAATTAATAAAATGATAGTGAAGAATAATTTGAATCGAGAAAGTGATCATAAAAATATTAAAGAAATTAAATAGTGTTGAGGTTATAATGAACAACATAATGTGTACTGTCAAGTGAAAAAATTGCTGTATTTAATGAAAGAAAATTATAAAAAAAAAGTTTGTCTTCAATCACACCAGTTAACTCCATTACCGCTACATTAAGATTTTTTCATTATTTCAGCGAGAAGGTCTCATTCTCCGTTATTTCAAATGCCGTGCTGCTCAAACTCCGTGGTCAAATGCCGTGTGTATCAAACTCCGTTCTTCATTTTCCGGCGTTTCCCCCTTCTCCCTAATAATCCGAAAGGGTCGCCACTCGCTCCGAGCTCGACCCTCGCAACTTTTTTTTGAAATCGCCCGTGTACCTGCTTTGTCTATACCCCATTACTAATAATACGGTTCGTGGCAACGACGAACTGGACGGCCACGTGGTTCAGTTAACATCTCACGAAATGTCATCGCGCCGCACTGCCTCAGTGATTCCCAACACTTCAAGTCGCAGCCATTTTTTCCAATTTTATAGATTAATATGTGAAATAATATTATGATATTAATTAATCACAGATAATAATCACTCGCTCGGATGTATTCATACACGGAATAATTCACGGTAGATTCTCTAAACTGAATTCTCGTAGTATATTTTGTACCGCATGAAATAATCCCTCCGTGATTATTAACATTCATGTTCTTGTGAAGAGAATAGAATGAAAGACGCACTGTTTTTGTACATATATCACTGTTGTGATTCTATTAGACCATACCATACTAACAGATATTCATATTATATGAGGGGCATTCCACGCCAAATCAACCACTTTAGAATCCAACCACTTTCGATTTGGCTAAAAGATTTTTATTTTTTTCTACCCTTTCAAAAACATTTTACAGCATTTTTTCAAATTTTTTCACCCAACCGGTAAAAAATTATGAACTTTTCAGGAAAAATAAGCTTTTTATTTTTCAAATATCTATAATTTTTTCAAAAATTGACATATCTGGATGTTTTTTTTTAATGTGTGTTTTTCTATGTACTTTTTAGAAACAAAATAGAAAAAAATATTCGGGCCGATCTTCAACGTTTTTTTTTGCGAATTTTCAGAAAAAAAAAATTCTCGATTATTATCATTTTAAATTTTTCTTATCTTTTTTTGATAGAAACTTTTCCATTTTCTGCAAATTCACTGAAATTTTCAGAGTGGGATTTTTTCGTTTTCTATTTCTTTTTTCAATTCGAAATTTTTTTTTTCACTAAGCTTATTTCTTATAATACCACTCTGGGGATTTTTGAGGATGTCGAAAGAATCTCAAATTTTGAAAAAAATAATAATAAATGCAATCGGAAGTGGTATCCATCGAAAAGAAAATTTATTTTTCAAATATCTATAACTTTTTTGAAAATTGACTTTTCGTGACGTTGTTTTTTTGAAAATTTATGTTTATCAATGTACTTTTCAGAAAAAGAAGGGAAAAAAATATTCGGGCCGATCTTCAACGTTTGTTTTGCGAAATTTCAAAAAAAAAAAAAAATTTCTCGATTATTGTCATTTTTAATTTTTCTTATCGTTTATTTTATAAAAACTTTGCCATTTTCTGCAAATTCACTTAAATTTTCAGAGTAGGATTTTTTTTCAATTCGAAATTTTTTTTTTTTACTCAGCTTATTTCTTATATTATCACTTTGGGAATTTTTGAGGATGTTGAGAGAATGTCAAAGTTCGAAAAAGAAATAATAATAAATGAAATTGAAAGTGGTAATCATCGAAAAAATTTCAATGTTTTTTGAAAACGTAGGACAAAAAATGGAAGATAGTTCTGAATAATTTTTTTATTCAGAACTATTCAGATTTTTCAAAAGCGTCTACTTTATCATTGCACAATGATTTTCATCGTCCTTAATTTAGCATTGCGATTTCCACAATTATTAAGGGGTTGTAGGCAAAAGAAATATTGAAAAAACAATAACTATCGTGTTTTACGGTATTCAGACTTTTCAAAAGCGTCTACTTTATCATTGCACAATGATTTTCATCGTCCTTAATTTGGCATTGCAATTTTTACAATTATTGAGGGGTTATGGGCAAGAGAAATATTGAAAAAACAATCACTATCGTGTTTTACGGTATTTAGAGTTTTCAAAAGCGTCCACTTTATCATTGCACAATGATTTTCATCGTCCTTAATTTGGCATTGCGATTTTCGCCATTATTAAGGGGTTATGAGCAAAAGAAATATTGAAAAATCAATAACTACGGTGGTTCACGGTATTCAGACTTTTTAAAAGCGTCCACTTTATCATTGCACAATGATTTTCATCGTCCTTAATTTGGCATTGCGATTTTCGCAATCATTAAGGGGTTATGAGCAAAAGAAATATTGAAAAATCGATAACCACCGTGGTTCACGGTATTCAGACTTTTCAAAAGCGTCCACTTTATCATTGCACAATTATTCTCATCGTCCTTAATTTGGCATTGCGATTTTCGCAATTATTAAGGGGTTATGGGCAAAAGAAATATTGAAAAATCAATAACTACCGTGATTCACGGTATTCAGACTTTTCAAAAGCGTCCACTTTATCATTGCACAATGATTTTCATCATCCTTAATTTAACATTGCGATTTCCACAATTATTAAGGGGTTATAGGCAAAAGGAATATTGAAAAAACAATCACTATCGTGTTTTACGGTATTCAGACTTTTCAAAAGCGTCTACTTTATCATTGCACAATGATTTTCATCGTCCTCAATTTGGCATTGCAATTTTTACAATTATTAAGGGGTTATGGGCAAAAGAAATATTGAAAAAACAGTCACTATCGTGTTTTACGGTATTCAGACTTTTCAAAAGCGTCCACTTTATCATTGCACAATGATTCTCATCGTCCTTAATTTAGCATTGCGATTTTTGCAATTATTAAGGGGTTATGGGCAAAAGAAATATTGAAAAATCAATAACTACCGTGATTCACGGTATTCAGACTTTTCAAAAGCGTCCACTTTATCATTGCACAATGATTTTCATCGTCCTTAATTTAGCGTTGCGATTTCCACAATTATTAAGGGGTTGTAGGCAAAAGAAATATTGAAAAAACAATAACTATCGTGTTTTACGGTATTCAGACTTTTCAAAAGCGTCTACTTTATCATTGCACAATGATTTTCATCGTCCTTAATTTGGCATTGCAATTTTTACAATTATCAAGGGGTTATGGGCAAGAGAAATATTGAAAAAACAATCATTATCGTGTTTTACGGTATTCAGACTTTTCAAAAGCGTCCACTTTATCATTGCACAATGATTTTCATCGTCCTTAATTTGGCATTACGATTTTTGCAATTATTAAGGGGTTATGGGCAAAAGAAATATTGAAAAATCAATAACTACCGTGGTTCACGGTATTTAGACTTTTCAAAAGCGTCCACTTTATCATTGCACAATAGTTTTCATCTTCCTCAATTTAACATTGCGATTTTCGCCTTTATTGAGGGGTTATGAGCAAAAGAAATATTGAAAAATCAATAACTACCGTGGTTCACGGTATTCAGACTTTTCAAAAGCGTCCACTTTATCATTGCACAATGATTTTCATCATCCTCAATTTAACATTGCGATTACCACAATTATTAAGGGGTGATAAGCAAAAGAAATATTAAAAAATCAATAACTACTGTGATTCACGGTATTCAGACTTTTCAAAAGCGTCCACTTTATCATTGCACAATGATTTTCATCGTCCTTAATTTGACATTGCGATTTTCACAACTATTAAGGGGTTATGGGCAAATGAAACATTGAAAAAACAATAACTATCGTGTTTTACGGTATTCAGACTTTTCAAAAGCGTCCACTCCATCATTGCACAATGATTTTTATCGTCCTCAATTTAGCATTGCGATTTTTGCAATTATTAAGGGGTTATAGGGAAAAGAAATATTGAAAAATCAATAACTACCGTGGTTCACGGTATTCAGACTTTTCAAAAGCGTTCACTTTATCATTGCACAATGATTTTCATCGTCCTTAATTTGGCATTGCGATTTTCGCCATTATTAAGGGGTTATGAGCAAAAGAGATATTGAAAAATCAATAACTACCGTGGTTCACGGTATTCGGACTTTTCAAAAGCGTCCACTTTATCATTGCACAATGATTTTCATCGTCCTCAATTTGGCATTGCGATTTTCGCAATTATTAAAGGGTTATGGGCAAAAGAAATATTGAAAAATCAATAACTACCGTGGTTCACGGTATTCGGACTTTTCAAAAGCGTCCACTTTATCACTGCACAATGATTTTCATCGTCTCCAATTTATCATTGCGATTTTCACAATTATTAAGGGGTTATGGGCAAAAGAAATATTGAAAAAACAATAACTATCGTGTTTTACGGTTTTAAGACTTTTCAAAAGCGTCCACTTTATCATTGAACAATGATTTTCATCGTCCTTAATTTCGCATTGCGATTTTTGCAATTATTAAGGGGTTATGAGCAAAAGGAATATTAAAAAATCAATAACTACCGTGGTTCACGGTATTCAGACTTTTCAAAAGCGTCCACTTTATCATTGCACAATGATTTTCATCGTCCTTAATTTGGCATTGCGATTTTCGCAATTATTAAGGGGTTATGAGCAAAAGGAATATTAAAAAATCAATAACTACCGTGGTTCACGGTATTCAGACTTTTCAAAAGCGGCCACTTTATCATTGCACAATGATTTTCATCGTCTTTAATTTGGCATTGCGATTTTCACAACTATTAAGGGGTTATGGGCAAAAGAAACATTGAAAAAACAATAACTATCGTGTTTCACGGTATTCAGACTTTTCAAAAGCGTCCACTTTATCATTGCACAATGATTTTTATCGTCCTTAATTTAGCATTGCGATTTTTGCAATTATTAAGGGGTTATAGGGAAAAGAAATATTGAAAAATCAATAACTACCGTGGTTCACGGTATTCAGACTTTTCAAAAGCGTCCACTTTATCATTGCACAATGATTTTCATCGTCCTTAATTTGGCATTGCGATTTTCGCCATTATTAAGGGGTTATGAGCAAAAGAGATATTGAAAAATCAATAACTACCGTGGTTCACGGTATTCAGACTTTTTAAAAGCGTCCACTTCATCATTGCACAATGATTTTCATCGTCCTCAATTTGGCATTGCGATTTTCGCAATTATTAAGGGGTTATGGACAAAATAAATATTGAAAAATCGATAACTGCCGTGTTTATCGGGATTCAGACATTTACGAACATATTGATGATAAACATCATTGTACAATAATGAAGTTGACGCTATTAAAAAGTCTGAATCTCGATAAACACGGTAGTTATTGATTTTTCAATATTTATTTTGTCAATAACACCTTAATAATTGTGAAAATCGCAATGCCAAATTAAGGATGATGAAAATCATCGTGCAATGGTAAAGTGAACGCTTTTGAAGAGTCTGAATACCGTAAAACACGGTAGTTATTGATTTTCAAACATTTCTTTTGTCGATAACACCTTAATAATTGCGAAAACCGCAATGCCAAATTGAGAATGACTGGAAACATTGTGCAGTGATGAAGTAGAAGCTTTTGAAAAGTCTGAATACCGTGAACCACGGTAGTTATTGATTTTTCAATATTTCTTTTGCCTATAACCCCTTAATAATTGCAGAAATTGCAATGCTAAATTAAGGACGATGAAAATCATTATGCAATGATAAACTGGACGCTTTTGAAAAGTCTGAATACTGTAAAACGCGGTAGTTATTGATTTTTCAATATTTCTTTTGTCGATAACCTCTTAATAATTGCAAAAATCGGAATGCCAAATTGAGGACGATAAAAATCATTGTGCATTGATAAAGTGGGAGTTTTTAAAAAGTCTGAATACCGTGAACCACGGTAGAAATTGATTTTTCAATATTTTTTTGGCCCATAACCCCTTAATGATTGCAAAAATCGCATCGCCAAATTGAGGACGATAAAAATCATTGTGCAATGAAAAAGTGGACGCTTTTGAAAAGTCTGAATACCGTGAACCACGGTAGTTATCGATTTTTCAATATTTCTTTTGCTCATAACCCCTTAATGATTGCGAAAATCGCAATGCCAAATTAAGGACGATGAAAATCATTGTGCAATGATAAAGTGGACGCTTTCGAAAAGTCTGAATACCGTGAACCACTGTAGTTATTGATTTTTCAATATTTCTTTTCCCTATAACCCCTTAATAATTGCAAAAATCGCAATGCTAAATTAAGGACGATAAAAATCATTGTGCAATGATAAAGTGGACGCTTTTGAAAAGTCTGAATACCGTAAAACACGATAGTTATTGTTTTTTCAATGTTTCTTTTGCCCATAACCCCTTAATAGTTGTGAAAATCGCAATGTCAAATTAAGGACGATGAAAATCATTGTGCAATGATAAAGTGGACGCTTTTGAAAAGTCTGAATACCGTGAACCACGGTAGTTATTGATTTTTTAATATTCCTTTTGCTCATAACCCCTTAATAATTGCGAAAATCGCAATGCCAAATTAAGGACGATGAAAATCATTGTCCAATGATAAAGTGGACGCTTTTGAAAAGTCTGAATACCGTGAACCACGGTAGTTATTGATTTTTTAATATTCCTTTTGCTCATAACCCCTTAATAATTGCGAAAATCGCAATGCCAAATTAAGGACGATGAAAATCATTGTTCAATGATAAAGTGGACGCTTTTGAAAAGTCTTAAAACCGTAAAACACGATAGTTATTGTTTTTTCAATATTTCTTTTGCCCATAACCCCTTAATAATTGTGAAAATCGCAATGATAAATTAAAGACTATGAAAATCATTGTGCAATGATAAAGTGGACGCTTTTGAAAAGTCTGAATACCGTGAACCACGGTAGTTATTGATTTTTCAATATTTCTTTTGCCCATAACCCCTTAATAATTGCGAAAATCGCAATGCCAAATTAGGGACGATGAGAATCATTGTGCAATGATAAAGTGAACGCTTTTGAAAAGTCCGAATACCGTGAACCACGGTAGTTATTGATTTTTCAATATCTCTTTTGCTCATAACCCCTTAATAATGGCGAAAATCGCAATGCCAAATTAAGGACGATGAAAATCATTGTGCAATGATAAAGTGGACGCTTTCGAAAAGTCTGAATACCGTGAACCACTGTAGTTATTGATTTTTCAATATTTCTTTTCCCTATAACCCCTTAATAATTGCAAAAATCGCAATGCTAAATTAAGGACGATAAAAATCATTGTGCAATGATAAAGTGGACGCTTTTGAAAAGTCTGAATACCGTAAAACACGATAGTTATTGTTTTTTCAATGTTTCTTTTGCCCATAACCCCTTAATAGTTGTGAAAATCGCAATGTCAAATTAAGGACGATGAAAATCATTGTGCAATGATAAAGTGGACGCTTTTGAAAAGTCTGAATACCGTGAACCACGGTAGTTATTGATTTTTTAATATTCCTTTTGCTCATAACCCCTTAATAATTGCGAAAATCGCAATGCCAAATTAAGGACGATGAAAATCATTGTCCAATGATAAAGTGGACGCTTTTGAAAAGTCTGAATACCGTGAACCACGGTAGTTATTGATTTTTTAATATTCCTTTTGCTCATAACCCCTTAATAATTGCGAAAATCGCAATGCCAAATTAAGGACGATGAAAATCATTGTTCAATGATAAAGTGGACGCTTTTGAAAAGTCTTAAAACCGTAAAACACGATAGTTATTGTTTTTTCAATATTTCTTTTGCCCATAACCCCTTAATAATTGTGAAAATCGCAATGATAAATTAAAGACTATGAAAATCATTGTGCAATGATAAAGTGGACGCTTTTGAAAAGTCTGAATACCGTGAACCACGGTAGTTATTGATTTTTCAATATTTCTTTTGCCCATAACCCCTTAATAATTGCGAAAATCGCAATGCCAAATTAGGGACGATGAGAATCATTGTGCAATGATAAAGTGAACGCTTTTGAAAAGTCCGAATACCGTGAACCACGGTAGTTATTGATTTTTCAATATCTCTTTTGCTCATAACCCCTTAATAATGGCGAAAATCGCAATGCCAAATTAAGGACGATGAAAATCATTGTGCAATGATAAAGTGAACGCTTTTGAAAAGTCTGAATACCGTGAACCACGGTAGTTATTGATTTTTCAATATTTCTTTTCCCTATAACCCCTTAATAATTGCAAAAATCGCAATGCTAAATTGAGGACGATAAAAATCATTGTGCAATGATAAAGTGGACGCTTTTGAAAAGTCTGAATACCGTAAAACACGATAGTTATTGTTTTTTCAATGTTTCTTTTGCCCATAACCCCTCAATAGTTGTGAAAATCGCAATGTTAAATTAAGGACGATGAAAATCATTGTGCAATGATAAAGTGGACGCTTTTGAAAAGTCTGAATACCGTGAATCACGGTAGTTATTGATTTTTCAATATTTCTTTTGCTCATAACCCCTTAATAATGGCGAAAATCGCAATGTTAAATTAAGGGAGATGAAAATTATTGTGCAATGATAAAGTGGACGCTTTTGAAAAGTCTAAATACCGTGAACCACGGTAGTTATTGATTTTTCAATATTTCTTTTGCCCATAACCCCTTAATAATTGCAAAAATCGCAATGCCAAATTAAGGACGATGAAAATCATTGTGCAATGATAAAGTGGACGCTTTTGAAAAGTCTAAATACCGTAAAACACGATAGTGATTGTTTTTTAAATATTTCTCTTGCCCATAACCCCTTTGATAATTGTAAAAATTGCAATGCCAAATTAAGGACGATGAAAATCATTGTGCAATGATAAAGTAGACGCTTTTGAAAAGTCTGAATACCGTAAAACACGATAGTTATTGTTTTTTCAATATTTCTTTTGCCTACAACCCCTTAATAATTGTGGAAATCGCAACGCTAAATTAAGGACGATGAAAATCATTGTGCAATGATAAAGTGGACGCTTTTGAAAAGTCTGAATACCGTGAATCACGGTAGTTATTGATTTTTCAATATTTCTTTTGCTTATAACCCCTTAATAATTGCAAAAATCGCAATGCTGAATTAAGGACGATGAAAATCATTGTGCAATGATAAAGTGGACGCTTTTGAAAAGTCTGAATACCGTAAAACACGATAGTGACTGTTTTTTCAATATTTCTTTTGCCCATAACCCCTTAATAATTGTAAAAATTGCAATGCCAAATTAAGGACGGTGAAAATCATTGTGCAATGATAAAGTAGACGCTTTTGAAAAGTCTGAATACCGTAAAACACGATAGTTATTGTTTTTTCAATATTTCTTTTGCCTATAACCCCTTAATAATTGTGGAAATCGCAATGTTAAATTAAGGATGATGAAAATCATTGTGCAATGATAAAGTGGACGCTTTTGAAAAGTCTGAATACCGTGAATCACGGTAGTTATTGATTTTTCAATATTTCTTTTGCCCATAACCCCTTAATAATTGCGAAAATCGCAATGCCAAATTAAGGACGATGAAAATAATTGTGCAATGATAATGTGGACGCTTTTGAAAAGTCTGAATACCGTGAACCACGGTAGTTATCGATTTTTCAATATTTCTTTTGCTCATAACCCCTTAATGATTGCGAAAATCGCAATGCCAAATTAAGGACGATGAAAATCATTGTGCAATGATAAAGTGGACGCTTTTAAAAAGTCTGAATACCGTGAACCACCGTAGTTATTGATTTTTCAATATTTCTTTTGCTCATAACCCCTTAATAATGGCGAAAATCGCAATGCCAAATTAAGGACGATGAAAATCATTGTGCAATGATAAAGTGGACGCTTTTGAAAAGTCTAAATACCGTAAAACACGATAGTGATTGTTTTTTCAATATTTCTCTTGCCCATAACCCCTTAATAATTGTAAAAATTGCAATGCCAAATTAAGGACGATGAAAATCATTGTGCAATGATAAAGTAGACGCTTTTGAAAAGTCTGAATACCGTAAAACACGATAGTTATTGTTTTTTCAATATTTCTTTTGCCTACAACCCCTTAATAATTGTGGAAATCGCAATGCTAAATTAAGGACGATGAAAATCATTGTGCAATGATAAAGTAGACGCTTTTGAAAAATCTGAATAGTTCTGAATAAAAAAATTATTCAGAACTATCTTCCATTTTTTGTCTTACGTTTTCAAAAAACATTGAAATTTTTTCGATGATTACCACTTTCAATTTCATTTATTATTATTTCTTTTTCGAACTTTGACATTCTCTCAACATCCTCAAAAATTCCCAAAGTGATAATATAAGAAATAAGCTGAGTAAAAAAAAAAAATTTCGAATTGAAAAAAAATCCTACTCTGAAAATTTAAGTGAATTTGCAGAAAATGGCAAAGTTTTTATAAAATAAACGATAAGAAAAATTAAAAATGACAATAATCGAGAAATTTTTTTTTTTTTTTTGAAATTTCGCAAAACAAACGTTGAAGATCGGTCCGAATATTTTTTTCCCTCTTTTTTCTGAAAAGTACATTGATAAACATAAATTTTCAAAAAAACAACGTCACGAAAAGTCAATTTTCAAAAAAGTTATAGATATTTGAAAAATAAATTTTCTTTTCGATGGATACCACTTTCGATTGCATTTATTATTATTTTTTTCAAAATTTGAGGTTCTTCCGACATCCTCAAAAATCCCCAGAGTGGTATTATAAGAAATAAGCTGAGTGAAAAAAAAAATTTTGAATTGAAAAAAGAAATAGAAAACGAAAAAATCCCACTCTGAAAATTTCAGTGAATTTGCAGAAAATGGAAAAGTTTCTATCAAAAAAAGATAAGAAAAATTTCAAATGATACTAATCGAGAATTTTTTTTTTCTGAAAATTCGCAAAAAAAAACGTTGAAGATCGGCCCGAATATTTTTTTCTATTTTGTTTCTAAAAAGTACATAGAAAAACACACATTAAAAAAAAACATCCAGATATGTCAATTTTTGAAAAAGTTATAGATATTTGAAAAATAAAAAGCTTATTTTTCCTGAAAAGTTCATAATTTTTTACCGGTTGGGTGAAAAAATCTGAAAAAATGCTGTAAAATGTTTTTGAAAGGGTAGAAAAAAATAAAAATGTTTTAGCCAAATCGAAAGTGGTTGGATTCTAAAGTGGTTGATTTGGCGTGGAATGCCCCTCATATAATATGAATATCTGTTAGGATGGTATGGTCTAATAGAATCACAACAGTGATATATGTACAAAAACAGTGCGTCTTTCATTCTATTCTTTTCACAAGAACATGAATGTTAATAATCACGGAGGGATTATTTCATGCGGTACAAAATATACTACGAGAATTCAGTTTAGAGAATCTACCGTGAATTATTCCGTGTATGAATACATCCGAACGAGTGATTATTATCTGTGATTAATTAATATCATAATATTATTTCACATATTAATCTATAAAATTGGAAAAAATGGCTGTGACTTGAAGTGTTGGGAATCACCGAGGCAGTGCGGCGCGATGACATTTCGTGAGATGTTAACTGAACCACGTGGCCGTCCAGTTCGTCGTTGCCACGAACCGTATTATTAGTAATGGGGTATACACAAAGCAGGTACACGGGCGATTTCAAAAAAAAGTTGCGAGGGTCGAGCTCGGAGCGAGTGGCGACCCTTTCGGATTATTAGGGAGAAGGTGGAAACGCCGGAAAATGAAGAACGGAGTTTGATACACACGGCATTTGACCACGGAGTTTGAGCAGCACGGCATTTGAAATAACGGAGAATGAGACCTTCTCATTTCAGCACATTTAAGAGCTGCGCAGCAGTGCGCATAGAAGCTACAGTCTTGGCTATTTTTTTCAATGCACCTACATTGGTGCTGTTGAATGAAAATATCCGTAGATGACGATCCACGAGAATCAATTAAAAACATGATTTTCGACTCATGATGAACAAAAACAGCGAATATTCGGATGGCTAACAATGAATTTCAAGGCAAATCAGTGGGCCTTTAAAATGTCTCCATCGATCGTCTTAGCCAATTATTCTTCAGCGAACACATTACAATCAATGCTCCGAAGGATCTCCCTGCGCTCATTTATAGAATTTCGTTCCAGAAGCGATTTTCCAACTTTTACGAATGATTTTGATTTCATGTTTCCAGCGAATTTTTGAACGGAGCAGCAATATGCTTGGCTTGAAGCAAAAGAGCCTTGGCGATTTTTTTCCAAGCACCTGTATCGGTGCTTTTGAATAAAAATATCGGTCAGTGAGATTCCCCAAAGATCTGTCAAAGATACGATTTTATACTGACAATTAACAAAAAGAAGCAAATTTTCGTTATATTTCAAAGGATTTGGAGGCAAATCAGAGAACTCTGTCTCTATCGCTTCTGCTTGGCCAATTATTTTTAAGCAGGCATGTTTCAGTCGATGTTGCGAAGGATCTAACGAAGCTAGCTTTGTAAAATTTCGTTGCAAAAACAATTTGTCACTTTTTACCTCTAATAATGATATTTCATGTTTTCAGCGAATTTTTGAATCGACCGGCAAGATGCTTAACTTGAAGCAAGAGGCTTGGCAATTTTTTCCCAAGCACCTACATCGGTGCTTTCATATGGAAACACCAGTAAATTAGATTCCTCGAAGATCTCTCCAAGATACGATTTTTTTCTCACGATCAAGATAAACAGAAAAATATGTCGAGTTTTGTCAATGAATTTCAAAGCAAGTCTGAGGACTCCGACTTTATCGCTCTTCTTAGCCATTTCTTCTTTGGCGAGCTCATTTCAGTTAATGTATCAAAGGATCAGACCGAGCCAATTTGTGAAATTTCGTTGCAGAAACGAATTTTCACTTTTGACCTATGATTGCGATTTTTTCATGTTTCCAGCGAAATTTTGAATCGCGCGACAATCTGCTCCGCTTGAAGCAAGAGTCTTGGCAATTTTTTCCCAAGCACCTGCATCGGTGCTTTTGCACGGAAACATTCGTCAATGACGATCCACGAGGTTCCGTAAAAATCATGATTTTATACTCATGTTCACAAAAAACAGCGAATATTCGAGTTTTTTCCATGAATTTTAAGGCAAATCGGACTCTGACTTCATCGCTGTACTTGGCCAACTATTCTTTAGCAAGCACGTTTTTAATCGATGCTATGAAGGGTCAGACCGAGCTGATTTGTGGAATTTCGTTGCAGAAATGAATTTTCACTTTTGACCTATGATTGCGATTTTTTCATGTTTCCTGCGAAATTTTGAATCTCGCGGCAATATGCTTAGATAAAGGCAAAATTACTGGCATTTTTTTTTAACACCAGCATCAATGATCTCAGTTACAACATCAGTCTGTGAGATTCCCCGAAGATTATCATAGATACGATTTTTTACTTATGATATAAAAAAAGCGGATTTTGCGGTTTTTTAAAAAATGGATTTCGAAACAAATCAAAGGATCCCGATTCTACCGTTTGTCTCTGCCGTTACTCGCTTGTCATTCTTAAGCAGGCACTAGCCTATTTTTGGAATCGCATTTTAAGAACGATTTTTCACTTCGTATTTATGACCATATGTTTTTGTCATGTTTTCAGCCAATTTAGCTATCGAGCGGCAATACGCTTAGCTGAAAGGAAAAGTCTTTCTGATTTTTCTCCCAGCACTGTCATTGTTGCTTTTAAATAAAAATATCAGTTAGTATGATCCCTCGAAGATCTCTCAAAGATATGATTTTTTAGTCGCGATCAACAAAAATCGAGAATTTCCGAATTTTTAAAATTCATTTTAAGGCAAATCGAAGAGCTCTCAGTTTTATTGCTTTTTGTTTGGCCAATCATTTTTCAGCAAGCACGTTTCAATCCATCCCCTGAAGGATCTGATCGAGCTAATTCGTGAAATAGTCTTCCAGGAACGATTGCCCATTTTTCACGTAGGATTCTGATTTCTTCATGCTCTCAGCGAGCGTTTAAACCAAGCGTCAATTTGCTTAGCTTAAAGCAAGAGCATTGGCAATTTTTTCATATTGACTATCGTTATTCCTTTTTACGTAGGACACTCATAATTAGGCTCCAAGGTTTCAGTAGGGAATACTGGCGACCCCAATAACAATATACGATTTCGCAATTGCAATTTAAAATATTTCATCAAAGTTTAGTACGTACCATCGATCTTATCAATACCTGTTTTATCATGAGAGCAGCGCCTTGCGAAATAAAAAAATATCGCGGGCAAAACAAAAGAACGTTTAGCAAAGATTGTTTGTCACCTGACACGTCGCTGCAGAATCGTGTGATTTAAATCAAATCGTATTATTATTGCATCGAGTTGAAAGTTCATCGTGATAACTCCGGGTGTGATTTTCCTGTTATTTTTTATTTTTCGTAACGGTGCTATCCTTTTTCTAAAATTAATTCCGACGTGTTCTGTTGTGCGTTATTTCGAGGATTTTTGGGGCAATTAATTTTTCGCGAGCTTCGTGATTGCGGCAATTTTTGTCTTCATAAGCCACAGCCATGGCAGAGTACGAACTCCGCGAGTACATGGATATGGTCATCATATATATTCAATGTAATTTTAATGCGCGCGCCGCCTCTGCGCAATATGTGGAACAATGGCCCCAACGCGAAAGGCCAAACGATCGAGCAATTTCCGGAGCTTTTCGGCGCTTGACGGAGACTGGCAATGTTATGCCAAACCACGTGAATCGTGGTGCACCACGGAGGGCGCGTACCATCTGTATTGAGGAGCGTATTTTGGCTGCATTTGCAGAAGATCCGACGAGAGGGATTCGTGGAGTGGCACGTATGCTTGATCTCAGTTATTGAACCGTGCAACGGACCATGAGAACTGAGGACATGCACGCGTACCATCATACGCGCGTGCAGGGTCTTTCGATCAATGATTATCCTGCTCGTCTAGATTTTTGTCGGTAGCTTTTGCGGCGCCATGACGCAGACCCACATTTCCTTAATTCAATCATTTTCATGGACGAGTCGAGCTTTGGACGAAATGGAATGTGGAATTGCCACAACTTCCATTGGTGGGCTGGTGAGAATCCGCATGTCACAGCGGAAGTTAATTTTCAACAGAGATTCTCTGTAAATCTTTGGGCCGGAATCTGGAATGATAAGTTGGTAAAAACAAATTCATAAAGATTAATACTTTTTTCAAGATGAACTATTCCGAGAAATAAATAGGATAAAAAAATGTTAACGTTTCTTTGAGTGTTTTTTGTAGAGCTATAGTTTTATAAAAAAATGTCCTATCAAGATAGAAAAAAACGCGATTTAAAGCTTCAAGTTTATCGTTTTGTGATATTTTGGCAGAAAATTTTAATGAGCGACGGTTACCGGGCAATGATACCGGAAGATGAAAACTTTCCAGATTTTTATATTTTTTCGTTGGTCACTTAGATTTTTCATTTAGCTCCAATTTACTTTTTTAGTTCCCTGTACATCAATATTTGTCCGAGATATTAACTCAATTATTACTTTTATTATTATCAATGCACAAGCGAATTATTCTGCTTCTCCGTATAATTATATTGTAAATCATTGTAATTCTCGATATCGATTACTTATAGATCGGACCGTTTGAATTGGATGGTAATCTAACGGCAGAAAAATATTGCGGTTTTCTTCGAAGACAGCTCCGGAGACTGTGCATGCGGGCAGGGTTGTCTCGAGACGAATACAGAAGAACCTGGTATCAGCACGATGGTGATTCAGCTCATACTAGTTATGTAGCGCAGGAAATGCTTCGTCGTGATTTCGAAGCCCAACTAATTGGTCGTGGAGGAATTCGCGATTGGCCAGCGCACTCCGCCGATTCAAACCCATTGGATTTTTTCCTATAGGGTTTTATTAAATCGATCGTGTATCGTACCCCCATACAAAGTCCTGCTGACCTTGATGCTCGTATCGAGGCGGCACTAATGGCCATCACAGCGGAGATGCTGCGACAGTGCAAATTGAGCCTCATTAAACGCGCTCGTTGCTGCATCGAGATGGCTGAAGGGCACTTCGAGCACCTGCTAACGTAAAAAGCAAAATATAATCTCGAAGCATACCAAACTCGTGGTTATAGTCTCGATTATTTTATTTATTTCAATTGATTACTTTATTCTTAATTTCATTACGACAATTTTAACAAAGAATTCATTAAAGTATTTTCTAAGTAATGAAGATAATAATTCATCATTAAAATAACGTCATATACAATGCGTATGGAGGTGCTTTTAAATTGCACCATATCCTCAACGTTTCTTATCTTAATGGTAATGAAATTCTTAAAAAATCTTGCGAATTACATGTATACATTTTAGAAGATTCTTTTCAACATTAAGATTTTGTAATTTTTCCACTACTGCCTGAACGATGTAAAAATTGTTCAACTCTATTTTTTCTGTAAACATCATCAGACATAGCTGAAAAATTCGAACTTGCCATTTTAATATGGCAATATAAATAAACTTTAATGCACATTAAGGTGCTTTAAAGTTGAACCATATTCTTAACATTTCTTTCAACCTCATTGATGTAAAAATTCTTCGAGAATTTTAAAAATACAAAATTACATTTTGTCCAGCTGCTCTTTACCATAAAGATTATTTTATGAATCTTCAAATTTTTTGTTTACGACGTTAATTTATAAATTTTTTTTACTACTGTCTGATCGACGTCAAAAATGTTTAACTCATTTTGTTCCATGGTCATCCATTACATTTTCTATGCCATTCACCCTTTTTTTGCAATATCCGACTGAAAATGTTCAGACAAATAGATTGTCGTGGGGTGCGTGTGAGTGAGAGGGAGCCTTTTTGATGAAAAATTCATTGAACGAATATACTATAGGCGATCCTCTTAATTGAACGATTTTCTTCTCGTGATCATACAATATCTGGATGTTTTATGCTTTTTTAGGGTTGGAGCACCATGAAGCGCGTCAGATTTATCGCCTGACGGTAACCAAGTTTTTTAAACATTATGCTCCTCGTGATATTCAAAAAAGTACAGCTGAAATTTCTTATGAAAAATCGTTTGAAATAAATTTTTAGCTTAGTACCCACATTTTTCCAAACTTTTTCACTAGATTCTCAGTCAAGCAGTACTGTGTAAGATTCCGAACTGCACTTATGCAAATTTTTTCACACCACCGTGATGATGAATCACATCAAAATTAAAAACAGTAGCGTCTTTTCGAAATCACTGAGATTTGTCACCTTTGTGTTTCGTTATTTTATATTCCCCTTTTTTAAAGTTTGAAACCTTCAATGACAATATACATTCCCGGCGGAAAGTTTCCGGACAAAATTTCAAAAAAGGCCTCGAACGTTTTTTTATGGCATTTCGCCGGAAGTTAACGTAATCTAATTGAACAAGTGGTATTTTAAAGGGGATGAGTTGGGCTTCATTTCCTATATTTTTAATTATTTTCACAATTTGTTTTTCGATTTGGAGACAATTTTAAAAACAACTTTTTTCGTCTTTTTTTCCCCTCTCTTCAGGTCGGCGCATGATCTAGAGGAATTTTTTTCGTTCATTTTTAGGGTCGGATTCATAAAGGGGGAAATTTGAGCTTCAAATTGGTTTTTTTTTAAACTTTGAGCGAATTTTTTTTCCAAAGTTATTCCGTTCTTTGTGAAAAAAGAGATTTGAAGTATCCCGTATAACACGAAAACTAAGAGGATTCATGAAAAACTACAAGATATCAAAAAGTTGCGTCTGTCTTTTTTGAGTTCAGAAGAATTTTTTCAGATTTTTTTTTCCAACATTTTTTTCCCTCATTTTCTGGGTCGGAGCTCAGATCATTCAATTACCATAACGCGAAAACGATGGGATTATTGATAAAACTTCAAGAGGGGAAAATACTTTATTTGACCATTTTCAACACATTGGAGTTTTTGTTCAAATTTTTTTCCCAAATTTTTTCATCCTACTTTCAGTCGGAGCTCAGAACATTTGAGAAAAAATTTAGGGAAAAAAAATTGAAAAAAAATTCCAATGTGTTTAAAATGGTAAAATCAAGTATTTTTCCCTCTTGAAATTTTATCAATAATCCCATTGTTCTCGAGTTATGGTAATTGAATGATCTGAGCTCCGACCGAGAAAATGAGGAAACAAAAATTTAGAAAAAAATATCCGAAAAAATTCCTCTGAACTCAAAAAAGACAGACGCAACGTTTTGATATCTTGAATTTTTTCGTGAATCCTCTTAGTTTTCGTGTTATACGGGATACTTCCAATCTCCTCTTTTTTCACAAAAAACGGAATAACTTTGGAAAAAAAATCGCTCAAAGTCTTTTAAAAAACGAAATTGAAGCTCAAGCTTTCCCCTTTATGAATCCGATCGTAAAAATAAATAAAAAAAAATTTCTTTAGATAATGTGCCGACCTGAAGAGAGGGGAAAAAAGACGAAAAAAAGTTGTTTTCAAAATTGTGTCCAAATCAAAAAACAAATTGTAAAAATAATTAAAAACATAGGAAGTGAAGCCGAACTCATCCTCTTCAAAATGCCACTTGTTCAATTAGATTACGTTGACTTCCGGCGAAATGGCATAAAAAAACGTTCGAGACCTTTTTTGAAATTTTGTCCGAAAATTTTCCGCCGGTAGTGTATGTCCTTTTTAACCATGAATCGGACGATTCCCTTCGATATTTTTTTACTATCTTCGTATTAAGCATTTCATTAAACTTCGAAACACCGCAGGTAATCATAATTTTTGCAATTTCTCTATTTTTTCTCTCAGCTTTTCATTTCTTGAGTTTCCGGCATTTTCAATTGAACTATTGTGTACAATATCAAAATCATACGTTCACAGTAATGATAGTATGCCGGTTCCAGCTCAAGATCCCTACCCGGACATTTACCGACCTTTTTCAGCCGAGACTCGAGCCACTTAGCCGAGACTCGAACCACTTAGCCGAGACACAAACCGCGTCGTGAGTCACGGGTGGCTTGCGGACGGTGGGTGGCTCGCGGGCGGTGGGTGGCTTGCGGGTGGTGGGTGGCAGATGGGTGGTGGGTGGCAGGTGGGCGGTGGGTGGCGGGGGGGGATATCGAAATTTTTCGTCAGAGTGTCTTGCTCGTGTATGCGTGCACGTGCGTGTGCGGCTGTGTTCCGGGGGGGGGGGGGATCTCAGGATTTTTTGAAGAAAGCGTTGGATAACGGCGTCGTCGATGGTGATGACCCGCACGCGCTCTCTCTCTCTCTCTCTCTCTCTCTCTCTCGCTCTCGCTCGCTCGTGCTTTCACGCGCAGAGTGTTGAGTGTCAAATTTATGATGTATACAAATATATACAAACATGGTTCAACTTTTTCCGTTGCGATGCATGCGGATATTATCAGCCCATAGCTGCATAGACGATCATCGGTTCACAATTTTCAAAATATATATATTTTTGTGAAGTGACGGAGTTTATTCTCCAAGTATTATATGTATGGTCCGTCTCACCCTCACGCTCTTTCACTCTGTCTGTTTCTCTCTCTCTCTCTCTCTCTCTCTCATTTGCGCTCTAGATCTTATGCATCCCTATGTTTGAAACTATGAGATTGTGAGGGCGAGAGGTTGGGATCTATTGACGTTCTTGATTTTTTTTCATTCCGAGTTGATCACGCATTCCGTTGACTTCTCTGTTCTATCCTTCATACATTTTTTTTCGTCTTCAACGTTACGATAAAAAAAATAGACGCGGAAAAGTGTAAAAGAATTTGGGCGACTATGAGAAGAGGATATTCCGCGCACAAGGATAAACCTCCTCCAAATGTCAAAGTGCGGAGGTTTATCGCGTTCAGTGATCGTAATGTGGCTCTATTGCGTAAAACTTTGCAAGCGTGTGATCTAAATGTTGGTGAAAAATTGCGTATTCAAGCAACAATCGCCGCCTTAATATCGCTGGCGGAAAAATTGAAAAAGCGTGGTTCGGGAGTGTCAGTGCCTAAAGTGGAATGGGTGGAAATGGACTCGGCATTTAAATCCAGAATAACCACAGGGCTTGTGATCAATCTAGCACACAAAGATCTCGGACATTTTTTGGATGATGCGGCAAAACTAATCGTCGAGCGCCTAACTGAGTTATTGCGAATTCATGGCAATTTAAAAGTTAATGTGACGCTAATTTACATATTTCGCATCGTGAAAAGTGCCCACATTATCGAGGAAGAAAAAGCGTTTCAGACCGCGAACGCTGTAATATTACCAACGACAAATATCGTGGAGTGGCTAGACGATAATGTGAAAAGTATCTTGCCGACAAAAGTTGAAGATTTTGAGGAGAACAAATCTGGTTGGACGCTCCATGAAATTGTACACCTTCGCGTAAATGTAAATCGCTACATACCATTGCGAGGGGATATTTCAACATTCGTGCGTCTTCCAGACGATGTGCGAACGAAAGGAGGAGTGGTGAACATCATGAACAATGATCCATATTATTTTTTATGGTCAGTAACTGCTGCTATCTCACCACTACCTCCAAGAAATAGAGACCGAACAAGCTCTTATCCGCATTTCCGTGAAGTGCTAAATTGGGAGGGATTTGATTATCCCATGAGCATTGGAAATGTGAAAAAATTTGAGGAATAGAATCATCTAGCCATCAACATCTATGGCGTAGAAAAAGGAGATAAGGGTCAAAGTGTAATAGTGCCGGTATATTTGAGTGCAAACGAATCGCAAGTACCGACAATTCATTTGCTCGTTGTGGAATGTGAGGACGACGACGACAACAACGACGACGACGACGACGGCGATGACGACATTGGCGGTGATAAATTTCAACTGCGCAAGCCGGTACATCACTTCGCTTGGATACGAAAACTCTCTCGTCTGATCAGCGCTCAACTATCGAATAATGAACATCGCACGTGGATATGTGACAGGTGTCTGTGTCACTTTACAACGGAATTCACCCTGAACAAACATCGCGTTGACTGCGCCAATATAAATAAAACATGTCGGGTCATATTGCCCAAGCCGGAACAAGCAATTTTTAAATTTATCAATTTTCGTTATAAAGAGAGGGTCCCATTTGTAATTTATGCTGATCTTGAATGTCTCCTCGAGCCAATTATCGGGCAACAGAATAATCGAAAACGCACACCTCGCACTATCAGTTATCAAAAACACACACCTCACAGTATCGGGTATTATTTAAATTGTTCGTTTGACGATTCAATGTCCGAATATAAGAGCTGTCGCGGTAAAGATTGTATCGAGTGGTTCATGAAAGAATTGGTAAAATTGTCAAGCACCCTCGATGCGCGAATAAAAACGGTCGTGCCGATGGAACAATTAAACGCCGAGAATGTTCGTAAATTCCAATCAGCGAAAATTTGTCATATATGTGAAAAACCCTTTGTTGCTGGATGCGTGAAAGTTCGCGACCATTGTCAATTGTCGGGGAAATTTCGTGGTGCAGGTCATCAAGATTGTAATTTAAATTACACAAAATCTCACGTAGTTCCCATCGTCTTCCACAATCTCTCCGGTTATGATTCGCATTTTTTGATTCGAGCATTGGTCACAGCATTCGAGGGAAGGGTAGACCTCTTGCCCGTGAATAAAGAACAATATATCTCAGTAGTATTGGTACCCGTATGGCGCCCCCCATTCGGGGGAAGGGTAGACCTCTTGCCCGTGAATAAAGAACAATATATCTCAGTAGTATTGGTACCCGTATGGCGTCCCCACTCCTACCCCCACCATGCGGCTTCCCCCACCGCTCCACTTTTCCCCCACCACCTTACGGTGGCAGAGAAAAAGTTTAGCGATGAGGTACACAGTGAGGGGAGGAGTGGGGATGAGCGGGGGCGCTATACGGGTACCAAATTCTTTTTTTTGCTGAAATTTTTTTAACTTTCTCACCGAATTTTGAACGACGACGACGATGATGATGATGTTGATGATAATGTTGATGATGATGATGATGATGATGATGATAATGACACACACTCACACACACGCCCGTGCGTACACTTACTGTACTTCGTCGCTATATACCCCCTCATCCCGTTCGCCAGCGTCATATGGCTCATCAGAGTTAATCATGACGTGGACGATCACCATGATTTTCGCATGCATTGCATGACGCCCAAGACACACGTTCTCGAGAATTTCCCGGACGCGGTCATCTCCTTGATGGTCCTCCATCCCACGCAACTCGCACTCGATGATGAGGGCCGGCATCATGGCGAAATACGGCTCGGCGTGATAAATTGCGGACGGCCAAAAAAAATCCGAATCGTTCATATCGACGAGCCGTACCTCCGTGTATCCCTTATCGTCGTAATAAATAATCTCCCTACGGTATATGGAAAAATTTTGTACCACGATGCATGAAGCACCTGTTACGCGTTCGTCATCTCGCAAGACGCGTCCCATTTAATCTTCGATATAAAATGAACGTAGTAAATATTTAAGTTGTTCGTAGGCTATATTCGTTATTTCCGTGCGCACATTCACTCCGCACCCACTTACGACACTCACTATGAACGCGAAAAAAGATTAGGGAAAAAAATCTTAAGAAATTTTTCAATTTTTCAATTTCTATTTGTAGCTGCACCGAGCGCGATTGAATCAAGACTGATGTCCGTAGGCAAAGCATCTCATCATCAGGGCCCAGAAGAAGAGCTCCAGCGCTAAAAAATCCTAGTCAGCAAAATTGCACGTGCAAATTTCCGAATGTACTCGCAGAACGTGACACACACACACTCGCGCTCACACACACACACTGACAAAGAATCACTCGCATAAACTTTTATACGAGTCTATGTAAAATTTATCATTATTATTATTTATATTTCATACGTGAGTGTGCATATCATTCGAGGAATTCGGAAGAGTGCACTTTTGTCACCATTCTTCCCAAAGAGTTCGGCGAAATTTATTATTACTACTGCTGCTCAGGATGAATATGAGAATAAGAAGGAATTTTATAAGCGATAGTATGCATTAATCTATACTCATTCGACTAAAAATTTTATGAAATAATTTCATTTTTCACGGCAAATTGAAAAATACATACTTTCGCTTATATTCAACAAAAACAAGATGTGGGTGTTTTCAAATTTTTTCTTCACATATTGATAATTTTTTATTTTCTGTCAGCTCACGTCTGAACGTCGTTTACATATAAAATCGAAGAAAAAATATTTATACATTGTTATTCAAAATCCTCGATTAAAGTTGTTACACTTTCAACGATTTTGTCTTTATACAATGTTATTATTTCGCGGAGCGCTAATTCCAAAAAATTTTCTCCAAATTTGGGATAGTCTTTTTTCAATTTCTCACCGATTTCCATCAGTATTTTAGATACGCTGTCTTTTGATCCCAGGAACTCTTCCACGGCCGCACGTTCGGTTGCTCTTCCGCCCAGGTGTCCACGGATATATGATACCACCTCACTCATGCAGTCGTTTATCGCTGCGGTGTCTCGTTGTAATCGTGGTATGTGTAATTCAATACACTTGCTCGTTTTCACAAGAGTTTAGAATGTTTGATGCAGCAAAGTGATATTTGGCGAGTAATTTGGCCGTGCTCGTTTTGCTGACAAATCTCCTGTTTCCTCCTTGTCCCTCTCGCTGCACGCAAAACACACGGCTCTCTGCTGATAGCACGTGGTCAATAGCACGGTGAATACGCCATTATCCATCTTCGTTCCGCACATTCTTTCAGCTTCGATACCCCAGGCATTGAAGTATCGTTCGATTCGGGGATAATCGTTTTTAAATGTTTCCCAATCCTCCACTCCAAGCGTCACACCGGCGGAAGAATTTGCCAAAATCTTGACAACCGGAGTGAGATAACCGCTCACCAGCGATAATTCAAATCCCGATGTTATTATTTTTCCGTATGATCTATTTAATCCGTATAGCGTACTTGATGCGAGATGCGGCGAAGTAACGCGTCTTTCAACGTTTGATGCTACGATATTTTCCATTTCAGGTTGCTCTTCGTTCGCTCGTGATTTCTTAAATGATATCAAATCGACAAATTGCGCTGCTTTTAAATCATTTCCCCCTCTACTTCGAATATCACGCGATAATATTTGTAAATTTTTATTCGCAATTGTCGATTTTTTTTGATATGTATAAATTTTGCCGCTGCTGCCAATAACTATAGACAGTTAGCCAGTCACACGTGCATATATTTTTTCAGGGACAATAAATACAATGGCGGCAATAAATCAAAAGAAATGCTTGTCTCAGCATTTATCATATTACCGTCTCGAGACCATCGCAAAATCATTCAAAGTTTGCTATTGTCTCTGGTTCTTGAAAATTTATATTTCGCTCTGCAGCAAATTTTTTTTTATTCGGTAATAAGGCCGTATCTTCGTGGTTATGGCTGGGATCGATTTTGAATCCTGGGATTATAATACCGTCAATATATCCTCTTTCCATTGATATTCTTAATTCAGGGCTATCGATCCTTATTTTCAAAGGAGGGGTGAATTTTCAAAAATGGGAGAAAAATCCCTGTATCTTCCAGGGTTCAAACAGGATCGATTTTGAATCCTGGGGTTACAATATCTCCAGAACCTCCTTTAACCATTGGAAGTGTCATTTCGAATACTCGAATTTTTTAATGTAATTTTTTGTATTTTTTCAGCAAAAAAGCGTTTGCAGCGCTCTAGCGCCCTCGCTATCCTTCTCTACATTACGATAACATTCCTTGACCATCTTTTGTGGTGTGAGGAAAAGTATCATCGAGAGGGAAGCCGTGGCCGCTGCTCGCTCTCTCTCTCTCTTCGTCAGACTCTCGCACGCGCTTTTTCTCACTCACTCGCGTCTATATCCTTTCTTAATACATGCACGGCCATAATGAATTTGCGGTCGGCCATCATGGAAGTGATAAAAGTTATCGCACTATACTCTGTTGTATATAATGCGCTGTACCAATCATCACCGTGAATTAGTCAGCGGCCATCATGAAACTGATAGCCCTTATCGCATGTAGTTTTTTAAATGCGAGGATCGCAGCCATCATTTTTATTTGCCACGCCTTATAAATGCGCGAATACATGAATATCGTTATTCATGAATGAAAATATATTACAATTGGGGAATTCATGGTAATTATTAAGTTTGTATAGTCTGCGCATTTGCTACGAATATTAATTACGATAAAAATGAAACCGATTATTTGGCTTCATGAAGATTTATCGGTAATATTCTTGTAAAAATAATAATTTTTCCCCGAGTTTAATACAGAGGAGTGTCGTAGTTTAATTTTATTCACACTGATGCTTCATGTTACATTTTGATACCTTCGAAACTGCAGTGAAATGCATTTTCATGCTATAGATGCTTCGCTTGCGATTATATTTCAGCATTGAAGAATAGCCCTACCAACACGTTCTTTTCTTTACAATAAGAAAGGACACGTATATAAAATAAAATTTCTCCTCTGATATTCCTGCCATTAAATGTTGGAGACTCTATCAAAACTCGACAGTTGATTTGCGACCGACATTGCAAACGTTTCTTTTTCATCATGGTGCGGATTATACAGCGTAGTATCCTTCTTAATTTATTACGCTATTTAATTGATCGAAACCCGCGCTTGGCTACAAAATGGCCTTTTGAAAATTACAAAATGATGATTAATTATATGCACGCTCGTGTTGTTCTCCGAAAAATTCGTGGTGCATTATACGATTGCTCGAAAAGTCAAATTCTCGAGGCATTCAACGCAGGGTATTTTCAATCTCAACCATTGATCGATTCGTTGGTGAGAGTAATTCGAAGACGGGGATGGTCTTCCGATCCATTATTTCAACCGATATTCAGAGAACGCCGTAAGTTTTTTGTAATTTTTCTATTATTTATACGCGTGTGACAGTTGATTTTTTTCTTACTTGAATTTTATATAATTCAATAGTGTATCGGTATGAAGATATGAGTTTGGTTGATGCGGAGACATACGATTTCAACGCGGAAGGTAAATCTGATTCGGAACATGAGAGCGATGAAGCCGATGAGACTAAAGAATTTTGGCTCGATGCGTCGAAAAATCGCTACCGTCCTCACGATTTATTGATAGAGGATTCATGTCATCATCCGCGCAATCTTGCGTTAGCAGGCCCATCATGGGCTAGTTCTCGACCACCACCACCACCTTCCTCAAGCGACTCATCAACAAGTTCCTTTGAAAATTACGAAAGTGACGGCGAGGTTGAAGTCGTCATGTTAGAGGACGATGAAGAAGAAGACAACGCGGAGAAAATGGAAGAAGAGGAAGAAGAAGAAGAAGAAGAAGAAGAAGAGGAAGAAGAAGAAGAATCCGATGTTGATTCAGGTTTGATATTTATCTTTTTTTGAATTTATATAAAAAAAATAATATTTCCATAAAAGAGTAAATATTATTTGACACGAGGCGTGGTTATATAAATATTTTTCTAACATATATATAGGATATTCCTCGGAAGAAGCTCCGTTAATATTGGGTGACCAAGTGTTGCAAAGATATCATCCTTTGATGATCAGAAGAGCAGTAGAGCAAGAATACGCAATACAAAATCGCTACCCCGATGCTGCCGATGGCTGCGAGTGGTAGAAGTATATATCTTTTATTGTTTAATTTCGATAAGTTATTTAACATTCTATTTGCATAATAAAAATATATTTTTTTCCGTTTTATTACAGATATTCAAGTTGGAGGTGGTGCTGCCGATAACAATGATCGCGACGAGGGGGATATTTTACCTCCGGGGCAGCGATTCATCATTGTCTCTGAAGATACGTGCTATTTTCGCCATTTTGAAACCCGTGGACGGCGAGTCAGTTTTCGCGTACGACCACCCCCTGCGAACACCGAACACTTATCGTGGTTAGGTGGCGCGATACGAGATGTACTCACGCATCTCACGAACTCTTGTCAACCACACGATTACGCGGGGATGACCTTCGCAGCACCAGCTTCAACTCATGGACCAGCTTGGATTTCTTTTCGAACGGTGCGTGAATTTTCAGCGGATAATATTTGGACGCTCATAAATGACATTACGCGGAGTGCTCGAGAATTTCGATTGGATGAGGGTGTGTGTGAAATGATGGTGAGTGTGGTACGCGGTGTCGAGGGGGCTGCGGGTAATCGCCTCATGCACGAGGGTGTCGCTAAGCGCTCGATTCTGCAAATTCATAATCGCGATAATTTGTGTTTACCCCGTTCGATCATTGCCTCGCTGGTTTACTCTCAACGGGGCGAGGTTTGATCGGGTGGATTGCAGAAAAATTGGCAGAAAATTCGGGATGATCGTCGAGAGTATCAACGCATCAAAGCTCTGGAACTTGTATGTAATACCCGCGTAAAAATACCGGAGCAGGGATGTGGTATACGCGAAATTCGTAAATTTCAAGAATTCTTGGCGCATGAAGCCATCGCGATTAGAGTTTACGAATTTTTGACTTTTGGAAAACGCGTTCAAGCTCTTTATGATGGACGAGAAATTGTGATCGAAGCACGTGGGTATATCGAGCATGAGTTGTACATACTTTATTACGAACGCTCATCGCATTTTCAACCAATTCTTAATCTTGCCAGGGCTTTAGGTAGTCGAGGTTTTTGCGTGAATTGTAACACCAAATACACGCGAGTACGCGAGCATCGCTGCTCCAAACAATGTCCTCGTTGTAAATCGGTGGCATGCAGGAGCGATAGAGCCGCGCTCAAGGAATGTGCTGATTGTAATCGCATGTTTTTCAGGGATGAATGTTTTGCGCTGCATAAGCTACCGAAAAATAGTAGAGGACAAGGTTGTCGTGCTAAACGCGAATTAACCGTATGTCAGGCTTTAAAAGCATGCCGTGAATGTAATCAACTAATTAAAAATTCATCCAAGCGTGAGCATGTATGTGGAATGATTTTTTGCACTATGTGCAAATTTATGCGCTCAACTTCGCACCAGTGCTATATTTCTCCTGTTAAAGGAACTAATGATTTAAACCCTGTTGTGACAAAAAAAGAAAAAAATCTATCACTGCAATTTATTTTTTATGATTTCGAAACACAGCAACATTCTCGTTTACCAGGCGATAATTCGACACGTGTACACGAGCCAAATCTTTGTGTCGCGCAGCGAGTATGTTTGACGTGTCTCGATGATCTTGATATAGAAAATCCGTGTTCTATTTCCGGTCAACGCGAATTTGTATTTTCAAACGAGCCAATTGCCGCTCTCGTAGATCTGGCTATTAATTCAAAATTCTCAAAAATCATATGCATTGCGCACAATGCAAGGGGTTTCGATGGCCAATTTATTCTTCGTTATCTTATCGAGAATAAAAAGACTCAAATGCCAACGTTAATAATGAATGGTACGAAAATTATCTCCATGCGTGTCGGAAATATTACTTTTCTCGATAGTTTAAATTATCTTCCTATGTCGCTCAGCGCACTACCAAAAGCATTTGGTTTCGCTAAAACAGTTACAAAAGGAACGTTTCCTCATTTATTCATCTTACCGAAAAATCAAAATTATATCGGTTCGTTACCATCTCTCGATTATTATTCGCCCGACACGATGTTTTCAGAGGCTCAAGGGAATTTCTTGGAATGGTACAATGAAATGAAGAGCTCGGAATATCAATTTGACTTTGCTAAAGAATTTGTGCATTATTGTCGCACGGATGTAACGGTTTTAAGACGCTCGTGTTAGGCATTTCGAAAACTTTTGATTCAATGCGGAAACGTTTGTCCTTTTGCTGAAAGCTGTACAATCGCTTCTGCATGCTCGCTTGTATTTCGTAAAAATTTTTTGCAACGCGATCGCATAGCTATTCTGCCACCCGGTGGATACCGCTGGGGCGATAAACAATCTCGCAAGGCCGTTTCGTGGCTCATATGGCTCGAAAGAAAACGTCATCGTATTATCATACATGCTGGACGTGCGAGAGAGCATCGTTCTCCCGCGGGGTTACCCCCCGTGGATGGATACTACGAGGAAAACGAAGCCGGCATTCGTCACGTGCTTCAATTTCACGGTTGTTTTTGGCACGGCTGCCCTTGATGTTATCGTATAAACAGAGACAAACAATTAAAATTCGGTGATACGATGGATGAGCGATACGAACATACTGTAACTATATCGGCACGAATTAGAGCGCAAGGATATGTATTGGAAGAAATGTGGGAATGTGAATATGACGAATTGATAAAAAATAATGACGAGATGCGTGAGTACGTGGAAAATCATCCCATGGTAATTCCTCATCCGCTCGATCCGCGTGATGCTTTTTTCGGAGGGAGAACGGAAAATTTTGTAAAATTGTACGATATAGAAGTCGGGGGAAAGATAAGATACGTGGATGTTTGCTCGCTGTATCCGTGGGTGTGTAAGACGGGAAAATTTCCGGTCGGACATCCGAGCATATATGTTGGAGATGAATGTCGTGAAATTATAGGTCCAAATAACGAGCTTGATCGTGTTGAAGGTCTCGTCAAATGTGTCGTGCTACCTCCAAGAAATTTATACTTACCTGTGTTACCATATCGCGTGCGTGGAAAATTATTATTTGCATTGTGCAGAGCATGCTGAGAAAGTATGAATAATAATCAAAATTATATACACGATGATCCTAACGAACGCACATTTTCCGGTACATGGGTCGTGGATGAATTGCGAAAAGCTGTTTCTCTCGGGTATACGATCACTCGGATCGAAGTAATTTGGCAATACGAAATTGCGCGTTATGACCCCATAACGCGAAATGGCGGTTTATTTGCCGAGTATATTAACACATTTTTGAAAATAAAGCAGGAAGCGAGTGGGCCACCGTCGAATAGCACTGATGATCCTAGTGCAATTACTCGCTTCATCGCATCTTACGAGGAAGCCGAGGGTATACGGCTCGATCCAGGTGCTTTGCATTCGAATCCGGGTCTTCGCTCACTCGCTAAACTCGCGTTAAATTCATTTTGGGGTAAATTTGGCCAACGCGAGAATCAGCCTACTACAGCGATTATTTCAACGCGAAGCGAGCTCATGGATTTGCTTACGAGCCCTGAAATCAAAGTCGTTGGCATATTACCGATCAATCATCATGTAATGTATGTCAATTATATAAGCACGCGTGCATAGAGTCGTTACACGGGTAGAAAAAAAGAAATGTATCCCTGTAAATGTAAAGCACCAACGACAGGGAAGTTATGCCACGCTTCCTTACGGTTTTTGTCAAAATAATACTTGAACATATATTTTAAAAATATTGAACATAATATTTAATAATATTGTTATTGTAAGAAAAAAATTGTAAAATTAAAAATGTACATTAATATATGTATAAGAGTATATGTATATAGGAACAAAAAAAATATATAAAACCATAATTAAAATTTTTGTTCCTACTCCCCTGAATGTGCGAGCTCGTATAATACGCTACGCAAGAAAATAGAGGTTGCGCCTATGCGGCCGCTATCCTTCTTGCTCCCGCGGAAAGCATAGCGAGAAAGTTTCATTCTCGCGTAGTAGCTTGCCTCCCGCACCGCGCTTCCTCTGACGCCGTATATCCCGCGCGGCAGCCATCATTGTTCGCGTGACGTAGCACCAGCAGCATACCCCCTGCACCGCGCTGCCCGGCGCCATGCCGTCTGACTGGGATATTCGCACGTGGTTGCACACGCTGCTCTCTCTCTCTCTCTCTCTCTCTCTCTCTTTCTCATACTCGCTCCTTCTCTCTCTCTCTCAATCTCACTCGCACGAGACTTTATCTTTTTCTTGATATGAGCGCGGCCATAATGAATTAGCGCTCGGCCATCATGAAAGCGATAGCCCTTATCGCATAACACTTTTTAAACGCTGAGAACTCGGCCATAATGGAATTACTTTTGTTCATCACGCCCATTAAATACGCAATAATGCGATAATCGATCATTCTTCAATGAAAATCGCGGAATTTTTGCAAATAATCAAGTTTTTATATCTGACTTAATTATTACGGATATTAATTGCTGTAAAATAAAACCATTCATCAAAATATATTCTTTCCACCAATAATAATATCTGTTTCTCTTGCGGGCGCGCGTCTAATGAGCTTGCAAAGCCGCGCACATTATTAGCTCATATTCGCGTTCATATAAGCTTGCAATGCCGCGCGCGTTTGAGCTTTTAAAAGCGCTCGTCGTATGAGCTCGTACCGCGGTCCCGCCGCCGCCGCCGCCGCCGCCATGTAAGCTTATTTAAATAGTCATTCCGTAAATCAATTGCACAGTCGCGATCATGGATACACGCTGGAAACATCCATGGACCTCAATGATTTGTGGTCCCACGGGATGTGGAAAAACATATTTTGTAAAAAATTTTTTTAAATACATACGCGAAATGTCGGATGTACGATTTGAACGCGTGCTTTTTTATTACTCGGAATGGCAGCCTGGTTATACGGAATATGGGGAAAAAATTGAATTTCGCGAAGGATTACCCCAGTCGGCGGATTATTCGAATGATCAACGCCCAAAACTCATAGTCATCGATGATCTCATGCGCGAAGCTTCGAATAATAGCATCGTCGATTTATTTACAAAGGGTAGCCATCATAAAAATCTTAGCGTAATTTATATCACGCAAAATCTTTTTCATCATGGACATGGACAGCGTGATATATCATTGAACGCAAATTATATCGTCGTATTTGAAAATCCATGAGATCGCGCGCAAATTCAGCATCTCGCGCGACAGGTGTGTCCGGAAAATCCGCGATTCGTCCAAGAGGTGTATTTTGATGCGACTGCAGCGCCTCATGATGGCTGAGCAGGGAGCAGGCTGAGCAGGGAGCTCTCGGGAAAAAACAGTGCATTATTTTACACGCATTGTGTTATCTCACACAGACGCAATTGCACACGATTTTGCGCGTAGCTGATACGTCTTTGATACGAAGCATATGCGAGTGTGCGTTGAATGTTTTACGTGGAAATGTGAAGCTTAATGACCGGCAGCGAAAACGTTTGCGCCGTCATGCTACGCTTCTTCGTCGTTTAGTGGAAAAAAAAGGAAGTTGGGTGGGAAAACGGCGATTAATTGCAAAAAAACAAAACAGTTTGACATTATTCAAAAATCTGATAATTCCTGTTTTGCGGTATATTAATCATAGAGCATGCTAGAAAAATGGTTCTCATTTCTCATGATAATATACAGAGACTAGGCGAGTGAAAGTCGCTGCAAGGAAATGCTGAGTCAGCTACACAGCTGAGCGGCAACACCGTGCAGACCAACGGAACACCGCTCTCGCGCCTCGATACAGAAATGCATGAAATATTAAACTCTGATGTGTACGAGAGCGAGAGAGACAAGTGGAGTGCTTATCTGCAGGTTTTACAGCGTTACCTTCGAATAGCCTTGGCTTTGCGTAACGACAGCGATGACTCGAACAATGACCCAACGAAGGATGAGGCCAGTTTGAAAATATCGAAAATTCGCGAAGATAATATCAACGCTGGTAATACGGCATTAATCGATGCCGTTAAATCCCAATTGAAAGATACACTGATTATCGATAGTGTACGGAAAAAATTTCGAACAAAGGCAAAATTATTATTGCGCAATTTGCATGGAAATACTTCGCCCAATAAAAAAATCAGTTGAGACAAGAATGGCGCGGTTTCCATTGGTGGTACGAGAATTCCAAATTCAAACATCGTTGATCTCGTGAATGACGCTATGCAAGCGAGAAAAAGGGCCAAACCTGAGGGCAGAGCTCACTTTGCCGAACACCTCCGGAAGATACAGATGCCACAGGAGTTTATAGGAAATCCGGAATTGTTGCGAGAGGACGCTGCCCCCTCAGCTGTGACTTCGACACCGCGTAAGCGTCTCATATTGCCAAAGACGGTCAAGAACATTGGCCTCAATAGCAGCAGCAGCAGCGATAACGACGGCGAGGGAGAGACAAGCGGCACTGCATTTTACACCGGACCAGCTGAGGAATCGGATGACAAGAAAGTAGATAAGACGCTCGCGAATCAGCAAGGCCGTGGACATCAGCTGCCGGATAATAACAAGCCGGAAAGACGACGCCTTGCTTGGACAACGCTTAAATTATGAAGATCCTTGATAAAATTTATCACGATCCTGCTAATCCTGCATCCTTTTTCCGCATGCAAACTCTCAAACATGCCATTATCGATGAAAGAATCAATAAGAAAAATATATTGCCATGGCTTGAGTCACAAGATTCGTATAACATGCATCGATTTGTACGGCGTAAATTTCCTCGTCGTACATATAATGTAAGTAATATCGACGATGTACGGGAAGCAGATTTAGCCGATCTTCGATCAATCGCAACGTATAATGATAATTTCGTATATCTCTTGGTAGTGATAGATGTATTGAGCAAGTACGCTTGGGTCGAGCCGTTGAGCGATAAAACGAGCACCTTTTCAGGAATTTTTGAAGAAAAAAAATATTTCTTTTCGCACGGTGGGTAATCGCGATGTAAAAGCCGCGATCGCCGAGAGATTTAATCGTACGTTAAAAGAAAGAATGTGGCGTTATTTCACACATACGCGAAACAAACGCTACATCGATGTGTTGCAAAAAATTGTAAATGCCTATAACCATGCACGTCACAGCGGAACGAGATTACAACCGGCAGAGGTGACTTTAGAAAACGCCGCCGAGGCGCGAAAAAATCTTGCTTGACGATACGCGCATAACCGAAAAAATAAAATGCCTAAATATAAGGTGGGTGATGTGGTACGAATCAGTAGTGCGAAAGCAGCATTCGCGAAGGATACGAACGTGGATGGAGCAACGAATTATTTAAAATCGATCGAATATCCAAAAATCGTAATCCAATCGTGTATATTTTACGCGATCTCGATAACGAAATTATCGACGGTATTTTTTATACCGAGGAATTGACACGTGTTCGCAAGAGGCAACAGTAAAACCCGATATTTGACAGCATGAATTTACGAGAAAATAATTTTTTCTTTGTCGTATTACCGAGTAACAGTAGTATGGAATACTTTCCGGATAATATGACGACAAAATATACTACAAAATTATCGAGACAATTACGATTGGAAGGAGATTAGGCGGTTTCGCTAGCAGAAATTAGCTACCCAATGACCTTCCTCCATATTCCCCTATCGGAAAATAGAGTAATCATCGAAGACGGAGACTACGATAAATCTGGTCGTAATGAACATACGAGAAGAGCAATAAAGTTCGATATCGTGCCCAGCGGGGTATATTCCTCTATCGATACTTTACTCGCCTGTATTAATAAACTAACATGTGTATACGTCCATTTTTATTTTAAACTCGAGCCCAACGGTCGGGTTAGAGTTTCACGAATATGCGATGATTCGTGCTATCATGATTTTCGTGTATCTCGGATTATAGCGCAAATGCTAGGACTGGGTGACCAGGCTCTGAAAAATCTGGCTTTAGGGCCAAAGCAATCGTTCCAAGGTCCGCATCCCGCATCGCTTTCTCGAGCTATCCCGGATGGTTTATTTATCTATTCGGATATATGTGAATCGAGCATCATTGGCAATGTACAGGCGCCATTATTACGCGTCGTACCAGTGGACGGAGTAGGAGAATATGGCACAACCAGAAGAAAATATTTTCCCGCACCACGCTATATCCCACTTATTCGCAATAATTTGCACACGATCGAGATCGATATAAGGGATGAGTTTGGCAAACCTGTACCATTTGAGTACGGAACGTTGACGGTAACGTTGCAGTTTAAACGACTGCACTAACAAGTCTGTATGGAGCAATATTATTACGACGGCGGCGAGATTCATAGCGGTGATCTACAGATCGGCTTGGGTCGACGAGGATACGGCGGAATTAGCCACGTTTACATTGGCACACCCAATCAGCGCGGTCACGGGATCGGAAACTTCCTCGGAGGGCTTTTTCGTCGTGTTTTACCACTCCTGCGCAAAGGCGCGACAGCTGTGGGTAAAGAGGCGATGCGTGCCGGTGCAAATATCGCCGGGGATATGCTACAGAGAGAAATGACGCTTAAAGATGCTTTTCGCGCAAGAGTGCGTGAATCAGGAAGTAATTTGAAACGGAAGGCCGAGGAAAAAATGGACCGATTGATGCAGGGATCGGGATATAAGAAGCGGAAAATTTCTCGCACCCGACATTCGACCAGCAGACGTGTTAAGCGACGTGTCTCTCCGAAAAAGAAGAAGAAAATCAACAGCACGGAAAAGAAGACGACGTTGAAAAAAAATAAAAAAATAAAGAGAAAAATTCAACGGACTGTAGCTGATATTTTCGCGTAAGCAAAAAAATGGCTTTCCTACATGCGCATTCGTGCGAGTGCATGAAATCCGAACTCGAGCTGTTTTCTCTTCCTCCAACGCAAACTACGATTGAGGGGTCAAACTGGGTTTATTACAAACCAATCTCATCACTCACGGATGATTCCCTCATAGAATTTGTCGTGCCTGGTCAAGGTGACGAGTACATAGATCTCGCCCACACTATGCTCAGTCTTCGCGTACAAATCAAAAAACCTCATATCGCAAGCACGAGTGAAAAAACAGCTCTTACAGAGGAAATGCCTGAAATTGGTCTCGTGAATAATTTTTTGCATTCATTATTTAATCAAGTCGATGTCTGTTTAAATCAAAAATTGGTCTCTCCGCCTAATAATGCATACGCTTATCGCGCGTATATAGAGACATTATTAAATTATGGACCGAGCGCTAAAAATTCGCATCTCACCTCGGTATTGTGGTACGATGGTACGCCCGGAGCTATAGATGATACGAGTGGGGAAAATAATTCTGGCCTAAGGGAACGGAAGGAGCTGTTGTCAGCGGGGAAAACGATCGATTTGCTCGGGCATTTACATTGCGATATATTTAATCAAGAGCGTTTTCTCTTAAATGGAGTAGAAATGCGATCACGGCTCGTACGTGCCAGAGATTCATTTTGTCTCATGGCTGCATCCCTGAATAACGGTGTTGGATTAAAAATTCTCGAAGCGTCGCTTCTTGTACGACGAACAAAAATCGCGCCGGGAATTTTGCTCTCTCACGCTCGAGCCTTGGCAAAATCCACAGCTAAATATCCGCTGACTCGTGTCGAGGTAAAGGCTGTTTCATTACACGCCGGAGTACACGGGGAAACAATTGACAGTGTGGTACTCGGTCAGTTACCGAAACGACTAATTATCGGATTTGTCGATAATAGAGCGTTTAACGGAAATTCCACCCTCAATCCGTTAAATTTTCAAAATTATAAAATTAATTATTTCTCTTTATATGTGGATGGATTGCAAATTCCCTCTCGACCTTTGCAACCGGACTTTACCAAAAATGAGCTTTATGTAGACGCGTACCAAACATTATTCTCGGGTACGGGAATACATTTTCTCAACGAGGGTAATTCGATAGATCGTGGAAATTATCCAAATGGTTATTGTCTATTTGCTTTCGATTTGACACATGATCTTTCGGCAAACAGCAGCTCGCATTGGGATTTAATGAAACACGGTAGTGTGAGGATTGAAGTCCGATTCGAGGAAGCGCTCAAGTCAACGGTAAATTGTGTCGTGTATGCAGAATATGATAATGTCCTTGCAATCGATGCTTCTCGGCAAGTAATTGCTGACTTCTCTGGATAGTCGCATGCACGTGTGAAGGATCGAATTACACCGCCTTTGTCGGCTTTTGGTCTTTTCTCGACATTGCGAAGAAAAAAAAAGAAATCAGTTTATCGTGAGCATTCGAACGAAATGGACACGAGAATGGATATCATAATCGATATACAGGGTATGCGTGACAGGGAAAATCGTTTTTTACCGAAAGAAATTGCTATTGTTGATGTCGATCGTCCGAATATGATGCATTGGATCGTTGCACCTCCGTACGCTTTTTCTGAATTATCCGAGGTTGCGCAAAAGCAAAATCGATTTTTAACGCTCGACTTTCACGGATTGGATTGGTACGAGGGTGATGTAACATGCCGACAAGTATATGCAAATTTACGCGACATTGCTCGGCGTGCGCGAAATATTATAACGCGGGGTCGTGAAAAAGCTGATTTGCTGCGTAACGTATTATCTCGCGATGTGATCGATCTCGAGTCAGAACACCGCGAGTGTCCGGGTTTTGAAAAAATGCCCCTCACACACCGTGAATGTTTGCGACATTGCATGGGAATGTTAAAACACCGGCGAAAATGCGCATTATCACAGGCAAATATGCTCAAGGCGTGGTATCAAAAAAATATACGGCCCGTGGAAGATAATTGGCATATGGGAGAAATCCCTGTGGTAATTAAAGAAGAAAAAAAGGAAGGGATGGATTCATCAGACGAGTGCGATGGATGTGTTTGTTGCGAAGATTAGCAATTCGTTGAGTAAGAGTATGTGTGAGGCTCATAATTTTTTTACCACGCTCGCTTTCACGCTGGGGATATGTGTGTGAATCAGTCTGTCAGCAGTTGTTAACTCGAACGGTCGCAGTATGGATATTGTCGTGGATATTCGAGGCATGATAGATGACTCGTTCAATATAATTCCAAAAGAAGTGGCTGTTGTTGCTCTTGATAAACAAGTCACAATGCATTGGATTGTACAACTACCATACCCTTACGGACAATTGGGAGCTATGAGTAGACTCCTAAATAATTCCCGCTCGATGTTCTGGCATGGCCTTGAGTGGGACGACGGAGACATAACAAATATTGAAATGTCTGATCATTTGCGTAAAATTGTGAACGATTCGAGGCATATATATACATGGGAATTGGAAACTACAGTATTTCTCCAGGAGATCACCGGAAAAAAAAATTATTTGCCTCAAAAATAAATTGTTTTCGCAAGAGTTTGAAAAATTGGTAAAAACGGCGCCTAAAAAATGTCTAGTTCACGCATTGAAACACACACCGGACGCGTTCGAATGTGCGTTAACATACGCATCGGCGATGAAAAAATGGATCAAGCGTAACAGCCTGAAGAAGAGATAGGCAATAAAATCATATTTATACGCGCGTATGAAGAAGACATTATCATTTGGAGGTCGTTTCGCCGCTGAGTATGGACTCAGCTGAAATACGAGAAGCTCTACGAGTTTTACCCGTCGCAACTACAGGAGTATTTCCGGCTGACGAGATTCCACGTGTATGAACTAGACCTGCGGGAATAATAGTCAATACAGATGAGCACACCAAACCAGGGGAGCACTGGGTCGCCATGTACGTCGATCGAGATGGCAGAGGCTGGTACTTTGACAGCTACGAATTACCACTAATCATACCGCAGCACATCGCAGGACTCCGGAGAAATTGCAAGTTCTTTCGCTGCAACAACAAGCAGCTCCAGAGTGATACATCGGATGTGTGTGGACAGTTTTGTATTATTTTTTTCGCATCTCCTGTCTTCTGGTATTAGCATGGCTCGATTTAACAATCTCTTCAGCGATAATACACGAGAAAATGACAAATGAGTGCGCGAATATTACAACGCTTTTTCAACGACGAAACGAACTGATAAAACCAATGGTAATAAATCATTCATCGGAAACGGTGGTTTTATCGAGCGAGGATTTTCTTGTACGCAGGGGTGTTGTATGCGTCGATAAAAATGGTTGCATTTTATAACTATTATGGGAAATTGGGTAAAATAAATATTATAATCGTATTGTAAAATCTGTGTAGTTATTTCAGACCGTTCCTATATTCCTTTAATGACAATTTTTGCATTTTCAGCAGAAAAAAAGCATTGGTACCCGTCTGGCGTCCCCGCTCGTCCCCACTTCTCCCCTCGCTATCGTTCTCAACATGGCGATAATATTCCTCTACCTGTGGTGGGGGGAAATTATCGTGGTGGGGGAAGCCGCATGGTGGGGGTAGGAGTGGGGATGGGAGTGGGGGGCGCCATACGGGTACCAATACCACTTATCTCTTTTACAAAAGTCGTCAAGGGTACATGTATACACTATCCATTCATCGACTTATATCGTTTCATGCCGAGTAGTCTGGAAAAATTGGCCTCTTACCTCACAAATGATTGTAAATTGATTATGCGTGAGCGTTATAAAAGTGCAGTGGAGCGGGAATTATCGGCGAGAAAGGGCGTTTTCCCCTATGATTATCTCGATGATTGGACGAGACTCTAAACTCTACAACGAGGACATTACGGACGAGGATTATGCACATGCACGTGACATTTGGACTACATTCAAAATAAAAACCTTGGGTGAATATTCGGACTTGTACCTCGAGACTGATATATTGCTTCTTGCTAATATTTTTCAAAACTTTCGATCCAACTGCTTGACGGCATACAATCTCGATCCACTGCACTATTACACAGCGCCAGGTCTTGCGTTCGATGCTATGCTCAAGTGCACTGGTATTGAACTTCAACTCCTCACAGACATTGATATATTGTTATTTATCGAGCGGGGTATTCGGGGTGGTGTGGCTCAATGCTCAAATCGATACGCGAAGGCCAATAATCGGTACATGAATTCCGATTTCAACCAAGACGACGATGAGACCTATTTGATGTATTTTGATGTAAACAATTTATACGGTGCTGCCATGAGCAATCCGTTGCCCAATAGTTCTTTCGAGTGGGTAGAGAATTTTGATACGCATACGATTCAATCGCTTCCCGATGACGATGCAATCAGATACATATTCGAGGTCGACTTGGATTATCCCCGAGACATTCACGATCAGCACAAAGATCTTCCATTATGGCCCGAACATTACACACCTCCGGAATTCAAACAATCAAAACTTATGACGACATTATTACCAAAACAGAGATACGTCATACATTTTCGAAATTTGAAACAAGCTCTAACCCTCGGTCTTCGTATAACGAAAATTCATCGAACTTTAAAATTCCGGCAAAAAGCATGGCTTAAAAAATATATCGACATAAACACCGAATTGCGTAAAAAAGCGAAAAATGAATTTGAGAAAAACTTTTTCAAACTCATGAATAATGCAGTTTTCGGTAAGACAATGGAAAACGTTAGGCAATATCGGGATGTTAAGCTTGTGACAAAATGGGGTGGACCTTTCTGTGCAAGGGCTTTAATCGCAAGGGCGACATGTGAGAGCTGTACGGTTTTCGATCATGACATGGTCATCATTGAATTGAATCGAGCTGGAGTAAAATTTGACAAACCAATATATGTAGGATTTTCAATTCTCGACATGTCGAAAATCCTCATTTACGACTTTCATTATAATTATATGAAAAAGAAAAATTTTGATCAGCTCAAACTACTTTACACCGATACAGATTTATCAAATCACAACTCCCGATATATACAGCGACATGAAGAAGGATTTTGACAAATTCGATACATCCGATTATGCGCCAGACAATCCCTACGGTATATAATTAGCTAATAAAAAAGTATTGGGACTGATGAAGGATGAGAACAAGGGAAAAATAATGGAGGAATTTGTGGGGTTGCAGGCCAAATTATACGCCTTCAAAGTCCCAGATGATGAAAAAGAAATAGAGAAGAAAAAAGCCAAAGGCATTCGAGCGGCAACGTTGAGATCGATTACATTTAACGACTATAAAGAGTGTCTATTCCACCATGCAAACGTAAGCAAAACTCAGCACTTAATTCGTAGTCGGGAAGATGTCGTCGAAACTGTTGCGCAGACTAAATTAGCTCTCAGCTGGAATGACAACAAAAGAATTTTGCTTCAGAATTCCACTGATACCCTGCCATGGGGTTATGACGCTATCGAACGTATGGATGAATGATGTGAAAAAACGAAACTCGAAAACAATGAAAATGGATGTAAAAAAGAAGTGTTATTGTAATAATGTTTAAGAATTATTTTTTATGCGTCTGATTTTGAAAAAAAATATATATATCTCTATATTATATAAATATTTCGTCGCCACCGCCGCCGCCGCCGCCGCTGCCGCCGCTGCCGCCGTGTACAAGTATCGAGACGGCCTGAAGTTGGCCACAGACTAAGCAGGGTGAAGTTGGCCATGGAATCGAGAATCGAGCGGGGTCAAGTTGGCCATGGATGGCCAAATTCAGCGGATGGTTGGGTGGGTGGGGCGGGGTGAAGTTGGCTATGGATGGCCAAATTCAGCGGATGGTTGGGTGGGTGGGGCCGGGGCAAGGCATGGGATGGCGGGGAGAGGGTTGGAGAAGCTTGTGGGCGGAAGGTCGGGGGTGCCGCCGCTGCCGCCGTGTACAAGAATCGAGAACCCAAACCTCAGAACCCAAACCCAAACCTTTACGATGCGAGGGCGAAGTTGGCCATGGAATCGAGAATCGAGCGGGGTGAAGTTGGCCATGGAATCGAGAATCGAGCGGGGTGAAGTTGGCTATGGAATCGAGAATAGAGCGGGGTGAAGTTGGCCATGGAATCGAGAATGGAGCAGAGGGTTTGGGCGGCGGGGATGGGGCGGGGGGGGGCATGGGGATGGGGGAAGGCGGTGGGCGGGAGTCAAGGTTTGGGTTAGAATTGAACCTTTACGACGCGAGGGCGCTTAGCGCCCGAGCCGCACGGACCCTAGTATATATATATATGAAAATCTACAAATTCAGGAAAGAGAAAAAAAAAACTCCAAAAAACATTTTAAAAAGTTGAGAAAAAAAACTGTAAATGTAATAATGTTTGAGAAATATGTTGAAAATATAATAATATGTATTAACAATTGTATTTGATACGACGTATTATGAGAAATATTTTATAAATCTACGAATTCGGGGGAAAAATTGTATTCTCCTATTTGATCTCCCAACCATGTGTGTTTTTCATTATAAGACAAAGAATTGAGAAGATACGCTTACAAATATATTTACCACATAATTTTTCAATGAAAATCGAAATATAAATGAAAATCATCGATGATAATCATTTCGAAATCCTTCCTATCGCGAAAAAGCGTTCCTCAGAAGCAAAAAAAAAATAATAATCCAAAGTCTCAATTGCACAAATCAGCTTTATTGATCCATGTGTTGTGGGTATCATCAAATCCCAACCATTTTACAAAAATTTCATCACCGCGCTTTCGTGGAACTTTTTCAATCAAATAAATATCTGGATATTTAACTTTCAATAATTCTTGTTCGTAAAATCCACCGGCGATCGGCTCGTTCTGATAATCTTCAATATTATACCTCGTGGGATTGGTATTGTTCACTCGGCTAATGGTAAGTATTTCCGTCGTCCAATTTGGGGTATAAACCTTCGCAAAAACATTTTTAAACTTGCTTATTCGCACTTTGTCGCCAATTTTGATTTTTTTCCTCCTCAATAGTTCGCATCTCTTTTTGAATACACGCTGAAGTAGTTGCTTTTCATTGCCGGCATTAACATTTTTCGGTTTCATGCGAATTGTGTGATGCGTGGAATTATTATAGTCAGTGAGCAAACTATCGAGAATGTCGATCCATTTATACTTGCCGCGTAAACTGAATTGCATCCACATTTTATTTTTCAATGTGCGATTGAATCGTTCGCAAATAGATGCCTTTAAATTGCTGTATGTCGAGTACATATGAATATTATATTGCCGCATGAGAGATTTAAAATCTGAATTATAGAATTCTTCGCCGCGATCAACGTGAAGTTTCATTGGCACACGCCCCTCGCTGAGAATAGATTTCATAGCTCTCGTTGTATCTTTGCCGTTCTTGCTTTTTATCGGAACCGCCCATGCATGTTTGGAGAATATATCGATGCAGGTGAGGAGGAACTTGTGTCCAGAGTTTTCCTTTGCGTACGCTATCATATCCACTAAATCGGTTTGCCAGGTTTCATCCAGACCGTGTATATCCACATGGCGACGTGAATAATTTCGTCGAGCGGGTTTATGTAGTTCCCCCACCACTGCTTCTCTCTCCACCTCATTCATTTTTTCCTCTCCAGACCGCGTAATCGAGTATCGAGTTGCGAGACTAGATGTGTGGTGTGAGTCACCAAATCTTGTACGGTCTGCATATTTACATTGAGAGTTTTCGCAATATTTTGTATGCTTGCGTCAAGTCCTTGCACCAGCAATGAATAACTCTCTTTTATCTCTTTACGCAGAAATTTAGTGTTGCTGTATGATTTTTTATGCAACGCATTTAACGTAGCGACATCATTTGACGCTTCGGGGTCGGCAACGTTGCACAGTCGTTTTCCCTCTAAATCGTAATCACCGCTGGCGGTAGTCTTAAATCCAATACCCGGTCTGCCAGGCGGACCTCGACCGTTTCCAAGCACACTCTTAGTCAATTGTCGTCCAAACACGTCAACGCTCATGTTGCGAATGTGCGGAACATTACCACACAACGGATTAATAAATGATTTTTGCCTCACGCAATTCCTTGATTATCGATATAATTTCATTAAAGTGTGATAAATTTCCGGCAGCCTGAGATGATAAAAGTAAACGTAGACGATCAACAAGCTCTTTAGGATCATCCCAATAAACATAATCGAGTTTTGCCGGTTTTTTTTGCACAATCTTGTATTTCGGCATACCTTTGCCGCTGTGTACTTAGCGGGCGGATATCTTGAATATGTAATTTTTCAATTTAGTGCTATTATCCACACGTATTGTGCCCGCGGCTTTGTAATATTTCCGATGAGCATTTGTCTCGGTGATAATTTTTTCATACGTCCGCAAATCATCCGTGGTAAAATCAACAGGCTGTTTTTTGAATAATAGCTCGACTAATCCAACGGTTTTTGCATAATTTTTCTCTCTCACGCGAATTCCGGAGGATGAGGAAAAATCTTTCGGCGAATCGCCAATCATTAGCTTGTCATTGGCGAGGTTTCTCACACCATACGTGACATCGAGGCTTGTTTTTCTATTCGAGCGCAACAACGAAAGATACTCATTTATTAATTCATCGGCGTTGCTGGACATTGCGTCTCCCTCTGCCGACCGGAAGGATTCATCAAAATCATCCGATTGTTCCTTCATGCTGCGCTCATTTTCTCCAGATGCTACATTTTCATTCTCCTCCTCCTCCTCCTCCTCCTCTTCTCCTTCATCTTCTTTTGTCTCCTTTTCCACCTCCTCCTCCTCCTCCTCTCCATCATCGTTGTCCTCTTCCAGCTCCTCGTCCTCGTCCTCCTCCTCCTCCTCCTCCTCCTCCTCCTCCTCCTCCTCCTCCTCCTCATGTTTCACGTTATTTTCAGTTTTTCAGGGCTGGCTCGACGTGGATGAAACGAAACAAATAACCGATGACGCGGGCTTTTTCGATATATGCATACCGCTAAGCATGCTGCTCGGTTTTGCCGAAGATTATCAAAAAATTCTCGTCAATGCCAAGCACGAATTAATTCTCTCGCGATCCAAGAGCGATGATAATGCAGTTATACAAACGGATGCGGAAGATAATGCAGTTAATCGACCGCCTGCGGAAGATTATAAGCTGGTGCTGCAAAAAGTTGAATGGCTTATACCATACGTGACAATTTCCGATCAACGGCGAATACAACTTTTAAAGTTTATTGCCAAAGACGCGCCAATCTCCATGAGTTTTCGCACGTGGGAATTGTATGAATATCCAATGCTTCCGGCTACGTCAAAGCACGTGTGGACCGTCAAAACATCGACTCAGCTTGAAAAACCGCGTTACGTCATTCTCGCCTTTCAGACAGATCACAAAAATCGTGTGAAGAAGAATGCAAGCCATTTCGATCATTGTAATATTGCCGACATTAAGCTTTATTTGAATTCGCAATGTTATCCGTACGGAAATTTGAATCTAAATATAGGACAAAACCAGTATGCCATGCTCTACGAAATGTACGCAAACTTTCAGAACGCATATTATGGCAAAGAGGCGGAACCATGGCTCGAAAAGACTGAAATTCTCAATTACGCGCCTCTCGTCATCATTGATTGTTCGAAACAGAACGATTCACTCAAGTCCGGACCTGTCGATGTGCGCCTTGAATTTGAAGCAAGAGCTAATTTTCCCCCTCAAACATCCGCATATTGTTTGAACATACATGATCGTATAGTCGAGTATAGTCCGCTGAGCGGTAGCGTGAAAAAATTACTATAAAATCATATTCAGAGCACGAATGCGGGTCAGTCGTTGCCGAGATGGACTTTATCGTAGATCTACAGGGCTTCAAAAGACCCATCAATGAGTTTGTTCTGAAGGAAATATCAATAATTGCCGTCAATCGCAACGTGGAGCCGTTGACTCTTCACATCAAATCCGCGACACCGTGGACATCTCTACCGGCAAAGTACAAGGCGATTAACGCATGGCTAGAACGAAATTATCATGGACTGAAATGGAATTCAGGCGAAATATCATACAGTGCAGCTGTGAAAAAGATTCGAGCAAGCTTGGAAGGTGCTCGCATAATTTACGTCAAAGGACTGGAGAAATCAATCTGGCTGTCGAAAGTAATCGGTCCCTCGATGAAGATTATCGACATGGAGACCTTGGACTATCCATCGCTGCGACAATTACCGAAAATTGCACCAAATACGGGCTGCTCGCTGCATTCGTTCGACTCAAAGTACAATTGTGCCAATGCAAACGTCAAATCGCTGAAAAAGTGGTTAAATGTATACGAGGTCTTGTACGAACGAGGAATTTTTTAAATAAAGAAAAACTTTTATTTCGTCGATAAATCGTGTCTTCTCTGTTTTATTATTATTCGAAGCGTGGAAAAAATCGATACATACAATTTTCCTTAATAGCTATTTTAACGAAGAATGTAGATTATTATTATTATTATTATTATTATTATTATTATTTTTTAAACTTGAATTTTTTTTTTCTCACTTTCAAGTCCTTGTTATGTTTTTCACCGATATTGTTCGAGAATTCACTTTCCACTATAACAATGCAAAAATCATCGTTTTTTTTTTTTTTTAATAATGCGGGCTTCTCTGATGTCGTGATGATGATGATGATGATGATGATGATGATGATGATGATGATGATGATGATCCAGCAGCGATATTCTCAAATGTATGATGATGAGATGATTTCGTTGGATAAAGTCGCATGACATGGTGGATCCATAATTTTTCCTCACATTTGTTTGAATTCAATGCTGTTGTACTTTCCACCAAAGTAGTTCATGTACAATTGGCCATTTTGAGCGGCATCCATCATTTTCGTCAATGCGTCGCGATCATCGTCAAAGGCTTTTGCGAGCCTAGCCGGAAGGAAGACGGAAAACTCATCGCTGACATCCACGACGATTCTTTTACCAAATTTAGTCTCCGCGACTCTGATGTCAGATATTTGATAATCTGATTGTTGAATTAACTCCGTCAACTTTTTTATCGGCAGAAATTCTCCCATTTTTGCCACTTTGTTGATTTTTGCGAGATCCATGTCGATTGATGTATGTATTCTCCAACGATGATGTAAGAAAGTTCAAATCAGATCGCGTTCGAATGACTTTTTTTAACTTGATCAATTTCTTTTATCAGCAACTCTAGGCACGTCTTGAGTTCACGACGTTGAGATGACATTTGACCGCTGACTATGATGAAGCTTGATTCGACATGCACATTTTCTCAACCACCAAATTATCCCCCCCCCGCTCAACGGGCGACGAAAAATCAACGCTTTTCTTTGTCCTCGATACTCTCTCTAGTTTCGGCTTTCTCCGTCTTTTCCTCCTCCTCCTCCTCCTCCTCCTCCTCCTCCTGGATTTCGATTTCATGATTGTCGCTTCACGTCTTTGTTTCTAATTCTAAATTCTTTCATCAAAATGTCGGTAAAACTTCTGATAAAATTCAAATTAAACTTTCAATTCAAGCTTCAGTTAGAATCGATCTTCAGACTTAAAATTCGAGTTTTAATATAAAGGATGTCATAGTTCCATCGGTTGTTTCCCAATTATCAATGAAATTTTCTTCAATCAATTAAAAGCCTAACGTCGTTCCAAGCATAAACCGGACCCCATGTATTAAAGAAATGACTATTGTCTACGTTGAAAAAATAAAAAAAAGAATAGTGCTTAAAAATCCTGACTGCGTATAACTAATTAATATCCTTATTATCTCTCCATGAGTGTGCCGTGATAAGAGTATCTGTGATCTTTTGAAAAGGGTTAATAACCTTAATAACAACCCTTATCAGTGGTCTCCATTGTTTTTAATTTGCGTCGACGTCTTGTTCGTCGTTTCAATCCTCGTCTTAGTCGTCGCCTTAAGAGGAGGCTAAATACCATTTTTGTTCAATCCCTACATTATCGACGTATCATCGTCGTCCAGTCTTTTTCCGACAAGCGTGAATGAAAATTAATTACATTTTGACAATTAAGGAGAGTATAAATTAATAAACAATCAATTGTCAATTCAGAGGCTAAAAAGCGTTACAGCTAATGCAAAAACGAACTCATTCGAGTCTTCTGAATATTAGGTGACTCGGCAGAATGCATGGTGCTGCCCTCAGTCGCACGTCTGTGAACTAGTTTTCGCCATTTCGTTTTCAATAAAACTACAATTTATCGATATTTATCTCGTGATGCGCCATCCAAACTTACGGCGTGTTTTTTGACCAAATAATGTCAAAGACGTCTCGATATTTGTATCGTGCCGTTCTTCATGGAGCCTCACTCTTGGCTTTACCCGAATGCAGTAAAAGTTTGATAATTTAAGTTTTTCAATTACAGTTTCTTGCTGGTAATTGAATCTGTAAAATTTTTCTTTGTTATTCGAAAAAATTTAAGTGAGGCTCCATTCCTGCCATTATTCCGATGATATAGTTAAAATTTTATTCAATTCCATCCATTTGTATTAGGGCAAGTTTGGATGGCAGATTCGAGGTGGTAGTGTCGGTATTTAGCCTCCTCTCAACGGTCGTCTTGGTCGTCGTCTTGATCGTTGTTGTAATCCTCGTCTTAGTCTTAGTCTTAATCGACGCATTAATTTTTGTCTTAATCGTCGTTTTAGTATTCATGTTGATCGTTGTCTTATTCATCGTCTTAATCGTCGTTTTGATTTAATCGCTTTAGTCGTCGTATCAATTGTCGTCGTAATAGTTGTTTCAATCCTCGTCCTATTCGTCGTCTTAGTCTTCGTCTTAATCGTCGTCTTAGTCGTCGTTTGAGTCTTCATCTGAATCGTCGTTTTAGTCTTCGTCTCAATCATCGTCTTAATCGTTGTTTTAGTCCTCATCTTAATCGTCGTCTTAGTCTTTGTCTTCATCGTCGTCTTAATCTTCGACTTAGTCGTCTTCTTTATAATCGTCTTAGTCGTCGTTTTAATAGAGGCCTTAGACGTCTTAATCTTCGTCATGATTTTCGTCTTAATCCTCGTCTCAGTCATCGTCTCTGTCGACGTTTTAATTTTAGTCTTAGTCGTCGTCTTGATCGTCGAAGGTTTTATAGTATTCGTCTGGTCTGGTTCCACGACCATCGTTTAAACTTCGCTCCATTTTCACACAGTTTTTGCCCATTGTGCTCCCCTGATCTGATGTCTTTCTTCCTAAACCAATCCGCTCTCCTTTATAAGAGATACCAGATTGGCCGGGGGGAGGTTGATGATGTTCCTGGGGTTCAGTATTGGTGAGTCCAGCTGTCTCCGTCTCTTATATAGTAGCATATTACGTGGGCTGGCGTTATACCTCCCTCCCCGCATTTTCTGCATATCGCGGTGGCTGAGCTCCCGATTATTTGCATGTGCTTTTTCAGTCGGCAGTGTCCTGTTAACAGCTCAACTGCTATCTTGATGTCTTCTCTATTCATTTTCAGTAGCTGGTCTGTGAGTTTGTAGTCCGGGCCCCTTATGAATTATTTTATCTGCCTCGTTCCTGACGCTTCTGCGAACAGGCTTTTGTGCTCGTTGACTACCCATCTATCCAAGTTCGTTTTGATCTAGCAGTCTGCCACTTCCATGGCCGGCTCCGGGCCTCCCAAGGGGGTACTAGGTCCCCTTCTCACCAGCTCATCCGCTCTTTCGTTGCCAGCGATTCCTTCATGTCCTGGGACCCAGATCAGCTTCACTTCGTACTGTTCTGCTAGGTCCTCTAGTGTTTCCCTGCATTCTTTCACAAGCTGTGAATTTATCTTGCATCGTTTAATTTACCTCCATGCCACCTAGCTGTCCAAGCAGATGCAGATATTTTTGTTTCTGTATGCTGCTTTGCGGTTCTCCACCACGCAAGCAAGTATTGCTCTAATTTCCGCCTGGAATAGAGGACTTAGACGTCTAAATCTTCGTCTTGATTTTCGTCTTGATCCTCGTCTCAGTCATCGTCTTAGTCGACGTAGTAGTGGACTTTTTAATTGTAGTCTTAGTCGTCGTCTTGATCGTCGGCGTCTAGTTGTCGTTTTAGTTTTCGTCGCCGTCTAGTCGTCGTTTTAGTTTTCGTCTCGATCGTCGTCTTAGGTCTGGTGCCACAATCATCGTTCAAATGTCGCTCAATTTTTTTACACCGTTTTGATTTGGGCTAACCAGAGTTAAAACTCCGTTTATCGTTTGTGGAACCAGGCCTTAATTATCGTATTAATTATCGTCAAAATCACCATCTTCGTCTTTGTCTTAGTCATCGACGTAGTTGACGTTTCAATCTTTGTCTTGCTCGTAATTTCAATATTCAGCTTAGTCATCGTTTCAATATTCGTCTTAATCGTCGTTTCCATCCTCGTCTTAGTCATCATCTCGATGGTCGTCTTTGTCTTTGTCTTCTCCTTCGTTTTAATCGTCGTCTTAATAGTCGTTTCACTCCTCGTCTTATTCGTCATCGCAATGGTCATCTAAGTCGCCGTCTTAGTCGTCATTATCGTCTTTTTAGAATTCTTCTTGGTCGTTGTCTGACCCTATGAGGACGAATGACGTCGGTTACTGTCGTTCGTGTTAGTAGGGCGTTGTCCTCGTCGTCATCTTAATCATCGTATTATTTGTCATTGTAATAGTCGTTTCTATCCCCGTCTTAGTCATCGTCTTAATAATCGTCTTAGTCTTCGTTTCAATCATTGTCTTAATCGTCGTTTTAGTCTTCATTTTAATCGTCGTATTAGTCTTAGTCGTAATCGTCGACCTAGTCGTCGTCTTAGTCGACATTGTAGTCGACGTTTTAATCTTCGTCTTTATCGTCGCACAGTGGTTCAGAACGGCCTTTTCCCTGGCCAAAAGTCGAAAAGTGAGAATAATAATTTCAAAATTTCCTATTTAAGGTTTCTGGGGTCGCTGATTAGGAATTTGATATAAAAATTATAAAATTCAAAATAACGGAGCAAAAATGGCGGACATTTTGGAAAAATAATCACTTTATCGGTCCGAAAATTTGGACCGCGAGGTTTTCGGGATCGCTGATTACGAATTTAATATCAAAATTATGAAATTCAATATGGCGGATCAAAAATGGCGGCCATTTGGGGAAAATAATCACGTTATCGGTCCGAAAATTTGCACCATCAGGTTTTTGGGGTCGCTGATTACGAATTTGATATCAAAATTATGAAATTCAAAATATCGGACCCAAAATGGCGGACATTTTGAAAAAATCATCACTTCATTGGTCCGAAAATTTGCACCATGAGTTTTTCGGTATTGCTGATTACGAATTTGATATCAAAATTATGAAATTCCCAATGGCGGATCAAACATGGCGGATATTTTGGAAAAATAATCACGTTATCGGTACAAAAATTTGCGTTATTAGGTTTTTGGGGTCACTAATTACGAATTTGACATCAAAATTATGAAATTCAAAATAGCGGACCAAAAATGGCGGATATTTTGAAAAAATAATAATTTTATCGGTGGGAAAATTTGCACAATTGGGTTTTCGAGGTCGCTGATTACGAATTTATTATTAGATTAATGACATTTAAAATTCTAAAATAAAGAACAATTTTGTAAAATATGTGAAAATTTATTTTATCTCACGTACATAATACCATACAATCCATATCCCATTAGATTAATGCCATTGAATTAATTAAAAATCAAAATCTGGGTCAGACGGATCTGTCGCACATGTGTCAATTTCTGCTGAGGGTGAGCTACTATTTGTGACATTATATTCTGGTGTTGCTAGTAGAAGTTCTGTTACCTCAGAGGGTAATGGTGCACTATTCTTCATTTTTTATTTTTGAAAATTTGTTATCGAGTGGGTCCGAGGATGCAAGAAGCCGACGAAAAACGTCAGACATTGTTTTCTCTCTCGTACATTTTCGAGCAAAATTTTCGCGGTACCGACGAATGTCCTTGTTCCTCGCTTCTTGAGCGTCCTCGGAAAGTTGTCTGATTGGTAAGGCACCCATTTCTATTATCGCGTAGCCATGAATTAAAACGGTATGTACCGATGTTGGCATCGGGTACCAGGAATATAGCTCCACATATCGTTTCGCGACGTCTAAGCAATAAACCCTGAACTTGTCGATATGTACAGCGAAACCGCTCGCCATTGTCTGCAAAATTACTCTGCAACTTGCTATCAATTTTTCGTCCAAATTTAAAATTTCTGCTGTTAAGGTAACGTTCTCAAAAAAACGTCGGGCTGTATTGCCGTCGTTTGTACTGCCAAATCCTTGCTTAGGCATATCAATATTTAAACCTAAAGCAGCTTTAAATTTCTTATGGATTTGTTCCTTACGATCGCCCACTGCTTTCTTTTCATCGACTGTTCGCGCCTGCCATTTACTCGTCTCATCGTTTAATTTATATGCAATATGAAGCATCCATTCCATAAACCTTATCCACGCGTGTAAGGGAGAAATTCCAAAATTCAATTTCGAGCTGTCACATTCTGTTTGTTCAACCAATTGTAAATTGTTGAAATTTTTCGACGTCAAATTACATAAGTAACATCTTTGCGCAGATTTGGTGTCATTAATAGCATTTCGCACCTTTCCATCTATCATTGTGAACGATAATTCATATTTAACTTCAACGTTCGTACCCTCCGTTACTGTAGCGAATGTGACGAGAGACGCTATCTGCTTATCAACGAAGTTTTTTTCGTCAACAGTTGACTGCACGGTTTCTTTCAAAAATTGCAATCTCGACGGTCTGCAGTAACGGGGTGAAGAAAGCCTTGGGTTCTTCCAAACGACAAGTTACCGCTCAGATTTGTCGTTTGAAGCTAGCATTTGCAACGGAACCAAGGACGTAAAAAATACATGAGCATCATAGCTCTCGCTTTGGGAAAATTTTTGCTTATACTGCTGCGATGACGAACCATGGCATCCCCACTTCAAAATTAATTTCATATTATTCGTGAAGGAACTGTCGAGTGTTTTTATGACATCAGATTGTACTTGAACCAAACGAGCTGTAGTATGGTCGAGTAAAGCCTGCAATGATACTTCCGCGCTTGTTTCCGTTATACGTATTGAACACACTGGTGGGTAACAACGAGATTAAGCAGCTAATATTTTATGATTACTGGGATAAACTGACGCGTCCCTGTTTTCATTGGTTTATTCCCGGATCATATTGTACGTTTCTTTCGTCATTTTACCGCTCATTATCAAGTTCAAAGCAACATCTGCGCTAATTTCTTGACGTACTGGTTTGGAACTTTGTGCGAATGCTAACTGATACCGAGAGGCTCGCGTAGGAGAAGTGGTTGTAATATCCTTGAGCACCTTTGCTGCAGCGTGGGACCCAGAAGCACGAAGATTCATTTCCGTTGCGAATGCCAATGCCCGTGGACTTGTTGATTTCCGAAGATCATCAACTTTTCGTCGCTTACTCCGTTCGCTGGATGATGAAAAGTCCAACAAGGGTCTTCCAAACTTGTGGCTTTCATCCAATCCTGATGTATCAGAATTAGGAGTAGGTACATCCCTGTTTTTGAAATCCGCATTCTACAACAAATCGCAATAACATCAGTTCGAAAGTGAAAAAAAACGTTTAAATGACAAATTTCAATGATATAAGAAATAGGAAAATAGACAAACCGTAATAGCTACGTCCTGGTCAAGCCATTTTTTATGAGTGGCGTAAAAGCGCTCCAGAGTTCTGTGGCTATCCTGCCATTTTTTCTTCATTGTAAATAGAAGATTCCTTAGAATTTTCCTTTCATAAATTGAAATTGCGAAAGGACATCCCTCCGATTCGGTAAAATATTTTTCCAGAACTCCTATTTGCTTGTCAAATTTCGAGCCCCATTCATTATGTAGAGCCAAGAATATTTGTCTGCGCGTACAAATGATTTCTTTGCATGTTTGTCCTGTTAAAATTGAAAAAGTTTTATATATATTGTATATATTGTATATATTGTATATATTGTATATATTGTATATATTGTATATGTTGTATATATTGTATATATTGTACATATTGTATATATATTGTATATATATTGTATATGGGTGGAAACGCCAATTATGGACGTCGGATCCGGCCTCACCCGCTTAGACCTTCTTGCAATTTTCGCAATTCGCAAAAACAGAATCCAGAATTTTTTCCGATTTCTCCCCCGCTAACTTTCGCAGTTATTATATGGGGTATTTTAATAGCTAATTTAACGATTTTTGTTTTATTCATTTTGACTTGCCATCTTCCAACAGAATGCAAAATTTTTCAAAAAATACGTTTTTTGCGTAAAAAAATCTCTGGTTGAAAAAAAAATATATTTTTTTGTTTATGCACTTGGAAAGCTCTTAAAATTGAGCTTAAAGTCTAAAAAGCTGTTTTTTGGTTGTTGCCAAAATTTTGAAAATTTCTTCAATATTTTTCTCGAAAAGCTGATACAATTTTGCATGAAATATTTATTTTTCAAGATGGGATCTTCATAAACATACGAGAAATTGAGGAATAAACAAAAATTGATTTTTTTTGGCGTATACATATTGTATATATATTGTGGATATATATATTGTATATGTATATTGTATATATATGGTATATATATTGTATATATATGGTATATATATTGTATATATATGGTATATATATTGTATATATATGGTATATATATTGTATATATATGGTATATATATTGTACGTAACGTAAAAATATTGTGAGCAAAAACAATATTATTATATTTTACGAATTGTGTTTATTGTTCATGAACAAGGTTATTATTATATATTTGTAAAAATGGATGTTACGCTTGGAATTTTATTTCAAATCTTTATTCACAATGCTACGCCATTGCAACAATAATGCTACACCATTGCAATAACTGTACTTATCTCCACAATACCTTAGAAAGAGATAGAAAACATCTACGAAAAACCCTCTATACCTCGGACCTTTCAAGCTTCAGGTATAGAAAGTTGAGCGGAGAATATCGCTATTAGTCACAGTGCGTAACGCGCACGACAGCGTGCATGGTAACACTAAAATCGATATTATTCAAAAACGGTAACGTTGGAGCAGCTAATTCTTGAACATTTCATTAATAGATAGTTCAACAAACATGTCCCTGTGAATGCCAGCGTCAAAGCGTGTTAAAATTTTTTTGTATCGATACAAATGTATTTTTAAAAAAGCCAAAAAATATGAAAATCCCGACTACCTTCAGCATAACATTTCATTAATAACAACAAACATTTTCGAACATTGAAGTACATGAAATTTTTCTACATACCTTCATAATCATTTTCCATTTTGGAAAAATGGAATCGGACTCGTTGCTGCAAAGTTATGTATGATTTTCTGGAGCACTGTAAAACTGGTCACTGAAGCGTTGCGCGCGTGTTCCTTCGAGAGGCAACTTACGACTGTCGCAGGGAAGCAGGTATACAATATTGTGACCCCTGCTTATGCGATCTGAATGCCCCAAACCCCCCTCTACAAGAATCCATTTTAAAAATATCGATTTTTCAACCTTTATTTTTCGACTTTTGGCCAGCGACTCGGGCGTTTTGAACTACCGTGCGGTGTTCAGACTCGCAGAAGATGCCACCACTGCAGTACAAAAAAAATACAAAGTTGAACGAAATAATATTGTATGACATGCAAGGTTCCATTGTGCATTGAAGAAAAAAGAAATTGCTTTGTGAAGTACCATGAAGCGAAATAAGCTACACTCTCACCTGAAACAAGAAAATACAAGACTGCAAAAATTATAAAAAATAATTCAAAATTATAAAAAATGAAATAAAAAAACAAAAAAATCTAAAATAACAAAAAAACATTTCAAAAAAAATTATAAAAAATGATTCAAAATTATGAAAAATATAAAAAAAACAAAAAAGTTAAAAAAAAAAAATATATTTTTAAAAAAAGTAAAAAAAAAATTGAACTAGTTTTTCCCCACGTCCACGTCGTTAGTTCTGGGTCATGCTAAGAGGGAGGAGAATACGCACATATTCACCAACTTTTAGTGTCTAAGACGCTCGATAAGACGTTTTATACTAATTACTACAATAAGTATAAAATTAGATGCTTATTGCCATATCGGATCCGCTATCTTGAACTTCGGAATTCCGACATTAGAATCGTAATCAGTCACCCCAAAAAACCCTCTACACTAAATTTTGTGCGGACCGAACGGAAAACCGCGAACTTGATCTGAAATAGTTGCTATTTTGGGTTCGCCAATTTAAATTTTTCGACTCTGACGCTAGAATCGTAATCAGCGACCCGAAAAACCCCTGTATACCAAATTTCGTGCCGATTGAACGAAAAACCACGAAATTAACCTAAAGTAGTCGTCATTTCGGGTTCGGTATTTTGAATTTTTCAACTCTGACGCCAGAATCGTAATGAGCGACACAAAAAACCCCTGTATACCAAATTTCGTGACGATTGAACGAAAAACCACGAACTTAACCTAAAATAGTCGCTATTTCGGGTTCGCCATTTTGAATTTTTTAATTCTGACGGTGGAATCGTAATCAGTGACCCAAAAAACCCCTGTATACCAAATTTCGTGCCGATTGAAAGAAAAACCACGAACTAAACCTAAAATAGTCGCCATTTTGGGTTCGCTATTTTGAATTTTTCAACTCTGACGCTAGAGTCGTAATCAGCGATTCTTAAAACCCTTGTATACCAAATTTCGTGCCGATTGAACGAAAAACCACGAACTCAACGTAAAATATTCGCCATTTTGGGTCCGCTATCTTGAATTTTCCAATTCTAACGTCAGAATCGTGATCAGCGACGCCAAAAAACCTTAGACCACCTATGATTTTAAAAATTTGTTCCATAGAAAAATGTGCCCCTCAAAGGGTAAAGTCGTTGTATACCAAACAACAATAATCAACAAGCGGGAAGATAAGGGAAACGATGATTAGAGTTTTTAGCTTGCGAGTGAGGACGTTCTTATGAAATTTTAGTTTGTAGAGGGAAAAATTCACTTTGCGAGAAATCTCGATAATGTGGCTGTGCCACAAACGGGTGCATGACATAATTACCCAGAGGAAACGTACATCTTTCACATATGGGATAATCAATCCGTTAACCGTAATGGGCATTAGACAATTTGTATCAATGCGGTTGAAAAAAACGCTGCTTTCTTGAATGACAATTTTCGATTTAGCGACATGTAATGCTAGACCATTCGTCTCAGCATATCGTGCAACAACGCCCACAACATGTGTGATACGCAATAAAGCAGCGTCAAGATCAGAGGGTTAGCAATTGAGATAGATTTGTGTATCGTCGGCAAAAAGTCATGTGTTTGTAGCTGAGAATTAAGGCGATATCATTTATGAATAGGGAAAATAATAAAGGTCCCAGGGCAGAGCCTCGCGGAACACCCGAGGTAGTGTTTAGCCACTCAGGAGTATTGCTATCTTTGTCGATTACAGCTTGTGACCTACCAGTAAGGTAAGAGAAAATCCACCTTGAGGATGTCAACCCACCGTGAAATCGGAAAAAATCGATTTGTTTCGATTTTTTTACGTTCTAGCAAGCCTTTCGCATTTTCTTATCAAGATATAAATCAAAATTTTTAAAAATTGCAAAGTTACAGACAAAAATGTAACAATAGATTTTCGAAACGTACCAATCGATAGGTTTTAAGAATTTCTAGATTTTTCATCCGCATGTCCATATGCCTACACTTTTTTGCACTCAAACAAATGTACGTATACATACTGTGCATGTATATAGTACATACGTATAGGTTGTATGGGTCATTCCATAGCAAATCTACCATTCTCAGATTCGGACTTTCTCTGATTTGGTTCATAATTAATTTTATATCACTCAGTACAATAATGGACGCTTTTACGTCCGCAAGCGGACGTGAAAACGTCCATATTGCAACTCGTGATATAAAATATCGTACATCACTCGGCGTAAAAACGTTTTCTCACTCGTGTGATTGCAGGACTCGCCTTCGGCTCGTCCTGCAAACTCACACTCGTCAGAAAATGTGTTTACGTCCTCGTGATGTAATGTACTATTATGACTATATTTGAGTAACCAGGTACCTCAGATTTTTTTCAGATTTTTTAAACAGTTTTTATGTTTATTGTTATTTTTTGTTACGTACCGAAAGGCACGTTACAAGGGAGAATATGGAGAGAGAGAGAGAGAGAGAGAGAGAGAGAGAGAGAGAGAGATTGATTGATAGCGATTTATTTAGCCAGTGGCTACTTCGGTTACATTCGTTCTTACATCTAATTACATTTATCTCTTAATCTACTCATCCTACTGTATTTGCCGTCCTTCTTATATATTCTTTTATCTTTGTCTTGAACTCTTCCACACTTTTCACTTCCTTCATTTCTCTAGGCAGCTTATTATACATCTCAAACCCAGTGTAGGTTATACATCTCTGTGCTGCTAATGTCCTGCAATTTTTTATCTTTAGATTCTCTTTTTGTCTTGTGTTGTACTTGTGCGTATCTCCCACTAATGTTACTTCCTCTGTTAAATACTTTGGCATTAATCCATTTTTTATCTTGTACACAAATACATATACGTTATAATTCATTTTTTGCCTTATACTTAGGAAGTCTAATTCTATTAACATTGATTCTATTCTAGTGTACTTGTCGCAACTTAAAATAGCGCGCATTGCACGATTTTGCACTTTTTGAATTACGTCAATCCATTGTTGGGTAAAATTTAACATAAGCGTGTTACAGTAATCGAAGTGTGGTGCTACTATTGTTTTATATACGATCTCCATTGTATTACGTGAAATATACTTATTTATTCTAAACATGAAATTTACTTTCTTTGCTGTTTTTTTAACTATGTGCCTCGCTTCATTATTAAAATTCAAATTATTGTCAATGATTATTCCTAAATATTTTATTTCTTTTACTTCGTTTATCCTTGTCCCTTCTATTTGTATGTCACATTTATTCACAGTATTTCTTTTGCGCATATCATGCAGTACCATAAACTTTGTTTTTGTTTCATTTAGCCTTAGTGCGTTATTATTTATCCATCCGATCAACTTAAGCATATCATAATTTAGTTTTCGTTCAATCTCTTGCGTACATTCTCCACTCGCATAAATTACTGTGTCGTCCGCAAACATTTTACACTCACAGTATTTTAGATTCTTTTTTATGTCGTTTATATACATGATAAAGAGAAGAGGTCCCAGCACTGAACCTTGTGGCACGCCATGCTTAGTCCTCAGTCTCTCCGACATGTGCTCGTGGTATTTTACTTGTTGTGTGCGATTTGTAAGGTATGAATTTATCCATTTATGTACTGTCCCTGATATCCCATACATTTTTAGTTTCTCTAATAATATTCGTCTATTTATTGTTTCGAAGGCTCTTTTAAAATCCAAGAATACTACGCCTACAATATTTCCGCTATCTAGACTTTTTTTCCATTTTGATATGGTGTTCTGTAGTGCAGTTTCGCACGAGTAATCCTTCCGGAAGCCAGATTGTTCTTTTATTAATATTTCTTGTTGCTCGATATATTTTATAAGTTGTTCTTTTACAATTGTTTCTAATATTTTTTCATACAAGGGTAGCATATTAATTGGACGATATTCTTCTGCTTTTTTGGTTCCTGTTATTTTTTCTATCGGGATAATGGTTGACGTTTTCCAATCTTCTGGGAATACCCCTTCCTGCATTGATCTATTTATTACTTCTATCATGAACTTTCCTATAGCCCCCCATGCATTTTGTAGCAACATCGTACTAATTCCCTCCTCCGTACCTTTCTTTTTTTTCATATTCCTCACTACTTTATCTACTGCTTCTCTCTCTACCACTTTAAATTCGGTAAGACTTGTTCCTGTTAATTGTGCTACTTCGATGTTTACGTCATTATTGTGTTGTTCCATGCTATCACCGAGGATCTCGTCAATACTTTGGAGGAAAAAATTGTTAAATTTTTTTGCAATGACTCTTTTATCCGTAAAATGTTGTCCATCAAATATAATTTCTTTTGCATTTGAATCTTTTTTATTGTTTCCCATAAGTTCTTTTATTGTTTTCCACATTTTTTTAGGGTCAGTTTTTACCTCATCTATATTTTTTTCGTAATATTTTTTCTTATTTATTCTAATGACTTGTACTAATCTATTCCTCGTAGCCCTATATGTTTCCCAGTCGCTTATCGCATTTATATTATTTTGCTTGATAGCATTTTTATATGCCTCATCCCTTTTTGCTCGGACCTCTCTAACCTCCTCCGTTATCCACGGTTTTTCTTGCCACTTCTTTGGCATTCGTTTCTTTTTTAGTGGTGCTAATTTGTTTATGCCTTCGACCATACTTTTTACGATATTATTCGCCATGTCATTTACTGTGCTATTTGGGTCGTATTTCTCTTCTAAATCTTTTCTTAATAGTTCAATATACATATTTACATTAAAATTTTTAAAGTCACGCATAGAAAAATTCTGTTACTCCTCTACTTAGTTGTTCTGCTTTTATTTCGTCAATTTTTAAAATGAAATGGTCAGTGATCTTTGGTGTTTGTAATACTTCTGTTTCAATATGATAATTAGAAAAAACCAGATCTATCATACTTTTTGATGTTTCTGTTACTCTTGTAAAGTCCTTTACGTATTGTTTGAATCCCATATATCCTAAATTTTGGGTAAGTCTTTTAGTATATTGATTTTCCTCTTTTAGGTTAATGTTAAAATCGCCCACTATTATAAGATGACCTAATTCAATTACTTTGTCACACTCTTTTATAATTTCGTCAATAAATGCTCCGTCACTTTTATTCGGTGAGTGATATACATTACATATTATACATTCATACTCTTTTCCCTTTACTTGTATTGTGATTATCCATGTATTCTGTTTTATATTTTTCGATGTTATCACATTATATTTTATTCCTTTTTGTACGAATGTCAACAGTCCCCCCGTTCTACTGTTTTCTGTATTGCATCTGACCATTTCATAATTCTCTAAATTTAATTCGTTTTCATTTATTTCTTCTTTTATATGTGTTTCTGTAAGGCATAGGATCTTTGGTTTTCTATTTATGACTAGGCTTTCAATTTCTTCTTTATTCTTAATATATCCTTGTGCGTTTAAAATCAGTATAAATGCGTTCCTATTCTCCGCTCTTTTTATTTTTAATTGCTACTTATCGCAGTATTGAATATTTTTTCTCTTTTGCTGAATTACACGTCTATAACTCTCGCATTCATAATGAGTCGCTTCGTGGTCCACCTGTACTTCCGTTAATTTAAATCTTTCTTTCATTTTCGCGCAATTTATACATTTTTTAATTTCAGAAGTACAGTCTTTTTCTGTATGGTTCCCCGCACATCTTCGGCAACTCGATACATTCCTGCATTCAGTGGCGCTATGATTGTACCCCCAGCATTTATAGCAGCGCATTACGCTCACGTAATCCCACATCCAACAGTTTTTTCATCCTACCTTTATTCGCTCTTTTTCTATTATTATTTTGTGCGTTTTCGGGTCAACTTCAAATATGATTGTATATTCTTGTTCGTTTTGTGTGATTTTTTTTAACTATTTTCATGGCAAATCCTGGTTTCCTGGCTTCCTCTTTCCAGGCAAAGAGAGAGAGAGAGAGAGAGAGAGAGAGAGAGAGAGAGAGAGATTGATTGATTGATTTTATTAATGCCCTGGTCATACCTTGGGGCAAAGTAGGTATAAAAACGCAAAATACAATTTTTCAGTAAGCTAGATAGTAACAACAGTAGTAACAATAGTAGTAATATAGTAATAATTATAATTAAACTAAATATGTTCCATTAAATTAAATTAAATGGTGCTCTCTATTTATGAAATATCGAGAGCTTGTAAGTAACTCGTAGCGCAGACAAAAGTGGCAATACATGGTGTGAGTCCGACTAGTGGGTGCGTGACAATGCAGAGTGGGAGTGCAAGGAATGCAAAGAATGCAAGGAATGCATACCACGGCTCACAGGTCAACGATAAGAGATCGGAGACAAGCCGCACCGATAAAGATCAACCCCCATAAAATGCAGCTTCCGCTAGATCAACATTAAATAAATGGTCAAAAAGGTTGCTTTTAAACACTTCTAGCGAGGGTGCTAAGGTGATAGTATGCGGCAAAGAGTGCCAGAAGTAAACTGCTGATAGATGAAACGATTTTCGAAAGGATGACAGTCTATAAGGTGGGATGTGGAAGACAGGCAGTGGACGTCTAGCGGACCTGCGATCAGCTAAAGCTGGGCGGGTAAAGATTTCGGTTATGTAGAGTGGGGTCTCATCTCGAAGGATTTTAAACACTAAAGTGCCCAGAAAATAACGACGCCTGTTTTCCACAGATAACCATCCCAACCTATGTCTAAAAGGTGTTATGCGCTCGTCACGTCTTAAGTTGAATATGAATCTAATACCAGAGTTTATCAGTCGCTGCAGTTTTGTGTTTAATTGTTTCGTTAAGTCATTGTACACTAAGCAACAATAATCCAAGATCGGGAATATAAGAGTAGAAACCATTTTCGTTTTTATTTCACAAGATAGAGCATTGCGATGGTATTTTAATTTATGAAGTGTATGATGCACTTTTTGAGAAATAGATGAAATATGGCTAGACCACGACAAATTAGAAGACATGATAACTCCCAAATTTCGAGCTTGTTGAACATAGGGGAGAGCTCATTCAAGTCCATAGAATTAATAAAGACACTGCTGCCAAATATGATGACTTTGGACTTGCTAAGATTCAGTGTGAGTTCGTTAATGGCCGCATATTGAGAGATGGCGGCTACGTCCCTCTTGATTCTCATTAAACCCACATGGATCTCAGACGGGTCACAATGCAAATAAATTTGCGTATCGTCAGCGAAGATCATGTGATCGGAATATTCGAGTGCATTGCTGATATCATTTATGAAAATTGAGAACAAGAGAGGTCCGAGCACAGAGCCTTGTGGCACACCAGCCGTCGTAGACTGCCAAACCGACATCTCACCTAGATCATCTACAATTGCTTGAGACCTTCCAGTGAGATAGGCAAAAATCCAAGTTAGAGCACCGTTTGTGAAACCAATCTCTCTAAGCTTACGAAGTAGCAAAGGATGCGAAACCGTATCGAAGGCTTT